>CM033402.1:7753245-8127693 GCA_019426215.1 Buddleja alternifolia
GTCATTGGGAGTCTGATGTATATCATGAACTGTACTCGCCCTGATCTAGCTTATTCTATGAGCAAATTGAGTAGGTTTACAAGTAATCCTAGTGTAGAGCATTGGAATGCTTTAACTAGAGTTCTTAAGAATTTAAAGTATACTAAAGAATTTGGATTACACTACTCAAGATATCCAGCTGTAATATAGGGATACAGTGACGCTAATTGGATATCGGACACTAACGACTCTAAGTCCACGAGTGGGTATGTATTTACTTTCGGTGGAGGAGCGGTGTCATGGAAGTCTTCTAAGCAAACTTGCATAGCCCGTTCCACAATGGAATCAGAATTCATAGCTTTAGATAAAGCTGGTAAAGAAGTTGAATGGCTACGAAATTTCTTAGAAGATATTCCCTGTTGGGAAAAACTTGTGCCTCTAATTTTAATTCACTGCGACAGTATGTCGGCAATTGGAAGGGCACAGAGTAGTATGTATAATGGTAAGTCTAGACATATTCGTCGTAGGCACAATACCATTAAGCAGTTGATCTCTAACAGGATTATTTCCATTGATTATGTGAAATCAAAGGAGAATATTGCAGATCCTTTGACGAAAAGATTGCCTAGAGATCAAATATACTGCTTATCAAGAGGAATGGGGTTAAAGTCTACAAATTAAGAATGGACACAGCGGAAACCCAACCATGTTGAGTGGAGATCCCAAAATCATGGTTCAATGGGACAACTAAGTTGTGAAAATTCAGTAAGGCACTTAAGAGTTTAACAAACTCTAAACCCATTGCCTAGGATAAAGAAGTGCAACCTGCAAAGTGTAGCAAAGGTTAAGCCGGGCTTTTAATGATTCCTGTACTGTCAAAACGAAGTGGAGTATGGCAGGATACTCTTAATTAGGAAGTCACCTATGTAAGTGTGAGGTTTAGGCCGCCTCAATATTGAGTAAAATGTAAACACTTATGAATTTAAGATGGGGTGCCACGGCCAAAATGGACCCAACAGTGAGAACTAAGAACAACTCAGAGAGTTTATCATGTGAGTATCATTATCTGGTTTTACACGAACGGCTAACCAATTCAAGACATCGCGTTCATTGGGTAGCCTGGTAAATCCGATGATATTTCACTAAGAAAGGTTCAAAGCCAAAAGCTACCTCTTCTGATGTGATAAATTTTCGACCGAATTTTAGAAAATCATGCATTGCATTAATTTCATTCGTGTGGGGGATTGTTGGATAATGTGTGATATTGTGTGTATGAAAAGTGTGTAAACACTACTTTTGCATACGAAATTCAAACACCATACGTATCTGGGATACGTAATATTATTGGATAATATTAATCTACTCCGAGAGTAGATAAGTTTAGCATTTCGAATTTCTCGATTCAGAGTAGTAACGAATGAGAAATTAAGTGTTAAAGTGGGGTGTTTGAATGTGGATATCCCACATTGGATATAAACCATAAGTTAAAAGGGTTTATATACAATTGTCTTAAGGTTAAGGGTTGGCCCTTTGGGTCATAAGATTTTTGTGGGCTTTGTGAGGGGGAAGGACCTAGCTATGGTTCGGTTCACCATACACGCGCGCGCGCGCGCCTCCGCCATCCGTCCGCCAGCCCGGACCGGACCGTGATCGGGATCCGGGTCCGAGGTCCGTGGGTCGTGGGCCTGGGCCTGGGCTTGGGCTTGGGCTTGTGGGTTGTGTGGTTTGGGCTTATGGGCTCACATGTATTATCTTTTTGGGCTAAATTTATTTAATTAATTTGGGCTCTAAAAATTTTTCCCTAACAAAATTCCAACTACTGAAATTACTGAAAGGTTTTTAAAACGTGTTTTAAATAAAAAGCTGGACACTTTTTATTTTAATTTTTGAACCTGCTTCTAGAGGAAATCTGTAACAGGCAGATTAATTTCTGCTATTAGATGCAGATTTATTTCTGCTGTTACAGATTCATTTCAATGGCAGATTCAATTCCGTTTTAATGCCTTGTCTTAATTTCAAGCCTATAAATAGGCTCCTCCATCAGACTGAAATTCACACCGAAATCAAGCATTTCATCTCATGCATTCTTCTCTCTAAAAGTTCATAGCTGTTCTTGTTCGTTTGTGATTCTGAATTGGAAGTGGTTCGCAATTCAGAATTTGTAAGGAATTCAAGTTCTTCGTTTGTTCGTTTGTTCGTTTGTTCGTTCGAATTCAAGTTCATTCATAGTTTGGCAGAGGTTTGTACTGTTGGGAAATATACATATAGCCCGACTAAGCACAGCGGAAAATTAAAATTTTAGTTTCTAGGATTTAAACATGCAAGTTTATTAATCCTACGGGCTTATCACGTATCATAGGCTTGCGCATCTTTGATTTGTTATTTAAAACTTAAATGAAGAAGATCTTACCTTATTCGATTTTTCGTAAAAATCGAAGAGTTTCTTCTTCCTTAACGTAAGCTCCCTAGCTTGCTTCTCGTTCCTTGAATCAACTCCTTCGTTTTTCCCTTTGATGTAGATTTCGAATTCCTCCACCAAAAACGTCTTTGATCGGATTCTTGATTCACTTCAGAGACCCAAGTGTTTCTCCTCTAAAGTTGATCCACACCCCGGATACCCACTCGTTTATAATCTTTAGCTAGGTTGATCTATAAACGTTTATTCTAACTCTAAGGAATAGTGTATGGGATTAAGGTGAAAGCAAAAATTACTTCTCTAAGTATTTTGGAAGAATTCTTGAATTCAAGATCTTGATGAATAATCAAGAACTCAAGAACACTATATGAGAGAGAGGAAAAAGAAACGATTTTTCTATGCAAGAGGAACAAAAATTTTGGCTTCATAAGTCATCTTTTTTTCGTTCTCTACATGTCCTATATATAGGACTAGGTTCTTGCAATTCTTTTCCATGTAGAACTCTTATACATTAATCCTTTTCCATGTAGGAATAGAAGACTAATTAATTTCTAAATAGAACTCTTCTATTTTAATTAGTTTCCTTTCTCTCCAAGAAATCTTATTTCCTTCTAGAAGAAAATTAATTAAACTCTTTAATTATTTTCCTCCACCAAATTTTCGACCAAGGCTTAATAAAATAGTCTTTTAATAATTAATCCACCATACTAGATTAATTAAAAGTCACTTCCAATTAAATAAATGCTTTCTTGACTTAAGCTTAATTAAATTGATCTTATCAACTTAACTAATTTATTTATCCAATACTTGAATAAATAAAAGTCTTAATTAATTAATCTAATTAATTAATATATTAACTCAACTACTTTGAATTAAATTTCCTTAGCTAAGAAATGGATTTGTCCGAGTATTGTGTGTGACCCTTTAGGTTCACCAACATACTAGTAATGGGTTCATAACCTTTATGATTTAGTTTGGACAATTAAATTGTCTCGATTAATTAAACTAATTTTTAATTAACCATCTTATTATTTAATCTCCATTAAATATAAGATACCCATAAATCAAAGAAAAGTTTCTAGCTACTTATCTTGAAGACCTAGATGTAGGCGATTCAAAGTGAACCTTTCCAATCGCGCATTCCATGCAAGTGAGATTCTTCCATCAACTAATTTCCCAATGAATTAAGGATCGAGGAATCTTATTGGTCGAGATCCTTATAAATTCAATCTTAATAATTCGAGTGTGTTTGACTAGTGATTAATTAATTCAAGAAACTCATTTCTTAATTAATTACTTACTTGCCTTGGCCAAGGACTGACTCAGTCAAACCACTTAGAATATTATAGGAAATTCACTTGTTCATCTAGACAAGTGATGGATCCTTTGTTGTCAACACCAACCTCCATATACGAGTCACTACACCCAATCACCAGTCCATATGTGTCCTTGTAAAAGAACTGGCACAGGAGTCAAAGTGCAGTAAGTCAATATACAAGATTACTGTGATGACTCAAGTCAAAGAATTAATCTTGCACTATCGTGATTAAGAAACTCCTAATTCGACATATATAGAAATAATTCCAATTTAGGAAGTTTCAGTCAGGGTAATCAGTGAACTTGTTCTCAACAAGCACCCGCGTATGTGCATTTGTGTCAACTACACTAATGTCTATAAAACGAGACATTCTCTAATTAAGAGTGTGCATCATAGGCGCAAGTCTATCCGAATTATCAATGTCCCATCTTGATAATTCTATGACTTGGATAGTATTTAGAAATCACAGCCTTAGAAACTTGTTTTATGATATCCATCCAATGAGATATCAAGCCCCATAGCTATGTGTGAATTCTAGGGACTTCATCATACAGTTATAACAATATAAACATAAGATGAAGAAATGCCTTTTATTAATATAATGTAAAACGAAATTGTTTATTACAAGAATAGATAAAGAAAGCCTATCTAGGATTGGCTCGCAGGACACTATTCTAACAATCTCCCACTTGCACTAGAGCCAATCTCCTTGGTATTTTAGACCCATCTTCTCAAGATGTCCTTCTAATACATTACGAGACAAGGGCTTAGTTAGTGGATCCGCTATGTTCTCCGTTGTGTCGACTCTTTCCACGCGTACGTCGCCTCTACCAACAATCTCTCGGATCAGATGGTATCGCCTCTCTATGTGTTTGGATCTTTGATGAGACCTCGGCTCCTTTGCTTGAGCAATGGCGCCATTATTGTCACAGTACAGAGGTACTGGATCGACAATGCTAGGGACTGCACCCAACCCTTGGATGAAGTTCCTAATCCAAACAGCTTCCTTTGCTGCATCAGATGCAGCTATGTATTCAGCCTCGGTTGTGGAATCCGCAGTAGTTTTTTGTTTGGAACTCTTCCAACTTACTGCTCCACCATTGATGGTGAATACAAATCCCGACATTGATTTCAAATCATCCACCTCAGATTGGAAACTAGAGTCAGTGAACCCTTCTAGTTTCAATTCTCCACCGCCGTATATCAAAAACAAGTCCTTAGTCCTTCTCAAGTACTTGAGGATTGTTTTCACGGCTACCCAGTGCAACTCACCTGGGTCGGACTGAAAACGACTCACTACACTTAATGCATGAGCCACATCAGGCCTTGTACATAACATTGCATACATAATACTTCCTATGGCAGAAGCATATGGTACGCGAGCCATCCTATCTCGTTCCTGGGATGTCGAAGGACACATGGATCGAGAATACCGGATCCCATGACTCATAGGCAAGAATCCTTTCTTTGATTCCTCCATACTAAACCTTTTTAGCATTTTGTCTATGTACATTGACTGAGACAATCCTATCATCTTTCTTGATCTATCTCTATAGATTTTGATTCCTAAGATGTAGGATGCATCTCCTAAGTCTTTCATGGAGAATTTGGTGGATAACCATACTTTAGTCGATTGCATCATTCCTACATCATTCCCAATGAGTAGAATATCATCAACATAAAGTACTAAGAATGTCACTGCACTCCCACTGACTTTCTTGTACACACATGGTTCATCTTCGTTTTTAATGAAACCATACATCCTTATAGTTTCATCAAAACAGATGTTCCAACTTCGGGATGCTTGCTTTAGTCCATAAATGGACTTTTGGAGTTTGCAAACCTTTTGCTCACTCCCACTAGATATGAAACCTTCTGGTTGTTTCATGTAAATCTCTTCCTCTATGTTTCCATTGAGGAAGGCGGTTTTCACATCCATCTGCCATATTTCATAATCATAATGAGCAGATATTGCAAGCAAAATCCTAATGGATTTAAGCATTGCTACTGGCGAAAAGGTTTCTTCATAGTCGATACCCTCTCTTTGAGTGTAACCTTTTGCCACTAGCCTAGCTTTGTAGGTCACTACCTCTCCATTTGCTCCAAGCTTTCGCTTATAGATCCACTTACAACCAATGGGTACTATACCCTCTGGTGGATCTACCAAGGTCCATACCTTGTTGGAGTACATGGAGTCCATTTCAGATTCCATGGCACTTTGCCACTTCCCAGAATCAATATCACATATTGCTTCGTTGTAGCTTCTTGGATCTTCATCCACTTGAAGCTCCTCCTTATTACTTTCTAGTAATAGACCGTACCTCTCAGGTGGCCCTCGGATCCTTTCGGATCTTCTCGGAGGTTGTGTGTTAGATATTTCAGTGTTTTCTTGTGTTTGTGTTTCCAAAGTTTGTGAGATAATTTGTGGTTCTTGAACTTCTTCAAGTTCTATGATCTCGCCCTTTCTATCTAATAGAAACTCCTTCTCTAAGAAGATGGCATTCCTTGAAACAAACACCTTTTGTTCCGATGGATCATAGAAGTAGTACCCCGCAGTTTCTTTAGGGTACCCCACAAATTTACATAAGCTAGACTTAGACTCTAACTTATCTCCCACTAGCCTTTTCACGTAGGCTGAACAACCCCATACTCGAAGATATTTGTATGAGGCCGGTTTACCACGCCATAACTCATAAGGCGTTTTGGGCACTGATTTGGAAGGCAATCTATTTAATAGATAGGCCGCAGTTTCTAAGGCATAACCCCAGAAAGATGGAGGAACTTCAGTGAAACTCATCATGGAACGGACCATATCCAATAAAGTCCTATTCCTTCGCTCAGACACCCCATTCAATTGTGGTGTTCCAGGCGGAGTCCACTGAGAGAGAATCCCATTCTCTTTAAGATAACTAAGGAATTCGTCACTTAAGTATTCTCCTCCCCGATCAGATCGAAGAGTCTTAATACTACGACTTAGTTGTTTTTCTACTTCATTCCTAAACTCTTTGAACTTTTCAAAAGCTTCAGATTTGTGCTTCATAAGGTACACATATCCGTACCGTGAATAATCATCGGTAAAAGTAATGAAGTAAGTACACCTTCCTTTAGTACTTATACTAAAAGGACCACAAACATCCGAATGGATCAAATCCAAAAGATGGGTGGCACGTTCCACTTGTCCTACAAATGGTGACTTGGTCATTTTTCCTTTAAGACAAGATTCACAAGCAGGCATGGTTTCCTCTTCCTTAAGGTCGAGTACACCTTCCTTTGCCAATTTGTGCATTCTTTCTTTGGAAATATGTCCTAGTCTAGCATGCCACATTAGTGTACTGTTTAAGTTATCTTGTTTTCTTTTGTTACTATGTTGAATGTGAAAGACGGAATTAATTGGTTGAACAGTGTATAAACAATTCGTCAAAGTACTAGTAAAAAGTAAAGAACAATTTTTAATAATGGAACACTTTCCATCTTTTATTAAAACTCAAAACCCTCTCCATCTAAAACAGGGATGGAGATAATGTTCTTTATTATACTAGAAACATAAAGACAATTATTTAAAACTATTCTAATGTCGTCGCCTAATGCCAGGTTGACCGTTCCTATCGCTGTGGCAGCAACTTTTGCTCCATTGCCAAGTCTCAGAACGATCTCATCCTTTCCTAGCATCCTACTTCTTGTCATTGCCTGCAAATTATTGCAAAGATGTGATGCACAACCGGTATCTAATACCCAAGAAGTATCGTTAACAGATAAGTTAACTTCAACATAAAACATACCCTTGGTCTCACCTAGGGTCGCAAGGTACTCCTTGCAGTTCCTCTTCCAATGCCCTGGTTTACCGCAATGGAAACAATCACCCTTATCTTTATCAGCTTTAACCTTCTTGACCCCACCTTTAGCTTTTAGCTTCTTGTTCTTTTGGGAACTTTTCCCTTTCCCTTTCTTTGGCCTTTTAGCCTTAGAATGGGCAGAACTCACAAGTAGGACTGGCTTGTCCTTCTTGATGGTGGCTTCTGCAGTCCTTAACATGCTTAACAAGTCAGGCAAGGTCGCCTCCAGACTGTTCATGTTAAAGTTGACCACAAATTGATCGAATGTGCTAGGCAAGGATTGAAGTACTAAGTCCACTGAGAGTTCATTGTCTAGAAAAATGTCAAGACTTGCGAGCTTCTCAATGAGCCCAATCATCTTAAGCACATGTTCTTGGACATTTGACCCCTCAGTCATACGAGCTCTAAAAAGCTCTTTAGACACTAAGTACCTTTCCCTCCTAGACTTTTCACCATACAACTCTTGTAAGTGTTTGAAAATATCAGCAGCACTTGCCATATTTTCGTGTTGCTTTTGCAACTCATTCGACATTGATGCAAGCATCGTGCACCTTGCTTGGAGGTCATCGTTTAACCATCTCTTATGGGTTTCGATTTCCTCCTCCTCAGCATCCTCGGGTAGAGTCGAGAGGGGTGCATCAGTCAAGACATAGGCTCTATTCTCAGAGTTGAGCACTATCTTAAGGTTTCTAAGCCAATCAGAATAGTTGGGTCCAGTGAGTTTGTTTGTGTCGAGAATTGTGGAAAGCGGGTTCTTAGCCATCTTAGATATCTAGTTATCTACAAATTAAAGCGAAACGGAGATTAAGAAGATGTTTAATACATTATGTGTAGATATGATTTTAAGGTCTTTTAATCATAAATTACCTCCCACTATTTAATTCAAATTCAATAACCCTCATTAAAGAATTCGAGAAAAACAATTTTTCTTAGTGAGTTTGAAGTCCGATTTAATTATTACATACCCCAATTTTATGGACACATACATAATAATTAAAAAGGTAGACAACACTTATCAATTACATCCCCATGTAACCCTCAATTATTTTACCTCATGTTTTACATGGACCTCAATTTTATGCGCCCCCATGTTACTCCTATGTTAAGTTAGACCCATCAAACCTACATGTAAATGACCTACCCAAAAAGTTCCACTTGCAATGGTCAACTTAGAGGATAAATTACCCATGTGCATCTCTATGCTTAGTAATAATCACGGCTTTCTCATTATAGAAAGTCCCACTTGCAATGGTCGACTAATCTACATAAGTAGCACCGACATGCTATTACTTTTGATGGTAGGCATGGAATATTAAACCCCGTTTAATTTTATCCCATATTAACTTAAAATTAAAATCATTAAGATTTTATAAACTTATCTAATAAGTAAGGGATTTTAGTATATTATGAAAAGGTCTCATCGCTTCGATTATCTTATCTAAGTCTCTATCCTAAACATGCCCAACAACACATGAAAGGAAATATAAAAGATAAGCATAACCAAAAAACATGTATCTTATACATAGAATCATGCATCTCATACATAAATCATGCATCTCATACATAAAATATAACATGGATATTTTGGGCCATATCTAAATCGATCCTATCTAGAGCCATCAAGGATCGAATGCCGGCAAGGCGAATAAATAAATAACGGAAAATAAACATGCTTTTACAATCCTAATGGCCTCAAAATTCCATCATGCATATCAACTCATGAAAGCATATGTAAATTCTTAATTTACCAAATATTCCTCATAAATTATATCAATTTGGGGTTTCTCAATAAAACTTGATTGTTCCAAAACTAAACAATTTAAAACTCCTTTTAAATTAAATTAATTATTTGGAAAAACCATTATCCAGCATAGAATACACACGGCCGCTAATTAATGAACTTGCATACATACACATCAGCAGCACACGTGTACTTTTGTCTTCAAATTCTAACCCATGTCTTAAATATACATGAAAAGAATTCTTAAACAGAAAAGAATTGTAAATCCTTAACCATGCACATGCACATGCGTACACTATACTTTTGACTCATCTTTGATATCCAATGAAAAGAGTTCTCATGTAATAAGGATTCTCAATCCTTAACCATACAATTAAACACACCACCATTGACCAAAATTAATGGTTCCAAACCATTTTGCTGCGTGCAAAGGAAGCAAATATAATCCAATTATTATTTCTCTTACATGCTAATGATGGGTTTCATGTAATTAATTATTGAATTGCATCTTCCCTTTTCACTAATGCAACATCTCACACACGCACGCACATACATACCAATTCTATGACCTGGGCGACGGGTGTTCAAAACACCTTACCCAATCAAATTTTATGTAATCTCATTACAAAATTAATTTTCAGATTTAAACAACCTTTAAAAACTGAAAATAAATAGTTTTTATGAAAATTCCCAAATTAATTAAATTTATGAATTTAATAATTTTAAACGTGCATCACATGTAACGATTAAAATTAAACGGATCATGCATAACGATGCGCGAGCCTTAGGCTCTGATACCACTATTGGGAAATATACATATAGCCCGACTAAGCACAGCGGAAAATTGAAATTTTAGTTTCTAGGATTTAAACATGCAAGTTTATTAATCCTACGGGCTTATCACGTATCATAGGCTTGCGCATCTTTGATTTGTTATTTAAAACTTAAATGAAGAAGATCTTACCTTATTCGATTTTTCGTAAAAATCGAAGAGTTTCTTCTTCCTTAACGTAAGCTCCCTAGCTTGCTTCTCGTTCCTTGAATCAACTCCTTCGTTTTTCCCTTTGATGTAGATTTCGAATTCCTCCACCAAAAACGTCTTTGATCGGATTCTTGATTCACTTCAGAGACCCAAGTGTTTCTCCTCTAAAGTTGATCCACACCCCGATACCCACTCGTTTATAATCTTTAGCTAGGTTGATCTATAAACGTTTATTCTAACTCTAAGGAATAGTGTATGGGATTAAGGTGAAAGCAAAAATTACTTCTCTAAGTATTTTGGAAGAATTCTTGAATTCAAGATCTTGATGAATAATCAAGAACTCAAGAACACTATATGAGAGAGAGGAAAAAGAAACGATTTTTCTATGCAAGAGGAACAAAAATTTTGGCTTCAAAAGTCATCTTTTTTTTCGTTCTCTACATGTCCTATATATAGGACTAGGTTCTTGCAATTCTTTTCCATGTAGAACTCTTATACATTAATCCTTTTCCATGTAGGAATAGAAGACTAATTAATTTCTAAATAGAACTCTTCTATTTTAATTAGTTTCCTTTCTCTCCAAGAAATCTTATTTCCTTCTAGAAGAAAATTAATTAAACTCTTTAATTATTTTCCTCCACCAAATTTTCGACCAAGGCTTAATAAAATAGTCTTTTAATAATTAATCCACCATACTAGATTAATTAAAAGTCACTTCCAATTAAATAAATGCTTTCTTGACTTAAGCTTAATTAAATTGATCTTATCAACTTAACTAATTTATTTATCCAATACTTGAATAAATAAAAGTCTTAATTAATTAATCTAATTAATTAATATATTAACTCAACTACTTTGAATTAAATTTCCTTAGCTAAGAAATGGATTTGTCCGAGTATTGTGTGTGACCCTTTAGGTTCACCAACATACTAGTAATGGGTTCATAACCTTTATGATTTAGTTTGGACAATTAAATTGTCTCGATTAATTAAACTAATTTTTAATTAACCATCTTATTATTTAATCTCCATTAAATATAAGATACCCATAAATCAAAGAAAAGTTTCTAGCTACTTATCTTGAAGACCTAGATGTAGGCGATTCAAAGTGAACCTTTCCAATCGCGCATTCCATGCAAGTGAGATTCTTCCATCAACTAATTTCCCAATTGAATTAAGGATCGAGGAATCTTATTGGTCGAGATCCTTATAAATTCAATCTTAATAATTCGAGTGTGTTTGACTAGTGATTAATTAATTCAAGAAACTCATTTCTTAATTAATTACTTACTTGCCTTGGCCAAGGACTGACTCAGTCAAACCACTTAGAATATTATAGGAAATTCACTTGTTCATCTAGACAAGTGATGGATCCTTTGTTGTCAACACCAACCTCCATATACGAGTCACTACACCCAATCACCAGTCCATATGTGTCCTTGTAAAAGAACTGGCACAGGAGTCAAAGTGCAGTAAGTCAATATACAAGATTACTGTGATGACTCAAGTCAAAGAATTAATCTTGCACTATCGTGATTAAGAAACTCCTAATTCGACATATATAGAAATAATTCCAATTTAGGAAGTTTCAGTTAGGGTAATCAGTGAACTTGTTCTCAACAAGCACCCGCGTATGTGCATTTGTGTCAACTACACTAATGTCTATAAAACGAGACATTCTCTAATTAAGAGTGTGCATCATAGGCGCAAGTCTATCCGAATTATCAATGTCCCATCTTGATAATTCTATGACTTGGATAGTATTTAGAAATCACAGCCTTAGAAACTTGTTTTATGATATCCATCCAATGAGATATCAAGCCCCATAGCTATGTGTGAATTCTAGGGACTTCATCATACAGTTATAACAATATAAACATAAGATGAAGAAATGCCTTTTATTAATATAATGTAAAACGAAATTGTTTATTACAAGAATAGATAAAGAAAGCCTATCTAGGATTGGCTCGCAGGACACTATTCTAACATGTACAACAACCACTGCTACACCCTCTTATGCGGATAAACTAAAGGGTAATTCAAGACCCGAAGAGTTGGCTGCGCGTGCAGCCCAGAACGCCTTTGTACAAGGCGTGGATTCAAACGTTATAGGTTCGTCGGCGATGATCAATGGAAGGAAAACAATCCTTTTATCAAAAGAAGAAGATGACTTTATGGCTGCACCATATCAGTGTTCTCCTGTAGGAATATTTTCTCATGGATATCCTACAATGACACGTCTACGTGCGAAGTTCGCTGCATTAGGATTACTCAAAGGATTTAAAATTGGAGTTCTGGACAATAAACACGTTTGGATACGATTATTCGACCCAAACGATTACGCTAGGGTTTGGATGAAGCAAACTTGGTATTTTGATGGCTTCCCTATGCGTGTTTTGAAATGGACATCGAATTTTGACCCCAAGAAAGAATCACCTATTATGCCAATTTGGATAAAAGTTTTCGGATTAAGGCCACATTGGTTCCATCGTCAATTCCTCTATCATGTAGCGAGCTTGATAGGAAAACCGTTGAAATTAGATGAAGCGACGACGAAAATTGAAAATCCGGTGGTAGCGAGAATATGCGCGGAAATAAATGTTCTTGATAAATTTCTACCAGACATACCAATACAAATTGACGGTAAAACGCAATTCTTCAAGGTGTAATATGAGGGCATACCAGAGTATTGTCGGATTTGTCGTCATAGGGGACATCCTATGGCGTCATGCTATACTACAAAGAAAACACAAGGAGAGGTTGAAAATTGTAAGAATATTGAAGGGGTTGGTCAAGATGAATTAAAAGAAAAGGAGGAGGATCTTCGTATAAGGTTGGCACGAAAAAGGGGTAAACTTCCTATGAAGGATTTTCTGGAAAAGGACGAAACTGGTTCACATGAGACAAATTCTTCACAAATTCATATACTTACCAGAAATCATAATGTTGTTGTGGGTGTTCACCAGCCGAGCTTGGCAAAATTTCTGGGCTCGAGCTCGACGAGCTTGAAAAAAATGAGCTCGAGCTCGAGCTCAGAAAAAAAAAATTAATTTCCTTTAATTAATATATATTATTATTAATTTTGTTTTAATATATATAATTAAATATATTCATCATAAATATTTAATATTTAATAATTAATACATATTTAATATTATAAGATATTATATTATATGCATGTATATAGTAAAAAATAAATAAAATATTATATGATATGTATATATATTAATTTTTTTTTATTCAGGCTCGCGAGCCTTCGAACAAGTGTAGTTGGGCTCGAGCTCGAATTTTCTTGAGCTCGAGTCGATCTTTTTTTGAGCAGGCTCGCCGAGCTCGCGAGCCGCCTCGGCTCGTTGCACACCCCTAGGATGAGGTGGAAGGGGACATAAGTAGTAGGGATTGGAATATTAAGTTGAAGAAAAATCAAGAATTGAATCGGGATATGCAAGTCCGATAAGATACACCGAGTCAGGTTCAAGAAACACCAAATGAACCAAAAGAAAATCATAAAAAGGATAAAGAAAATGGAAGAAAACAGTCGGGTTTTGAAGGAATGGGAGAATTTGAGTGATTTAAGCCATGTCAATGACTTTATGATGCAGGGTTATACGGATGATATGAGAAGGAGACGCGAAATGGCTACGGTTGATTCATCATTGAATGAAAATGAGGATGATAACAGATTCAAACTATTGACCCTTGGAAATGCGGTGGATGTTCCGGATAATGATGGAACTTTTCTGGATTCGGGCGAGATAGAGACAAGTGATGAGTCGTGGAATGAAGTTTCGTACAAAAAACACCGACTGGCAGCCTCTTTGGATGAGAATAGTGGAAAAAAGAATGCAAACAATAAACAATTGATTCTGACTAGAATGGTTACATGAAGTAAGCTAATTCCCCCCACAAGTTTAAATGATGAATGCGCTAATATGGAATGTACGGGGTATAGGAAACAAGAAGTCTGTAGCTCGCGTGCGTAAACTTTGTCGAAGGTATGCTTTAAAGTTTCTAGTGCTTATTTTTTGAATAATTTATTCACAATAAAAGAGACTACATGTTAATTTTTTGTCTATAAGAATAAGTCAAACAAAGTGCATTTAAACCCTAAAATCCTTTAAAAATATCAACACAAAACATACAAAAAACAAAGAAAAGAAAAGGATAAACAATCCTAAACAATAAAAACAACAATATCGCAAAAATGGACAAGTCTTAGCATTTTCTTCGCAAAATCACCCCTCTCGTAAATACCTGATACGGATTATTGATGTGGATTGTTAGCTCTTAAAAGTAACGTTGTTTTAGTATATTTTTACCTCACATTTGTCTTGAATTCATACCTTGAGTTGATCTTTTTAGTTGTTTTTATTTGTGTTTGCATATTTTGGCTTCTAAGTCGTTTAAATATTTTTGTAGGCAAAGAACGATCGATTTAACGAGTAAATGAAGGGATTTTGAAGAGAAGTAAAGAGGTCGACTAAGAGACTTAAAGAAGAGCAAAGGAGAGTCCAAATGAAAAGAGTTGGGTTGAAAAAAAAGTGAAGAAAAATAATGGACAACAGAATTGGCACAGTGGTGCTAGTATTCGGCACCACTGTGCAGCGCAGAGATTTTCATATCTTTTTACTGGGCTTGAATTTTAGTCTTCTAGTTGGGCTTTTTGTAATTAGAAATCCTATATAAGTATACGAAGTCAGATGAAAACATCAGCTTTTAATTTCTTTTTGGAGAGAAGACGTGATTGAAGAGAAGAAAGAGAAATTTTGATTCTTACCATCAACATAGGGGTTCTTCTTGGTTTTTCTTGAATTCTTCTTTTCACCGATTGTTCTTTATTATTTTCCACCATTGTTAAATCTGAGATTTCTTAATTTTATGCAAATTATTTATTCTTCTTGTTTATGCAAAAAAAGAAAAATGAAGAAAAATAATGGACAGGCCACAGTGGTGTCGGTATTCGGCACCACTGTGCAGCGCACAGATTTTCATATCTTTTTACTGGGCTCGAATTTTAGTCTTCTAGTTGGGCTTTTTGTAATTAGAAATCCTATATAAGTATAAGAAGTCAGAAGAAAACATCAGCTTTTAATTTCTTTTTGGAGAGAAAAAGTGATTGAAGAGAATAAAGAGAAATCTTAATTCTTGCCATCAACATAGGGGCAGTGTTCTGAAAATCGGACCGGACAACGAACCGAAAAAATGATCGGGTCACGGGTCACCGGTTCAACCGTCAGGTCAACCGGCGTCGAACCAGTGACGTCATAATTATGCAATAAATAATAATTAATATACTATTAAATATATAAAATATGAAAATATGAAAAAAAATGTATTTCCTATATATATATGAAAATATGAAGAAAAAAATATGTATTTCCTATATTTTGGGGGGGCCAATTGCATATTTTTAGATTTTAAAGGGGTCAATTTCAGATTTTTAGAGTTTAAAAGATTGAATTTCATTATTTTCAAAATTGTCCGGTTCTGACCGGTTGAACCGCGGTTCTGAGCGGTTTTGACCCCTTAACGGTTTTTTCGCATAACTGGACCGGTTTGATGGTCGGTTTCAGTTTTAACCGGTCGAACCGGCCGGTCCAATCCGGTTTTCAAAACATTACATAGGGGTTCTTCTTAATTTTTCTTGAATTCTTCTTCTTCACCAATTGTTTTTTATTATTTTTCACCATTGTTAAACATGAGATTTCTTAATTTCATGCAAATTATTTCTTCTTCTTGTTTAATTATGCATAGCTAAGTAATTTTCTAGGGTTTAAGATGTAATCTTGAGTATTATTATGGATTGTTTATATTCATTGGGTTATTTCTTGATTGAATTATCTATCAATGAGGGCCTAATACTTGTAGATGATTGGCTACCAAATATATGATTTAAGATGAATTGAGAAGTACCGGGAGGTGAATTAATTCATTAGTTCTGATTTGATAGGCGTGTTTAAATTACTTAATAGCGATATTAGTAATTGTGCATGAGGCTAGCTAACGAATTTCATGAAAATTAATGTATTCATCTAGATTAGTTGTTGATCATGGGATGAGAATGAGTTTAGTTGGGTACTCATAGACATCTCGGGAGAGTATCCATGTAATTAAGAAAATTCGGGTCTTTAACGAATGCAAAATTTTTCAATCCAATGATGTTCATAATCCATAGAATACCTTGATAAAGTCTTAATTCCTAGACTTTCCATTTATTGATATATCGTTTATTTGATTTTGTTATTATTAATTTCTGTTTTTAATTAGTTAAAATCTCAAATTTTGTTAATCGATAGTTTAAATAATAGAATAAACTTAGCTTGGTACTTGATAATTTTCCTTGTAGAGACGATCTTACCTACTCTTTATTGAGAATTTTAAAAAAATAATACAAAATTAAATTGAAATTAAGAAAATAATACACAAAAAAATAGTGCTCAGATAATAGCACATTCCGCGCCACGTAAGCACGGAATAGAATATGTATATTTTTAAAAAAAATTAAAAGGCATTCCGCGCCACGTCAGCGCGGAATAGAGCAATTTTTATTTTTTTTAATGGCCCATTCCGCGCTGACTCAGCGCGGAATGGCCAATATTTTATTTTTTTTTGTTATTTATCTTTTGGTTTTTTTTCTTATTTCCCGCTCGTTTTTCTCCTTTTTTCGTGCATTTTTGAGTTTTGACTTGAACATATAAATTGTAGACTTTCATATAAACTTTGTAACCACACAAGAATGGACTCATTCCGATACCCGAGTGAAGAAATATAACAAGTAAAAAATGACACATTAGAGTAATTTTTTAAAGAAAATAATAACGTTGTCTATGTTTCCGGTTCATTTTTCTCCCTTTGTCGTTCAATTTCGAGTTTTGACTTGAACACATAAATTGTAGATTTTCATATAAACTTTGTAACCACACAAGAATAGACTCATTTCGATACCTTAGTGAAAGAATATGACAAGTAAAAAAAGACACACATATACGAATTTTTCAGAAAAAAATATTTTGTTGTCGTCTTCGGGATGATTTTTCGACATTTTTTGTACATTTTCAGGCTTCGACTTCAACACAAAAAATGTAGATTGACTCACAAAGTTTGTAACGGTATGAGAATTGATTCATTTCAATATCCGAGTGAAAAAATACAACATGTTAAAACGGAACGGATTTTTCCGAAAAAAATATTTTTTCGTCATCTTCGGGATGATTTTTCGACCTTTTTTGTACATTTTCAGGCTTCGACTTCAACACAAAAAATGTAGATTGACTCACAAAGTTTGTAACGGTGTAAGAATTGATTCATTTCGATATCCGGATGAAAAAATACAACGTATTAAAATGGAACGGATTTTTTGGAAAAAAATATTTTTCATCATCTTCTGGATGGTTTTTCGACATTTTTTGTACATTTTCAGGCTTCAACTTCAACACTAAAAATATAGATTGACTCACAAAGTTTGTAACGGTATAAGAATTGATTCATTTTGATATCCGGGTGAAAATATACAATATGTTAAAAAAGATATATATATACGAATTTTTTGGAAAAAAAATAATTTTTCGTCATCTTCGAGATGATTTTTGTACATTTTCGGGCTTCAACTTCAACACAAAAAATGTAGATTGACTCACAAAGTTTGTAACGGTGCAAGAATTGATTTATTGCGATATTCAGGTTTAAACATACATTAAATTTAATAAAGACGTTATTAAACATGTTGTATTTTTTCATCCGGATATCGAAATGAATCAATTCTTACACCGTTACAAACTTTGTGAGTCAATCTACATTTTTTGTGTTGAAGTTGAAGCCCAAAAATGTACAAAAAATGTAGAAAAATCATCCCGAAGATGACGAAAAATTATTTTTTTTCCAAAAAATTCGTATATATATGTCTTTTTTAACATATTGTATATTTTCATCCGGATATCGAAATGAATCAATTCTTATACCGTTACAAACTTTGTGAGTCAATCTATATTTTTAGTGTTGAAGTCGAAGCCTGAAAATGTACAAAAAATGTCAAAAAACCATCCCGAAGATGATGAAAAATATTTTTTTTTCGAAAAATCCGTTCCTTTTTAATATGTTGTATTTTTTCATCCGGATATCGAAATGAATCAATTCTTACACCGTTACAAACTTTGTGAGTCAATCTACATTTTTTGTGTTGAAGTCGAAGCCTGAAAATGTACAAAGAAGGTCGAAAAATCATCCCGAAGATGACGAAAAAATATTTTTTTCGAAAAAATCCGTTCCGTTTTAACATGTTGTATTTTTTCACTCGGATATTGAAATGAATCAATTCTCATACCGTTACAAACTTTGTAAGTCAATCTACATTTTTTGTGTTGAAGTCGAAGCCTGAAAATGTACAAAAAATGTCGAAAAATCATCCCGAAGACGACAACAAAATATTTTTTTCTGAAAAATCCGTATATGTGTGTCTTTTTTTACTTGTCATATTCTTTCACTAAGGTATCGAAATGAGTCTATTCTTATGTGGTTACAAAGTTTATATGAAAATCTACAATTTATGTGTTCAAGTCAAAACTCAAAATTGAACGACAAAGGAAGAAAAATGAGCCGGAAACATAGACAACGTTATTATTTTCTTTAAAAAATTACTCTAATGTGTCATTTTTTACTTGTTATATTTCTTCACTCGGGTATCGGAATGAGTCCATTCTTGTGTGGTTATAAAGTCTATATGAAAGTCTACAATTTATATGTTCAAGTCAAAACTCAAAAATGCACGAAAAAAGGAGAAAAATGAGGGGGAAATAAGGAAAAAAAACAAAAGATAAATAACAAAAAAAAAAAATTGGCCATTCCGCGCTGAGTCAGCGCGGAATGGGCCAAATTTATTTTTAAAAAATAAAAATTGCTCTATTCCGCGCTCGGGCAGCGCGGAATGTCAGTCGATCAGTTGACCGACTGCCATTCCGCGCTGACGTGGCGCGGAATGTCTTTTAATTTTTTTTAAAAAATACATATTCTATTCCGCGCTGACGTGGCGCGGAATCTGGCAGATTCCGCGCTTACGTGGCGCGGAATGTGCTATTATCTGAGCACTATTTTTTTGTGTATTATTTTCTTAATTTCGATTTAATTTTATATTATTTTTTTAAAATTCTCACTCTTTATTATTTGTTGATACCGTATTGTTACGGGTGTTAACATGGATTCTGATTTGAAGGGTAAATCGAAAGAGATTTGATGAATAAATTGATTTTTTTTTTTTTGGGGGGGGGGGGGGGGGGGGTGGGGGGGGGGGGGGGAGGGGTGGTTGGAGTATGAAATGATGTTTTCTGAATTGATTCTGAACTATGTAATGACAAATTGCCGGAGTTTTTTTTTTTTTTTTTTTTTGTGTGTGTGGGTATTTTAGGTTAATATTGAAGCCCGTGTCTCATTATCCCTCCAAAACTTCAAGGTAACAGTCATGTGGAGCACATAACTTTTTCATTTATTTTAATGCTGGTATCATTTTTACAATAAAAAGTAATATTGTGATACTAAAATTCCTTTTTATTTTTTTAACATGGTACCAAAAGTAATGTATTATGGTACCAAAAAAGCATTATATGTTTCATATTTCTATTTCAAATGGTATGTTTATAAAATTTGTGTTACTTATATATTTAACATGAAACTTCAAAAAAATAATGTGCACGTAAAAAGAATTATAATACACGATATACATATAAAAATATAATATAACATCAAAAATCAATTCGAGATGTATGATTCAAATTGCACTTTTATGATAAGATTTGTCCAATGATTAATGGACAGAATCATTGAATCAAGTCCAAACCATAATCACATCACAACTTTATCTAATTGTCACTTTCAACTTCCAAGCTCATCCAAATTTAATTAAAAAATTAATATGTATGCAAATTGCATATATCAACTATATTTAATGATTTAATCTTTCACCTAACCTAATTTTATATTTTCATCTCGAAATAAAAAACACCCAAATTGCAAAAAAAATAGAACATACGGTGGCTATACACACAACATCCAAATTTCTCTCTCTCATCTCCTTTCTCTCTCTAGACTCTACCTTCCTCCTCAAAAACATTTCATAAATATCTCTCTCCACCTTCCCATCACTTTTCCATCTTTGCCCCTCCATCGCCTCTTGTAAAATACCCAAACTGTCCCACCCCGTAACAATCTTTCCATCTATGTCCTCAACCAGCATGCACACCTCTCCAATTTTCAACGCGCCGCCGTCCTCCCCCCGGCACGTGACCACCACTCCGAACTGCACGAGCTCGCCGCCTCCGGCGGCCATCACGGCGGTGTAGCGGAGCTCAATCTCCTCCGTCATCCAGTGCCGCCGTGACTCCACCGCCTTCACGCTCCCCACGTTAACCGCGCGTTTCTTTGCCGGATCGATCAAAATCCAGCTCACTCTCAGTCGCTCCTCCGCGAGTGACATGCACGCGCCATCCTCGCCGTCGAATTTCAGCGGCGTCGCCACCGTTTCCTTCTGTTCCAAGAGCTCTAGCCTGAACGGCGAGCTCAGGAACCAGCCGGAGAGCGTCTCCGTTTCGAATACCTTCGAGTATATCAAAACGTCGTCGTAGAATATATCCACGGCGGAGATGTATTTAGACGTTTCGGTGTTGATACGCTTTTCGTATGTTTTTCGCGATTGGCGGCGGGGGACGGGGAAAGAGTCGGAGTAGAATGATCGGTGACCGGAGCGGAAGGCGGAGATGGCGTCGGCGACGGCGGCGTGCGCGGTGGACGGCCACGTGGAGTTGCATATGTCTTTCCATAAATGATCGTCGGAGCAGAGATTGAGCAGTTGCGCGGAGGCGCAGGCGGTGGAGACGAGAGTAGGACCGTCGAGTCTGTTCAAGATGTGCGATTGAATGATGTCTGGATGGACGGCGGTGATGGGAGTGTCTCCGCCGTGATTGGCGGTGGTGGAATTGGAGCTTGGGCACATAATTATTGTATCTATTGTGTATGTATTGTTGTTTGGAGTGGCTAGCTCAAATTTGGTACAGTACACAATGTTTTGATATTGGAGTGTACGTATATATGGAAAGTTGAATGAATGAGTAGTGTGAGAAAAGAAAATGGGGGGTTTTTATAGGGGAGTTTTGAACTTTTGGTCATGGATAAGGTCAACACATTTTTTCGGGGAAATTGCATTCCACGTCTGATACTCTGATTTGATCAAATTATAATTTATGGTACACAGGATTAATTACATTACATCTACTTGTTTTGAATATGATGATATTTTTTTTTTTTGGTAGTATAAACGTGGAATAAGGAAAAGAAAACATCACAAAAACACAAAACAAAACAACACAATCA
This sequence comes from Buddleja alternifolia, assembly GCA_019426215.1. Classification (NCBI taxonomy): domain Eukaryota; kingdom Viridiplantae; phylum Streptophyta; class Magnoliopsida; order Lamiales; family Scrophulariaceae; genus Buddleja; species Buddleja alternifolia. The sequence continues at coordinate 7,774,869 of CM033402.1, forward strand.
CATCCTAACAACTAGAAACCCGCATACTCCAACTCCAGCAAGTCTAGTGGCTCATAGGGGGGGTCATTCCAAAGCCTCATTTCCAGCAGTGATTCATGTCCAACCTTAGCCAAAAAATCAGCACAATGGTTGCCTTCTCGCCGAGTATGAACGAACTCGATCTCCCATGGGAACTTTTGGTACCCAGGGGGGTGTTTGTATCACTCTCCTTGATAAAGGCGCCAAGCAACCTCAGTCATCTTCTATCCACATTTTGAGGCCTTTTCGGAAAAACCAATGGAAATTGCATTCCAAGTTGTTAGTTAGGGACGTCTGATATTCCCGCTCTGATTCCTCCACCTCCAGGTTGGTTCGGATGGTAGTGTTTTTTGAAAAAAAATCAAATTATAATTCAGGGTAGGTGGATTCAAGGATTCTCGGTTGGCTTGGGTTGCTTGACTATCAATACAACTGAGTATATGATGATATTTGAACATATCTAAACTTGGATTAAATTGTCGATAAAGCCCACCATTATAGTTGAGGCTCCAGAATATTTGAGGTCTTAAATTTTACTATCACACCAAAATATGTGCTTTTGTCTATTTTTATAATAGTTATTACTTGTTCTTTTTGTTAAAAAAAGGTTGCTAGTTGCTTGTATTTTGATATTTATAACTTGTATTGAATTCGATTTTTTTTAAGAAAGATCAAGTGATAAAATAAGTCAAACTTTATTAGAGGTCTCTCATTTTTTACTTTTGTCTCATTTTAGTCCTTCAAGTCTAAAATGTGTCATGATAGTCCCCAACTTTCAAAATCATCTCACTACGATTTTCGGGCAAAAAACCCTTCATTTGGATGGAATAATCCTACAAGAAAGGGCGAAATTGAAGAAAAAATTATTTTCTATCAATTTCTAACGAATTTGTGACCCCGGTGACTAAAGTGAGGTGATTTTGAAAGTTTACGGACCATCCTAGTGCATTTTAATTTTAAGGACGAAAATGGGACAAAAGAAAAACTTGAGGGACCACAAATAATACTTGACTTATAAAATATTAGAATGCACTAGTTCAAAAAATATTAGAATGCACATTGAATTTCTTTACCCTTTTGGAAAAAGTAGGGTAAAAAGCAATCAGTTTAGCGAGCAATCTGAGCGTAACCAAAAAAGTTATCTCACACTGAGAAATATTCTAATTGACATAGGTACTGCCAATTAGGTGAGCCGAACTTTGACCTTAACAAAGTGTGTAGTAATTTGAACTTATTCATTGATACACATGACCATATCTACTACTACAAATAAATTGGTATTAAAGCACATTTGTAGCCCGATTAAATCTAGAATAAACATTATTCATATCTAGGTCATTAGGACTGTGAATGAGCTCAAGTTGGCTCAAATCTCTCAAACTCAGCTCGAAGAATTTCAAGTTTGAGCCAAAGGTTAAATCACGAGTTTAGATTCAAGTTGAGCGTGAACGAAAGTAGGCTCAACTTGAATTGAACTCGGGGCCATATAAATAATATAATCTATATTATATTATATACACAAATAATTAAAATTTTAAATTAAGCATGTAAAATTACATAAATATCCCTTGTAATTATAAACAAATCCATAATTACAAGGATAATAGGGATAATTTAAGTTAAAAAATAAATAAACAAGCCGGTCATATTTTAATCTTATATGTTCTCCAATAGAAAAAATGATAAAAAAAATAATTTGTGTTTTGACTTTTTGAATCATGATGAAGGAATTTTAGCGTGGATATAATTTGATTGTGATGATTTGACGTGTTTTAAAATTGTCGGGCTATATTTTTATTTGGTTAATTGATCTTATTAAATGTACTAAATAGATAAAAATATTAGAATTTCGAATTCAAGCTAGTTGGGGGTGTAACTTGAGCCGAGTTGGCTCGCAGCTCTGGTTCGGGTCTAATGAGCTCGACTCGAGCTCGAGCCTCTTTCCCTATGAAAAAAGCTCACGAGACGGCTCCCGAGCTTTTCGATCTTTTAATATATTATTTTTTTATTTTTAATTATATGTATTTCGCTTTTTTAGTTTTATTTTATCTTTAATTGTATTAAATAAAATAACACAAATAATTATAAATGATAAAATGTCTAATTATCCAAAAAAAAGAAGATAAAATTGGATGGCAATCTGAGCCAGGCTCGAGCTGGTTTTTGAACCAACGAGCTCGAGCCTGGAAAATCACCAGGTTCGACTCGAACTCTGCTCGTTTACACCCCTAGTTGGGGCTCTACTTGAAGCACATTAAGCCAAACCCAAACTTTTGATACAAAAACTTATCTACTATATAGTCGAGTGTAAATCTAAGCAAACTCGACTTGCTCGCTTGATTGAGCGTCTTACTCATATCATTATGCTATAAGCTGACCTAACAAGAGGTAAGCGATGTAGTGCCATTACTGGTAATTGGTTGGGGTAAATTCATCATCTCCATCTAAGAAGTGGTTAAATAGGAGTTTTCAATTTTCTATTGATTGTGATATAATTCATGATATCTTATCGAATTTGTAAGTTCGTTAAAATCAGTGTTTTAAAAATCGGACTGGACTAGCTGGGTCGAGGCCATTTAATGGCCCAATTCGAACCTTAGAATCGGTATAGTCTAAAAACAGGCCAAAACCGTTTGACTCGCGGTTGGACCGGTGAACCGGTTGAACCGGGACTGGTTCACAAAAATTGGGCAGTTTTTCGTATGTGCAATTAGTTTGTCAAGATCCCTATTTTCTACCAAACACGTGTGTTGTGAGCTTTGACCTCGGGTGAGTTCCTTCTTTTTTCCTTATATGCGAGCAAACAAGTAGAGATAAACAATTTTTCTCTTTTTACTTGAGTTCCTTTGTCATCTTTCTTTCTCTCTATCTCTAACTTTGTCTTTTACTCTTACACAAATTGATTAGTTATATTTGATAATTTGATTATTTGTTAAAAGAAATTCAGGAATTATAACTACAAAGCAAAGAGGGAATTTCTCTATTTCTGGAATTATAAGTAACAATCAAAAAGGAAATTATAACTTTGTAAGTGTGGTGCTGTTGAAATTTCTGCAATTCTTGTAGCAAATGTTTTGTCTAATTTTGCATCTTTGTTTGTTGAATATGTATGAGGATGAAATGCCTATAAAGATTGAAAAGCGATACAAAGCTCTTAAATCAACAAATTTCGAAACATGCAATGTAAATATTTATGTATTTAATCATTTGTGGATGCTTAATTTTTAAGGATTGATTTTTTATTTTTGGTGCATATTTATGTATTTTATCTAATTTTAATATATTAATAATTATTTATATCATATTTATGAGATCACTGGTCCGACCACAATTGAACCACAGTGCGACTAGTGAACCTTGAACCGGTAGATTTTTCGGTTCGATAGCCTATCCGGTTTTTAAAACATTGCGTTAAATATACGAGCAAATTTTAATTATATGAGCAAATCACCTTCAAATTAATCGAGCGCAATCTATTGTTGGATCAAAACATCACTAACGTACCAAAAAACTAATAACAGAGAAGTATAATATCAAGGCGAGAGAGAACTCTCTATCTTTAACGCTAAATTGCCCCGCCTATGTGGTACGAGTCCGGTTTGGTCCGGTCTGGGCGGGCAGGCGGACTGCCGCGGCGCGCGTTCGTGCGTGTGTAGTGAACTAGACCATGACTAGGTCATCCCCCCTCACAAAACCTACAAAAATCTTATGACCCAAAGGGCCAACCCTTTGTCTCAAGACAATGATTTATAAACCATTCCAAACTTTGATCAATTTTCAATGTGGGATAACTCACTTCAAACACCCCAATTTAGCACTTAATTTTTCATTCGTTTCTAACCCGATTTGAGAAATTCGAAATGCTAAACTTATCTATTCGAAACGTAGATTAATATTATCCAATAATATTTAGTATCCCGGATATTTACGGTATTCGAATTTCTTATGCAAAAGTCGTCTCTAATACACTTTTCATAACAAATTATCCAACAATCCCCCACACGAATGAACTTAATGCAATGCATGATCCCAAGAGTTCAGACGAAAATTTATTACATCAGAAGAGGTAGCTTTTGGCTTTGAACCTTTCTTAGTGAGATATCATTGGATTTACTAGGCTCCCCAATGAACATGATGTCTTGAATTGGTCAGCCGTTCGTGTAAAACCAGACAATGATACTCACATGATAAACCCTCAGTAGCTTCAATTCTCACTATGGGGTCCATTTTGGCCATGACACCCCTTCTTGGATTCATTAGTTTTTACATTTTACTCAATGTTGAGGCGGCCTACACCTCACACTTACATAGGTAATCTCCTATTTAAGAGTATCCTACCATACTCCAGTTCATTTACATGACAGTATAGGAATCATTAAAAGTTCTGACTTAGCCTTTGCTACACTTGTAGGATGCACTTCTTTATCTTAGGCAATGAGTTTGGAGTTAAACTCCTAAGTGTCATACTGAATTTTCACAATTTAGTTGTCCCATCGAACCAAGATCTTGGGATCTCCAGTCAACATGGTTGGGTTTCCGTTGTGTCCATTTTTAATTTGTAGACTTCAATCTCATTCTTCTTTATAGGCAGTATATTTGATCTCTAGGCAATCCTTTCGTCAAAGGATCTGTAATATTCTCCTTTGATTTCACATAATCAATGGAAATAATCTCGTTAGAGATCAACTACTTAATTGTATTATGCCTACGACGAATATGTCTAAACTTACCATTATACATATTTCTCTGAGCCCTCCCAATTGCCGACATACAGTCGCAATGAATTAAAATCAGAGGCACAGGTTTTTCCCAACAAGGAATATTTTCCAAGAATTTTCTTAACCACTCAACTTCTTCACCAGCTTTATCTAAAGCTATGAATTCTGATTCCATCGTGGAACGGACTATGCAAGTTTGCTTAGAAGATTTCCACGACACCGCTCCTCCACCAACGGTTTATAAACCATTTGTCTTATGACCACAAAAATCTTATGACTCAAATGGTCAACCCTTTGTCTCGAGACAATGGTTTATAAACTATTTCAAACTTTGATCCATTTTTAATGTGGGATAACCCACTTCAAATACCCCGCTTTAACACTTAATTTTTCATTCATTTCTAATCCGATTTGACAAATTCGAAATGCTAAACTTATCTACTTGGAACGTAGATTAATATTATCTAAGAATATTTAGTATCTCGAATATTTACGATGTTCAAATTTCTTATACAAAAGTCATGTCCAACACACTTTTCATAACAAATTATCCAACAATCTAAAGTTAAAATATAAACAACTTATTTAAAAAGAATAGTCGATAAATACAAATGTGTTCTTAAACGAATCACGTGACCATTTTTCAATTTTCATTTAATTTTGAGATAAGACATCATAATAAAATGGGCATTTATCATTTTAATTAATCAGTTTTGTGTCTCTTTGTTTTTTAAGTAGTCAGTAAATTGGTCCTCCGATAGTCCAATATTTTTAATTTTAGTTTGCGATACTTTTATTCTTGGTTTAACAATATAAATATTTTTATTGTATTTCCGTAAAAAAAAAAGGAATCAAACGAGAGATAAAGAATTATATATCAAAAATAAAGAAAAAGTACCCAAAACTTATTAATTTAGGAGTATCAGCTTCCACTTTCACGTGGGAGGTTTTGAGTTCAATCTCAAAAGCTATGACTTTACTCTCCCTATAGGGTTTATATGCCCTATAATTAAAATTTATTGGCTTGAATTTGTCGAATCAGAGTACACCCGTTCGCCTAGAATTTTGCAAAAATTGAGAAAAAGTTGAATAAAGAAAGAAAAAATCGTAGTGGTCACAGAGTCGGCTATTGAAGATTCTAAAGCTGTGTTTGGTTGTGATTTCATTTTACTTTTTTCATTTTTATTTTTATTTTTATTTAAAAATAAAAATACACACTTTACACTGTTTTTAATTGAAAATATTCTCATTTTTATTCTCCTTTTTACGTTCCCCATAAATTTTAATTATTTTTTAAAAATTATACTTCACACCACTTTTCTCTCACTTCTTTTCTATCACTTTTCTCTTTAATATAATTCATGTAATCATTACTTTTCAATCATTTTACACATCATAATTACCAATTTCAACCCTTTTAAAAAAATATAACCAAACACACCTATTTTTTTAAAAAAAAAAAAAAATTCATTCTCTAGTATATTTTCAAAAATAAGGATTGGAAATGGATTGAAACATATACAAACAAAGCCTAAAAATGCGCAGTTGTAAATTGTCATGTTGCGGCGGCGCAGACAATGAGACAAGGAACAAGTTGCTATTAGAAGCTTAGAACAAAATAAACACCCCTTTCTAAGAGGAAGGAAATAAACAAAATAAATAAATAAATAAAACATTGTGAAATTGATTGACATGTTCCTTTTTCTAATAGATTCACGCTTGTACTTTAAAAGCAACGGGCAAAAAAATGGGTCGAAAAAAGTTTTCTTTATGAGGGTGGGAAGGAAATGAATAGTATTAAATATTATTATTGATCTTCTAATTAGATTAATATTATTATTATTTTTTTAATTAGATTAGTATTCTAATTATTTTATTTATCTTTTACCTTTTTTTATAGTTAAGAATTTTCTTGTATTCCCTCTCTTTTGTAACTCTATAAATATGTTACTTAATAATACAAGTTCCCTACAGGATTTTCTCTAATCTAACATGGTATCAGAGTCATGGCTTCGAGCCATGGTATCCCGATCTCTCGCTTCCACCATCCTAAAGTCGCCGACCCCGTCTGGCGCACCTTATCTAGTTTAGTTTAGGATAATTTTTTTTTCTTTATCTTTGTTTATGTTGTCGTCGCTCACCCTTCGAAAAACAAGAACTTGGAGTCGCCGCCTTATTTAATGGTTTTCAAACGAAACTGCTCCACATTGAGAAGCGTCTTCGTCGAACCGCCGCCTTATTTAATGATTTCCAGACGAAACTGCTCTACCTTGAGAAACGTATTCGTCAAAATCTCTCTACTAAGCATTCTTTATGCCCGGACTGTCGTAACATCTTTTCTCGGTTTTTAGTTCAGTCTCAATGTTCAAGACTTTCACGTTTCGACTGCAGGGGAGTGTTACATATTATTATTACTCTCCTAATTAGATTAGTATTATTATTGCTTTCCTAGCTAGACTAGTATTCTTATTACCTTATTTATTTTTTACCTTCTTTATAGTTTATGGTTTTCTTGTATTCTTTCTCTCTTGTAACTCTATAAATATGTTACTTAGCAATACAATTTCCCTACGAGGATTTCTATCTAACAAATAATTTGTCCCTCAAGGATAATTTTGTCATTTAAATAGGATGAGGGTCTTAATCTTGATTCTTGATTCTGTCACGCTTCAACCTGTCGATTGGATTGTGGGACATATATGGGTAGAGATATAATTAGAATTTTGGGAAAATTACTAAAATCTCCTTAAAATAAATTTTTACATACAAAAATTCATGAAAATATTTTTAAATCTCAAAAATTCAGTCTACAAACTGTTCATCTAAAAGAAAATTCAAAAGTTAAGATTAAGAACTTTTTTGACTAAACTACCCTTCATTTATTTAATTAAAAATTGATCAATTGATCGTTTTATCTATTTTTTTTGTTTTAAAATTTTCAAATTGACAAGTTGAATTATACAAATTTTTATTTTTAGTACTAAATATTTTTATATAATTTATTTTTTATTTTACTATGATAATTATCTAAAATATATATTTTTAATTTTTTAAAAAAGATTAAAAATCTATTTTTTTTAAAATTATATTTAATCAATTATCAATGTAAAATTTTAAAAAATAAATCTCTATACAAAACTACAAGTGATTAAATTTTTACTTTAGAAGGCTAATGACAATTAAGTCCATAAATTTATTAACTTTATATCTTGGGCTTTTTGGAATAAAAAGTTGATGGAATGGATTTTTTAGATTGAAAAACTTTATCATGGGTTTTTCGGATATAAAAATTTATTTTAGGAGTTTTTAGTAATTTTTCTAGAATTTTGGTCTAAACGAAAACATGAAAAAGGGATAAAAACCTGATATTTTTAATTTTTGGCAAGGCAAGATTTTGAATTTTAAAAATTTATAGGCTAAAAACAAAATTTACTTAAAGTTGAGGGTGGCAACAAGTACTACCAGCCCGGCCTCGGTCTATGTTCGGATGTTCAGACGGTGAATAGTTAGAATAAATTATGTTATCATTTCCTATCATCTTTCGTGATAACTTATGATACACATGTACGAATATTAGTATATAGGTATAATACGATATGAATACAAAATATAATAAATCTCAAAATATTAGGATATGATACGTCGAAAATACGTGCATATATATGTATGTATAATATGTAAAAATAAACTGATTCGATAAATTCATTGATTTAAATAAACTTTTGTCTAGTTCTGTAAATTTCTTTGTCATTTATTTAACTTTTATGTGTTAATTTTTAACAAAAGACCGAAAATATTATCTTTTTTCCTATTTTAGTCCAAAATATGTTGTAAAATATTTAAAAAAATACTCTATCTGGTATCTAAAACGTGTCGGATACTTCAAATTTTGTGTCGGATACGATATTCAGAATTTTCTCTTTTCTTTTTATTTTTGGACACTTCAAAAATGGTCCGGACACAATATTCGAGAGTATTCGTGCAGGACACGAGTACGATAAAAATACGATATTGCACAGAGTTGATTTTAGAAATATCTGTACATCATAGGTGATCACTAATATGACTTTATCCTGATCGTTTAGTGTATGAACGGTTTCATAGAAGTGTATGTGGCCTGTAACCAAAAAAGAAGAAGAAGTGTATGTGGCCAATTGGACGCCTCATTCACTCACAACCGTTGGATTATGTGGAATCTTTGAAAGTATTGGTCAATAAAGGTCAAGTTGTGTCCAGCCACAAACCTTGAATTATATCTATAAGTCGATATAAGGTGAGTGCCAGTCAAATTTGGTTCTTTCTTCCTATCCCTTGAGTTGAGACTGATGTGGTAGATATTTCTATATTTTTATATTATTACAGTCTATATTAATTATATATAAATAAATAATTTGTTAATTTAATTATGTTTTGTTCAATCTTGACTATCTGATTAAGAAAGGCGTAAGTAAAAATCTTTGCTTAATTTGCTTTTCCAAGAATTTCTTTTTAATGAAGTTGTTGTTTAGATACATAATAATAGGCAAAATTGATATCTTTAATCTTACGCGTTAAGTAAATTTTATCTTTAGTCTACTTGTTTTATGAAATTTTGTTTTTAGTACTAATATATGAGCAATATTTGCTAAACTAGTCCTTTCATCAAAAGTTGGTCCCGAGTTTGGTATTCATTCGAAATAAACCGCAGTGAATTAGTCATTGCAGGGGAAAATTAAATTAATAATATAATTTTTTAAAAAAAAATTGGAAAAAGCGTCGGAATCAAATACTAGTATATTACGACATAGGGTATGTCGTCTCAGCTAAGAGACGACATACTCTATGTCGTCTCTTATAATAAATTTTTTTTATATAATTTAATAAGAGACGACATAGCGTATGTCGTCTCTCATTAAATTTATTTTTTTTATATTTTTCGGGTGCAACTTTGCAGCCTTTGTCAGACTTTATCTTTTTTTTTATTATTATTATTATTCATGAGAGACGACATAACTTATATGTCGTCTCTCATTAAATTTTTTATATATATATATTTAGGCTACAAATTTGCAGCCGACAACCTATTATTATCTTTTTTATTTTTTTCGTTTAAAGCATGCAAAAGGCTGCAAAAGCATGCAAATTTTTCTTTTTCCTTTGTTGCAACACGGTAAAACCATTCCCCAACACAGCATTTGCATTTCTTCATCCTTAACACCCACACAACTTTTCTCTCTTTCTCTTTCTCTCCTTCCACCATTGTTACAAAGTTTTTTTGTTCATTTTTAAACGAAATCTCTCCATCATCAACCAAGAAATTAAGGTAAATTTCTTTTTTCATCATTTATACTTTTAAATTTGTTATATGTAGAGTTTGTATATTTTATTTTTAATTGTAATGGTATTGTAATTTAGGGTTGAAAACTTGAATTTGTAGTGATAAATTCGGTTTGTTAGCTATAATTTTTGAATTATTTGATACAATTCTCGAATATATTGGTATAATTTTTGAATTAATAGGTTGATTATTTATTTTTAGGTTCAATTTTGACTTTTAGGTATAATGTCAATTTTTAGTATTATATTTGAATTATTTGGTAAAATTTTTGAATTAATAGGTTGATTTTGATTTTTAGGTTCAATTTTGACTTTTAGGTGTAATGTCAATTTTTAGTGTTATTTTTGAATTATTTGGTATAATTTTCTAATTGTTCGGTATAATTTGAATTTGTAGTGTTTAATTTTGAATTGTTATGTTTGATTTCGAGTTGTTAGGTTTAATTTAGAATTGTTTGGTTTAAGTTGGAATTAATAGGCTTAATTTCGAGTAGTTAGATTTATTTTTGAATAGGTTGTATATTTTTGCAATTGTTTGGTATAATGTTGGAATGAGTTGGTATAATTTTCGAATTGTTCGGTATAACTTGAATTTATAGGTTTAATTTCGAATTGTTAGGTTGATTTCTAGTTGTTAGGTTTAATTTTGAATTATTCGGTATAAGTTAGAATTTATCGGGCTTAATTTCGAGTAGCCTTAATTTTGAATTGGTTGCTATATTTTTGAAAATGTTTGGTATAATGTTTGAATTAGTTGGTATAATTTTTTAATTGTTTGCTAAAATTTGAATTTATAGGTTTGATTTCGAATTGTTTGGTTTGTTTTCGAGTTGTTAGGTGTAATTTCGAATTGGATGAAAGAGTTTTCTAAACGTTCGAATTAATAGGTTTAATTTGTAGTAGTTAGGTGTAGATTCGATTAGTAGTTTAAATTAGTATGTTTAAATTTGATTTTTTAAATTCAAATTTTTATTTTATTTTTCATTTCTAAGTGTAATCTCCAATGTTTAGGTATAATCTCTAATTAATATGTTTAAATTCCTTTTTTTAGGTATATTTTTCGAATTACTAGGTATAATCTCTAATTAATATGTTTAAATTCCTTTTTTTAGGCATATTTTTCGAATTATTAGGTATAATCTCTAAAATTTAATTTGTATGTATAATCTTTATTGATTAGGTATAATATGTAATTGGTGGGTTTAATTTCGAATTAATAGATTCAATTTACTAAATATTATGTGTAATTTATCGTAGAATGTAAATTAACATTCTTGTGGATATGTAAATGCAAGATGGCTGAGCGTAATGTATATGGCCCGGTTGATGAGAGCGTATTGCATGATCAGGACAATCATGTATCTGAGGCAGTTGCTGATCATCCAGATTTGACTTATCATGTTCGGCGAGCTGACTATGCAAATTTCGCCCTTGCCTATGGATCTCCTCTACATCACCGCGTCAAGGTAAAGCTTGATTAGATGGGGTTTTATAGGGTATACCAGTTATCTCAGTTTAAAAACGACCTAGGTCTTGTGAAGGCCCTAATTGAGAGATGGCGCCCAGAGACAAACACGTTTCATTTTAGGACCGGAGAGGCTACGATAACTCTCCAAGATATTGCTATTTTATATGGTCTACCAGTTGATGGTAGCGCTGTAGTTGCATATCGGCACTTCGAAGCAGATGAAGATTACGCCTTATATGTATTTGAACAATTAGGACTGTACTTATTGCCGACAGATTGATTGCACAGTCATAGAATACCAGTCCAAAAACTTGTTACCCATGTTTTGAGTGCGCCTCAACAAATAAATGATCAATCTGAAGAATTTGTAGTTGATCAGGTAGCCCGTTGTTGGGCCCTTTTGTTGCTCGGGAGTGTGATGTGTGCCGACACCACAGGAGATGTTATTCTTGTAGTGTGGTTGAGTCTGTTTGAAGATATAAACTTAGCACGCACATATAATTGGGGGAGTGCGGTATTGGCTCATTTGTACCGAGAATTGGCGAATGGTTCCAAAGTAGAATGCAGTAATGTTGCAGGTTTCATGCCATTATTACAGGTGAGAAAAATTATTATCTAGACGTTATTATTTCTGATATAATAATTCGTGGTTATTCAATTCATATATTTCTCCTTTAACAGATATGGGTGTGGAGTAAGATTTGGATTGTAAGGCCTGATTGGGTTAGACAGATGGCAGGAGTTGACGTGGATGGCATTGCCCGAGCACCTTATGCGTCACGGTAATTTGCCATTTGAATATTATGTTTAATTAAGAAACGTTCAATTTTTTTTAATTATTTTCGATGATTGTTGTTTGAAGGTGGTATCAACCTACCCCAAAAACTGTTTCAGTCAATCACAACGTCCGGGCAATTAGAGATGGTCTAGATCAGATGGAGGATGGACATGTGAGTCGGGATTTTTTTTAAAAAAAAATTATTATGAAGATATATCTATCTCCTACTAATATATTCTAAATCATTTTTTCGTATCTCAGTTTGTTTGGACACCGTACAATTTCAATGATGCAGACATTGCCGAGTTGTCACCTCAATGTTTGAATGATAATGTATGGCGAGCATCAGTTCCAATGATATTCTTTCCATCGTAGAGTATCATCGTCCTGAGCGTGTTCTTCGACAATTCGGAATATGCTAATCTATTCCACGCACACCTGGACGTGTTCGAAGGGTCATCCGAAAGGGTAGGTCCACGAATAATTGTGTAGCTAGACACGCTCGGGAAATTGCAACATGGAATAATCGTCAATTATACGATGTGACTGGACACTATATTGAGGAGGGGGGAGATCAGACTGGTGAAGGATACGAAGAGTGGTATGACTGAATCACTCGTCGTTACATTTCACCCCAATTGACTAGAGAGGTGTGGGACACCAGGCTGGTTCAGCCGCTCTATTGCATAATGTGGTTAGTATTTAGTATTGTTTCCATTGATACTTATTTTAATGTTATTTATTTAAGAACATTTTTTTGTTGATGTATTTGTTATTTTATATTTTCAGTACATAGAAATTGAAGAGACGCAAACTACAATGGAACAAATCGCCCAAACTAGTGATCCCACGGCAATTGGGGAACCGCGATCTAGAATGAGGAACATCGGGGATATGGTCACATGTAGTGGCAGTGTAGCCATCGGTGCTCGTGCAGAGGAGGAACATCTGGGTCTGAGCTCGGCTTATTATGGTCACTTCAATGTCGGAGGATCGAGCTCGGCTTATCATGATCACTTCGATGCCGGAGGATCGAGCTCGGCTTATTATGGTCACTTCAATGCCGCATGATCGAGCTCAGCTCAACCTAGTCCCAACCCTAACGACGTTTACATTCCCACAATGGCCCATCCACAACAGCATGATATGCCCGTCAATTTTCACGATCAAGGGCAAGGTTTCAGTACGCCAACGTGGAATGTTTCTGATCTCGGTATAGACCAATGGAGTGATGCACCTCTACATCATAGAATGCCACCTCCATCTCCTCCACAATTTAATGTATCACCAGTTCAGTACAAGTGTCGTCATAATGTTCGTCGTGGAAGATGTCGAGTACCTTTCAACACACTGTTTAAGCTTTTTCCCATGTTCGTTGTCATCATGTCTTCGCGCATCCCTCCATTAGGGGTGTAATAAATCCACCCAACCCGCCCGAACCGCTCAACCCGAGCCGATCCGCCCGAAAACCGCCGGTTTAGAATTATTAAATAATAGTGGCGGGTTGAAAATATTGCAACCCGCCACTTTCGGGTCGGGTGGTGGGTTTAATAATTGTAACCTGCCTAACCTGCAACCCGACCGCTAATTATTTATGTTACAAGTATAAGTATATATAATTAAAGATTAACACTAAACTTTGAAAACTATATATGCATATATACTATCTAATAAGAATGATTTATTCATATTCATGTAACATACTTTATTTTTTATTTGAGCAAACAAATTGACTCGTTTGAACACTTGTTTTTATTTGATTTGAACGAAAAATTTATATGTATATATATATTTTGATGATAAATTTATAAAAAAACATTAATTTTATTGATATTTTAGAGCTTTTCACTCATTAGAATCATGATAATATGAATTTTATTTAATAACACCACTTATTTGTTTATTTCTCACCAATTCAATTTTTTTTAGTTAAATGTACAACTAGTATAATATTTAATTACTTACTTACTAATTATAACTAAAATTAAGTTGTAAAAATTATAACTATAATTTGATAACCTGCCAACCAGCCCGCTAAAACATTAAATCTGACCGACCCGAACCGCTCGGTTTGTAAAGATAATTATGCGTCGGTTTGATATTTTGTCAACCCGCACATGTCGGGTCAGGTTAATTTTTTTTCTAAAACCGCCCGAACCCGACCGTGTACACCCCTACCCTCCATCATATGCCAGTGTCCATGTTTCTTGTGGGATAACTTTCAAATAATTAGACTCAACCGGATCCTTCTTACCAATGAGTTCCATTGCTTGGTCAAATTTTCGGACGTTATGTGTCATACCCGCCGCATAACAGAGTTCCTTCATATCTTTACTTTTTGAATTAAGCATTGAAGTTTGAACACACATGTCGCAGGCAATATCTATGAGCTCCCAGGGGCAGGGAAAATGCGGGTATAAATCGAGTGGCATTTAATAAGCCCTTATGACGATCGGAAATAAGGCAAACACCTTCATCAGGCATCAAGAAATATTTCCAGAAATCATAACCAAGACTCGTTCGACTCATTATCAACGATAGCGAATCCTAGAGGCAAAATATTCTGATTTCCATCCAGAGTTGATGCGCATAACAACTTAGCCTTGTGTCTTGCGTACAAATGAGTTCCGTCAACACATATGACTCTTCGACAATGTCGAAATCCATCTATACATTGCTTGAACGCCCAAAACATAAATTTCAGCATTTTTGGATTTTGATCTGGTCTTTTGTGCCGCCATTCAACAACCGTCCCCGAATTCCACTTCTGGATTGCTCCAAAAAATTTAGGCAACCTTGTAACAGAATTCTCCCACGTCCCGTATCAAATCTCATTTGCACGTCGCAAACTGTACCAAACCTTCCCATATGAAATATCGAACTTCCATTTTTTCGACACCGTTAGCCTAATTAGACCGACCTTATATGAAGGATCCTTCCTAACTTCTGGTAAAATTTCATTTGCGATCATATTTATGTTCAAGTTAAAGTGGTTAGTGGTTCTTCGAACAATCTTCGAAGAAACATTCGTGTGACCCTTCATACTTTGTAATTTTTCAAAAATTAGTATTCTTCTTTAAACTTTCCCACAGTTTAAAACGACATCCGTTTTTGCATTCTACAGCATACACTGTAGGATTACTAATTGTCACCTTAAACTCACGCCGTGCATGTTGCACGTGGTAGTCTTTTACCGCTGCTTGCAAGCTGAGTTTGTTGTCAAAAACTTGGCCCAAACGAAGATTACCTTTCGCATGATCATAAATTATTCTCCGTCTCAAACCTGAACTTTCTCGATGTAGTGAGTATCCTTCTACTTCTGGGTATGTGGTGGAATAGACTGTGATCATTCTTTGTGACTTGTGGGAGGGACATCTTCATTCATTGGTACATTAGTCTCAACATCTTCATCCTCATCCATCATTGCATTGTCCAAGTTTTCTTCCAACTCGGGGTCTGAAAGATGATGGATCAAACAGTCAGTATCACTTTCATCGTCACTCCCAATATCATCATTTTGAACGTTTGCAAAATCACTGGACCCAAAATTGGGATGCTCAAAGTCATGACGGCTTTGTCTAGACGGACCCGCAATTAAAGATAAATATGATGACGATATGTAAAAATAAGAATAACAAGTCATGAATCAAAGGAATACAACAATTATGAAACTTATTAGAAGATTTATAATTACCTGCTCCCACGTCAGGAATTACAAAATTCCTCAAATGAGGATTTTCCAAAGGGGAATTTTGCGTAGACTGACCTACAATTAAAAATAAATATGATGATAGTATGTAAAAATAAGAATAACAAGTCACGACTAAAATGAATACAACAATTGAAAAAACTTATTAGAAGATTCATAATTATCTGCTTGCATGTCAGGAATAAAAGGGGAATATTGTACATTTTGAAAACGCCCAAACAAATGACCCGTTATAGAAGCACCTAAAAGTGCAAGTCACAAAAGGTTAACTTATTTTTCAATTCTGCAAAGAAAAGAAAATTATCTATACAAATATGAAATTTAAAAATAAACTACACAATGTAAATATAAGAATAAACTACCTTGATGCACATCGTGAATTGTAGAACTTCCCAAACCACTTGAAAAAAAATCGTGATACTCACGAGTTTCCAACACATTTGATTGCGTCTGCGTATTTAAATCCGGTACTGTGGGCTGAGTAAAATACGACATGAATTGGGATTGTGACTGCGTATTCAAATCGAGAACTGTGGGCTGTGTAAAATACGACATGAATTGAGGTGGCGTTAACAACGTCACTTGGGTTAACAACGAGCTGTATTGACCCTGATGCTGGATTGGTTCTTTCTCGATATAAAGCTCGATCGTGTCCTGAACAATGTTAGGATCTAAGAAAAATGCTAAAGTCTCATAATCTTTGATCTCTATTGTTCTCTCCCTCATCACATTTTTCTTTTCAAATTCAAACTTTATAATTACTTTTAATGAAAAATGATTCTGATCAGTTCTTGTTCTCGCATATAACTTCTCCAACAATTCAGCGTATGTGATCGCACGACGTATCCTCATGTTAGTGCTTGGACGAGTGCTATATCTAACTGAATTTGAGTCTCAATTTGACCATCTGTGTATACTAAAATATCAACTGTGTTCGCCCTTGACATTTTCTATATAATATCAAAATTCAAAACATAAATAAACACTAAATTCAAAATTATAGTCAAAAAATAAAATTATACCTACAAATTATACATAAATTTGGAAATTATATACCTACAAAATTAAAATTTATATATGCAAATTATACTTATATATTACAAATTAAACCTAAAAATTATAACTACTCATTCGAAATAATACGTGTTATGTAAACCTAAACATTTGAAATTTCATTTGCAACTTATATGGAAAAACCCTAACAATAAATTCGAAATTATACCTATGAAATTATGCTTAAATTTCTACATAATAACAAACTAACACTTACATCAAAGTTCAAACCATAAATAAATCACTAAACATTGACATTATCCCTAAAAGTGAAAATTAAACCTAAAAGTCAAAATAAAACCTATTAATTCAATAATTACACCAACATATTCGAGAATTATACCAAATAACTCAAAAATTATACATAACAAATCGAATTTATGCTTAAAAATTCAAGTTTTGAACCCACATTACAATATCATTGCAATAAAATAAACACAATATACAAACTCAAAATTTAAGAAAATTAAAAGTATAATAAATAGAATTACCTTAATTTCATAGTTGAAGAACAAATTTTGAAGAAAAATTTGTGCATCCAACAATGGTGGTAAGAAGTAGAGAGAAGAGGAAGAGAAGCAGAAGAAAAAGAAACATACCTGAAGGCGGAGGGAAAAACTATTATACTGACAAAAATATTAAAAAAAATTATTTAATGAGAGACGACATACCTTATGTCGTCTCTCATTAAATAAATAAAAAAAAGAAGATAAAGGCTGACGATGCAGTAGAAAATAAAAATATTTATATATATATATATATTTAATGAGAGATGACATATGTTATGTCATCTCTCATTAATAATAATTAAAAAAAAAAGATAAAGGCTGCAAAGTTGCAGTCGAAAAATATATATAATTTTTTTTTAATGAGAAACGATATATGCTATGTTGTCTCTCATTAAATTAAAAAAAAATTATTATAAGAGACGACATAGGGTAGGTCGTCTCTTAGCTGAGATGACACACCCTATGTCGTAATATTCTAATATCTGATTCCGGCCCTTTTTCCAATATTTTTTTATTTTTCTTTTTTTATTATTAATTTAATTTTCCCGTCATTGCAGTTTGCACCCTAAGTTGTACGATTTGCATCAAATGCCCTCTTTAAACAAATATTTATATCACTTACTCCATTGAAATAAACAATAATACAACTATCCCTTTTATCAATTGCGAACTGTCAGCAATACCTTAACCATTTTTTTAATGTTTTTCATTTTCTGTCATATTTCTATCGTAATTTCCTTTTTTTTTTTTTTTTTATCTTTCTCACCCAATCACTACAACCCGTAGCCCCCACCCACTCAAATGATTGAGAGGGTGTTTGGCTAAGCTTATTTTAAAGAGCTTATAAGCTCTTAGTGCTTATAAGATGTTTTGAGAGCTTATAAGCTCTTTAACTTATAAGATCTTAAAAATTAAGTTGAGGTTCCCTTACTTATTTTTTAAGAGCTTATAAGCTCCTAATATCTTATTTTAAGAGATTATAAGATGTTTTACCAAAAAATTTATCGAATATTTTGTAAGAGCTTATAAGGTCTTAAACATCATATAAAATGTTTTAAAGAGCTTATAAGCTTAGCCAAACACTTTTTGAGTTGCGGTTGAGGGGACTGCAATCAATGGTATATTTGGGGTGGTAGCCGGGGTGTGGATGCCTGGATGGGCAGGGATGGAATAATAACGAGTTCAGATTAAAGATGTGATCAAGCGGTCTGGCCCAGCCCATCAACCCGGCAGGCCGACTCGATGGTATATAACATTTTTCTAAAAAAAAAAAAACAAGGATCAAACTTGTCTCATGCTTCCGTACCAAGCTATAAGTTGTTATCAGATTTTTACTTCGTTGTTAAAACGTAATGTTAACATCGTTAATAAGATTTTTTTTGGGATAATACAAAAAATCTTCCTAACTTATGTGCTATGTGCAACCAACTCCCTCAAATTTTGGCAATTACAAACACCTTCCTAAATTCTGTGAAAGTCTAACAAAAGTGTTAAAATGATTATTATAAGAGAAAAATGAAAAATTCACATAAAAAGAATCCAAATTTAAAAGACCACAATGCCCTCAAAGAAAAAAAATCAAAATGAATTTGAAAAAGAAAAGAAAAACTGAAAAAAAAATTAAAATGGAATTGCAGATCTGAATCTTCACCATCTGCAATTTTTCAACCTTTTTTGCTGAGTGGGGTGGGCATGGTGGCAAGAAATTCTTCCTTTACATGGTGGGAAGGGTGCTTGTAACAAAATAAAAGAAGATTAAATGGTGGCATGAAATTCATCATTTACGTGGTGGGGGGCTTCGATGGGGTGGTGGTGGTGGTTGATGTTTGGGGTTGGGGGAGGGGATTTGGTGTTGGTTGAAAAGAGTAGGCTCGTCCAAAAAAATAGTCAAAATTTACACCAGATCAACCCCGGGACAAAATTGAATTTTTGAAAGAACTACCGACTGACGTCATCATTTTTCGTTAGAAGATTTAACGGAAGGACATTTTTGTTAGACGGAGAATAACGAGAATGAAGTGGTTGTAATTAGACAAATATGAGTAAGTTGATTATATATAGCACATGTTTAAGGCATCAAAATTGTTCAATTAATAAATCTTCAATTTGAGTCTCACTAAATATTATTGATTATTAATTTCATTAATAATTTCGATACTTGTTTTGATTTATAAATATTTATATTTATTGTACTATAATTAGTCTATAATATTTTGACGTATAATTTTTTTCAAGAAAACTAGTATTATAATGAGAACTACTAGAAAATTCATAATTCACAACGTCCCACATTTGGGTTAACATTAATTGGGGCTACAACTGGGGGTGTAAATTGAGCCGAGCTAGCTCGCGAACCTAGTCGGCTCGGCTCGAACATGCTCGGCTCGGCTCAAAAATCTCGAGCTCGAGCCGAGGTTCACGAGCTCGAGCCTATTCCTCCCATAAAAAAGCTCGCGAGCTTTTTAATTTTTAATATTATTATATTAATTATTAATAAAAAAAATTAAATAAATCAAAAAATTTAAAATTCAAAATATCTATCTATTTTCACTTTTCACTTTCCCCTCACTTTCACTTTTCACTTTCCCCTACCTTCCCCCTCACTTTTCACTCCCCTCACGTCCCCCTACCCCACTTCTTTTTTCCCTCACTTTTCATAGCAGCACGCAGCATCCATGCCAGGAAAAAGGTGGCCAAAGCAAAAAAAAAGGCTTGAACTCCGCCGATGCACCACCCATTCTCTTCGCCTCAGACCGAATCGACGCCAGCAAACCACCGCCGCCTTAGCCCTCGTCGCTTGAAACCCACAAATCCACCCGGGGCACTCACTTGTAAATCTTCTCTCTTATAATTGTTTTTTTGGTATGTTTCTGATTTTTTATGCAAAAGGGTCAACAATGGAGATCTAGTAGCTTGGGGGCAGTAATTTTATTTTTTATTTTGTTTCTTGGAGGCCTGTAATTTTGGCTGCACAAAAAGGATCGAGCCCAAGGGCTCGACTCGAGCTCGCGAGCCGCCTACGAGCTCGAGCTCGAGCTCTTGAAATGTCGGCTCGACGAGCTCGAGCATGGCAAAATGGCCAGGCTCGGCTCGAGCTCGGCTCGATTACACCCCTAGCTACAACTCAACCATACATGGATTTGACCTTTGATATTAACACATAAACGTAACTAAATTAGCAAATTGCATTTTGATATATGATGTAATAGGACTAAATAAATCTAGCTTAGGTCAATTATCCATGAATTATTATATCTGGTTGAAATGGAAAGCAATATAAATATTTATTCTTGATTAACATTATAAATATTTTTATTGTATTTCCGTAAAAAAGAAAAAAAAAGGAACCAAAAGAGATAAAGAATTAGATATCAACAATTGAGAAAAAGTACCAAATACTTGTTAATTTAGTGGTATCAGGTTCCACTTTTATGTGGGAGGTCTTGGAAAAAATCTATGCCAAATCGAGTTCAATGGTTCTACTGTCTATCTGTTATGACAATTCACGAAATAAGAGCATAAAGATTAAAGACACACGAATTTACGTGGTTCGGCAATTGCATATATCCACGGGAGAGGAGAGAGTATTTTACTATTGATGAAAGAGGTACAAGTTACAATGAATGTCAAAAGCACTAAACTAAAACCTAACCCCTGATTTTTCCCTAAAATACACGTGTACTGTACCCCCTGGTGATCCTTCGTCGAAGCGGGCTTCGCCCTCTTCAGAACTAGCCATTTTGATAATGGGCTCGCTGTATAATTTTGGACCTAAGACTTTAAGATATATCACAATATTATCTCTCTCATACAGTAAAGTGTATTATGTGCGGTCCCCACACACAGTTGTGTGAAAGAAATAAACACAAAATACACACTTGGACCATATGACTCGGTCTGACATAAAATTACCAACGGTCTTGGGTTCAATCGCAACCTATCACAAGTTGTAAGCCTTATAGGGTTTGTATACCCCATTATTAAAAACTATAGGCTCGAATTTGTCGGGACAGGATAAACTCATTCGTCTAGAATTTTAAAACAATTATGAAAAAGTTAAATAAAGAAAGAAAAATCGTAGTTGTCGCAGGGATGATACTTGGTGGGTACTGGAGTCCAACTACCGATGAATATCCACCACATAAAGTGTTAAAAACATGATAAAATATATATATTTTGATGGATCCTACACATATTTTAATACTATGTGTGGTGGATATTCACCGGAAGTTAGACTCTCGGTATCCATCAAGTATCACCCATGTCACAACAGAGTCAGCTATTCATCATTTTAAACATGCGCAGTGTAAATTGTCATGTTGCGGCGGCCAGACAATGAGTCAAGTAACAGGTTGCTATTAGAACAAAATGAACTAGGGCTGCATGAATGTTGTGCTTGAAGGTTAGTCACTCATTCTCCAATTTCAATCTGGTAGTGATCCCCTCTCAGAATTGGGTCCCCTGATTAATGATGTTCTTTTCTTTAATTCGTCTTTTTCTTCTTGTTCGTTTGCTTTTATTCAATCAAGTGGCCCATTTTATTGCTCATTCCGCTTTGGGGAATTAAGAGGGTGTTCTTAGTCTTCCTCCTCTAGTTTTTGAAACTCTTGTTTCGGATGCTATTTAGAGTAATATATTATCGTTTTCCTATCAAAAAAATAAAAATAAAATGAACACCCATTTCTAAAAGGAAGGAAATAAACAAAATAAATAAATAGAACATTGTGAAATTCATTGACATTTACAAGCTTGTATGTACCTTAAAAGCAAAGGGCATACAAATGGGGCAAAAAATTTCTATACGAGGGTGGCATGGAAATGATTAGTTTGTCCCTCAAGGGTAATTTTGTCATTTAATAGAATGAGGGTCTTAATCTTGATTCTTGAGAATGGACATTCCAATCAGGAGCACCCATTTGTCACACTTCAACTTGTCGATTGGATTGTGAGACATATCGTGGTAGTGATATAATTAAAAAAAATGGTCTAAACGAAAACAGAAAAAAGGAAAAAAAAAAACTGGATACTTTTAATTTTTGGCAAGGTAAGATTTTGAATTTTAAAAATTTATAGGCTAAAAACAAAATTTACTTAAAGCTGAGGGTGGCGACAGCTACTACCAGCCCCCTGCCTCGGTGCTCGGTCTGTGTTCGAACGACATGTCTTCAGGTTGATTGTTCAGACAGTGAATACTTGAACAAATTATGTTATCATTTCCTATCATCTTTTGGTGATAAGTGATATGACTCCATCCTGATCGTTTAATGTATGAACGGTTTCATAGAAGTGTATGTGGCCAATTGGACGCCTCATTCACTCACAACCGTTGGATTATGTGGAATCTTTGAAAGTATTGGTCAATGAAGGTCAAGTTGTGTCCAGCCACAAACCTTGAATTATATCTATATAAGTCATATAAGGTGAGTGCCAGTCAAATTTGATTCTTTCATCCTATCCCTTGAGTTGAGTCTGATTATTCTATGATTTTTATATTATTACAGTCTATATTAATTATATATAAATAAATAATTTGTTAATTTAATTATGTTTTGTTCAATCTGGACTATCTGATTAAGAAAAGGCATAAGTAAATTTTTTTTGCTTAATTTGCTTTTCCAAGAATTTCTTTTTAATGAAGTTCTTGTTTTTTTTTTTTTAAGAAAAATCGGTTTTATATATCATTCAATCGAAAGTTTATAACGCTTGGAACAATACAATTCATATCGATTCAAACGATGTAATAAGAACATTTGAAACATTAACTATCAAGTTCTTGAAAATAACAAATCTTAAGAACTCACAACCGAACAACCGAATTCATCATTTACGTGGTGGGGGGCTTCGATGGGGTGGTGGTGGTGGTTGATGTTTGGGGTTGGGGGAGGGGATTTGGCATTGGTTGAAAAGAGTAGGCTCGTCCAAAAAAATAGTCAAAATTTACACTAGATCAACCCCGGGACAAAATTGAATTTTTGAAAGAACTAACGGCTGACGTCATCATTTTTCGTTAGAAGATTTAACGGAAGGACATTTTTGTTAGATGGAGAATAACGAGAATGAAGTGGTTGTAATTAGACAAATACGAGTAAGTTGATTATATATAGCACATAAGTTTAAGGCACAAAATTGTTCAATTAATAAATCTTCAATTTGAGTCTCACTAAATATTATTGATTATTAATTTCATTAATAATTTCGATACTTGTTTTGATTTATAAATATTTATATTTATTGTACTATAATTAGTCTATAATATTTTGACGTATAATTTTTTTCAAGAAAACTAGTATTATAATGAGAACTACTAGAAAATTCATAATTCACAACGTCCCACATTTGGGTTAACATTAATTGGGGCTACAACTCAACCATACATGGATTTGACCTTTGATATTAACACATAAACGTAACTAAATTAGCAAATTGCATTTTGATATATGATGTAATAGGACTAAATAAATCTAGCTTAGGTCAATTATCCATGAATTATTATATCTGATTGAGATGGAAAGCAATATATATGTGGCAGTAAAGATATTAGTGATTATATGCGAAGTATCAACATTGAAGCTGTTATGAATTAATTATGTGTATTAAGTGGTAACAATTTTTATTTGTCACGATTTTGCACAAGTTTAATAATAATAACAAGAATTGGAGATATGATAAATGTCTCTTCTTTAATACTAACGAAATGGGAACTTAATAAAATAACAAATATTGGGGTTATTATTATTATTATTGCAAACAGGTCCCTCGTATACTACACGAGGGTCCCTGAAAGTTTATTATTTACATTACGCTACAATATCTATGCACTTTATATGATCTGCGTTGGGTCGACCCTATGAACCGACTCATCGACCTAACATACAGGCCGTCAATGGAGGCCAACATCCCGAATATACCCCATCTCATTACATAATTGGGGTTACAATATCTATTTCTCAATTTCCAAAACTGGCATCGCATCCGCCGATATCTTGACTGTAAATTTAGAAATGTGTTCCCTATATACGAATTTAGGTCTAACGTAATACTCGTACGAACCTAAATCTGAAATCATATAATTTAAGTGAACTACATTTAGACTTCATCCTCAGTGCAGCCATAAATTATTATCACCCGACATCGTGTATTGTATGAGACAACTCAGATTGAGATAGTTCGATTCTCTAAAATGACCTGAATCAGCATACTATACATCTAATTATATGTGATAGATGGACACCAACACAGTTGAACATTGTCCAGCAAGAATTGGCCTGCACTCTTTATCAATTTTGGCAGCTTTTGCAACTTGAGCTAGGTACTTTAATATCTTACAAAAGAAAAAGAGGAGAACACCTATAGTCCAATTTGGACCCAGGTGAAGTCAATTTGGACCAAATCTGCTATGGGAATATCTGTCTGACTGGGGCCTAGCTCCTTTGTGGTCAAATAAGCGTACGGATTAAGTGTATGAGATGTTTAGCACCAATTTTGTTTATGAAGAAGTTATTAAAAGTTGAAAAGAATCACAATCAATAAAGAACAAGAGGTAAATTAGATATACTTGAGCTAAAAAAAGTTTGAAAATCCATTTACTTTCTCTCTCTAGATTTCTCTCCCACCTTGGGAGTCTTTTCTCTCTCTCCTTGGGAGTTTAGAAATTCCGGTAGTTCTAGATTTTGCTTCTCCTTTCCTGGACTCTGTTCTTGTGTGATACACGAGAGTTGATTTTCTTGGAGCTTAATCCCATCTGCTTAACGAGGACTTACACCAAGCTAATTTCGTGATGCGTTTCGTTCCGCTCTGCCCTACGCCGCGCTTTTCTCCCCCGCTTGAGTCTTCCTGCTGCATTTTATTCGTTAATCTTGAATTCCCTGAACAGTTCACTAGAGCCCTCCGGCCTCAATTTGCGTTTTCATGATCAAAGCACAAATAGTCATGGGACCCAATATAAAATGAGGATATCTTTTTGTCCGTAACTTTTGCTTTTTCTTTTAGTTCTTTCTTTATCCCACGCTGGGAGGTTTTCCCTTTTACTTTTGCTCTGTCTATTGGCTTTACTTTTTCTTTCTCTTTTGCTTTTACTTTTCTTTTACTTTTGATTAAAAAACTTATTATCTTTGTGTTATTAACTGGAGTCTTTCTCTCTCTCTCCATGGGAGCCTTTCTTATGCAATTCGAAGTCCGATCAGAAATATCAATAATTGGAATCTGTCTCTCTCTCCATGGAAATTTAGGATTTCTGTATTTCTAGATTTTGCTTCTCCTTTCCTTTGATTTTGTTCTTGAGCGATCTACGAGAGTTGGTTCTCTTGGAGCTTAATCACATCTACCTGACGAGGACTTACAATAAGCCAAGTTCCTTGCTGCGTTTTCGGTCCGACCTGCCCTCGTCTGATTCTTCCTACTGCAACTTCGTTTTTTGTTTGCTGCCTTCTTAGTTATTCTCTCTTGTGTTTCCTTTCGGTGTCTGTTTTTTTTAATATTCTGGTGTTTTGTCCTCGTTTTTTAGGTGTTCGTGGCCTTAGGATTTCGTTCAGAACCAGTGGATACCCTCGGTTTTGCTCCTCAGTTTGTTCTTCACCAGAGTTCTGATTAGTGTAGCTCTATGGATGCTGAAATATCCCGTATGGCCCGTGATTTTACGTTGACCGACAGAGAGGCTACCAAGGTGAGTATTCCGGCAGATAGTTGTCGTCCCGGAGAGGGCTACAACCCTAGGATCTTTGTGGGACGCATTACTACAGACCGTCGGATCAATTTTTCTGCCTTTAAGGATACGGTCATAGGCTCGTTTAGACCAAGGCGGGGAATGGAGGTATCACGCCTTGGAAATTCCAAGTTTTGCTTGCTTTCAACCACAGTGTCGATCTAGATCGAGTCTTAGAGAGTGGTCCATGGAATTTTGATAATGATATGATTATTCTAAAAAAATTGAATGAATTTGATGACCCACAATCTGTCAACTTAGATTGGAATGATATCTTCGTTCGAGTGTCAGGGCTTCCTTTGGGTCTAATAATCATAATGTAGCTCAAATTATTGGTAATCACATGGGTATCTTTGTCGATATGGACTTGTCTAAAAGTGGGTTTTTTTGGGATTCGACTCTTCGTCTTAGGGTACGTATTAACGTGACCAAACCCCTCCTTCGGCTCATGACTCTTACTATTCCGGGTGGGCAAGAGGTTAAATTGTCTTTCTCCTATGAAAAACTTCCCAACTTCTGTTATCTATGTGGTGTGATCGGTCATATCGAAGACCGCTGTGAAATTCGGTATAATCAATCTTTTGTTCACCCGGGTGATCATACCCCTTTCGGACCCTGGCTAAGGGCCTCCAATCGTCATGCTAACCCGTCGGGATCTTTGCATTTCTGTTTTGGGGAGCCTCAACCAGCCATTGACTCGTCCCATAGTGAGGGTCACTCTAGTAGCTGGAAAACTCCGGTTGGAAATCAAACAAATATTCAATCCTGCTCTTCGAGCCCTCTTTACCGCCCTCCTCACATTCGTCGTAACTCTGTGGATCATGACGTTAGCATCCCTTCACGGGCCCCTGAAAATCTGAGAGGATCCCGATCCCGCTGCCGACTCAGGTTGGTAGACGAATCGGACGATGATCTTGCAGGTGAAAACCTTAATTTACTCGGCCAGGCAACGTCTTCTCCATTAGGGACGATTGTTTCGAATTCTCTCCCTGTCAACCCGCCCCCTGGTTCTAATCTTTCCCTACATGCAAAGTCTAACTCTACAACTAATTCGGCTAGTATATCACCTCAATTACCGAACCCGGTCTCATCATCCCGTCTGATTGAGATCTCTTCCCCTATAGTTATTTCCCAACACAAATGTGACCGTGCATATCCTGCTTTGAGTGATAATATTAGCTGCATGCCCCCACACTCTCTTCCCATGCAACCCACGTCTCCCATGCACTCTCCTACACCTTCTGTTCAGAATATCCTTCACATCAACCCACCCCCATCTCCGATGCTAATCAACATCCCTCTCCAAATTAGTTTAACTCCCCCTAAAGTACCTAAATCTCTTTCAGTCAACCATAAAATTAGAAAAAATAAGCATCAAAAGATTTCCCCACCTTTCATTATTAACAACCAAACCCTTCGTTTAACTGACATTCCGGTTTCAGAGTTTGCTCAGGTTAGGAACTGCTCTGCTACCATCTTTGCTTTGGATGAGGATTCGGCGGCGACTGCGAAGCATCCCGCCGAACTCAATGAATCTTATTGCTTGGAACTGCCAAGGATTGGGGGGGTCCGGGGCAGTTTATTTTCTTGTGGAACTTATCCGTATCCACAACCCCTCGATTATCTTTCTTTCGGAGACTAAGTGTAAATCATCTGTGTTTGATCGTCTGAAATCTCATACTAATATGTTTGGCTTTTGTGTTGAGTCGGTCGGGAAGGGGGGTGGTCTTGGTCTCCTTTGGTCTAAAAATGTCGATGTTATCCTCCAGTCTTACTCGAAATCTCATATTAATGTTCGTGTTTACCCGGGTCCAGGATCGGACTCTCGGCGGTTCACGGGTTTCTACGGTGACCCTGATAGCGTCAAGCGTAAAGATTCATGGACGCTTCTCAAGCGCCTCAGCCAAAATTTGTTCTCTCATTGGCTCGTGGCAGGTGATTTCAACGAAATCCTTAGCCAGGACGAAAAGGATGCCACCCTTCCCCGGCCTCTTTGGCAAATTTGTGCGTTCCAGGATGCCCTTGATAACTGTGATCTTCATGATTTGGGCTTCACTGGACCAAAACTGACTTGGTCTAACAAATGGATTCACCCGCGTACTGTTCGCCTGTGACTCGATCGGGCTTGTGGTAATTCGGGGTGGATTAATTTGTTTCCTAACACGTGTTACAAATCTGAGTACCATTGCTTCTGATCACCGTCCTATTCTTATCCAGCTTAAACCCCCGGTCAAGTCTTTGCCTAGTCGTAAAAAACGTGCCTTCCGCTTCGAATCTGTTTGGCTCAGATCCTCAGATTGCGAGCGAGTGATTCGGGACTCTTGGTCTTCGGCTTCTTATGATGACCCCATAGATCTCGTTTGGAACAATATTAAAAATTGTAGGGTCGGTCTTCTCCAGTGGAGTCGTGTTTCCATAGGGGATACGGGTCGTAGGATTAAATTGATAGAAGAGGAAATCCTTGAACTTTGCTCGGGAGAGATCACCGCTGAATCTAAGGGCCGCGAATCTATTCGACGAAAAGAGCTTGAGGAGTTAAAAGCTAGTGAGGAAATTGCCTGGCACCAAAGAAGTCGAGCTTTGTGGATGAAAGATGGTGATCGTAACACAAAATATTTTCATAATTGTGCTTCTGAGCGTCGGCGTCATGATAATATTTCGAGACTTAGGGATGAGAGAGGGGAGTGGCAGGTTAAGCCAGACATTGTCCAAAACATTATCACAGGCTATTTTAGGGATATTTTTACCTCCATACAGCCGTCATCTTCAGACTTGGATGAAGTACTCGCAGATGTGCTACCAAGGGTTACACCAGCTATGAATGAATCCCTAAACTGCGAGTACTCTGGTGATGAGGTAATTCGAGCTTTATCTTCTATGCATCCCCTTAAATCCCCGGGCCCTGATGGCATGTCCCCGATTTTTTACCAAAAATTTTGGCATGTTATAGGGGCAGATGTTACTGCTTGTGTTCTCGATATGCTTAACAAAAAGTCTTTTCTTCATAAGCTGAATTTTACACATATTGTGCTTATTCCTAAGAGAGATGATCCCGAAGTTGCCTCCCATTTTCGTCCTATCAGCTTGTGCAACGTTGTCTATAAAATTGCTTCTAAAGTGATAGCTAATCGTCTTAAACCAATCCTTGAAAATATTATCTCTGAATCTCAGTCTGCTTTTGTTCCGGGTCGTCTCATTTCCGATAATGTCCTTGTTTCTTTTGAGATTAATCATTACCTTAAGAACAAATCGTGGGGCAAGGAAGGGCATGTCGCACTTAAATTGGATATGAGTAAGGCCTACGACAGAGTGGAGTGGATTTTTATCGAGAAAATTTTGGTAAGGTTAGGGTTTGGGAGGGATTTTATTGACCTTATCATGTCTTGTGTCAACTCAGTGTCTTATTCTTTTATGCTTACCGGTAACCAATTTAGATACATTCGACCTCAAAGGGGAATCCGTCAAGGTGATCCTTTGTCGCCTTATCTATTCTTATTGGTTGCCGAGGTTCTGAGTTGTTTGATTCAAGCTGCAGAAAACAAGGGGGAAATCAAAGGAGTGGCAATTGCAAGACATGCCCCTCGGGTGTCTCACTTGTTGTTCGCTGATGACACCTTGATATATATGCAGGCGTCGACTTCTGCGTTTCTTTGCATCAAAAATATCCTGTCAAAGTATGAAATGGCATCTGGGCAACAAGTGAATTTTGAGAAATCGGGATTGGTTTTTAGTAAGAACGTTCCGCTGGATTCTCGCACGGAGTTAACCGGGATACTAGGGGTCCAAGTGTTGGATAAGCATGACAAATACCTGGGTCTTCCGTCAGTTATTGGTAAATCAAAGAAGGAAATTTTTGCTTCCATTCGAGACAAAATTCGGGCTCGTATTAACGGGTGGAACTCTAATTTCCTATCTCAGGCGGGAAAGGAAATTCTTATTAAAGCAGTATTACAAGCTATTCCCACGTATAGTATGAGTTGTTTCAAGCTCCCTGACTCGTTATTGTCTGAGATTGAATCTGATATAGCGAACTTCTGGTGGCATAACAGACAAACGAGGAAAATTCACTGGCTAGCTTGGAGTAAACTCTGTCAGAGTAAGGATGAGGGTGGCTTGGGTTTTAGAGAAATCAAGGCTTTCAATTTGGCTATGCTAGCTAAACAGGCTTGGAGGATTTTGACAAAGCCAAACTGTCTAGTTAGTCGGATCTTTCATGCTAAGTACTTTAATAGCTCATCTCTTTTTAAAGCGGAACTTGGCCACAAGCCATCGCTCACATGGAGAGGGATTTGGGAAGCACGAAATTTGGTGTTTGCGGGGTTTCGGTGGAGAGTTGGTTCAGGGTCCCATGTTCGAATTTGGTCATCTAAATGGTTACCCAGTCCACCGGCCTTTACAGTCACTACACAGCCAAATACTTTACCATTGGACGCTCGGGTTAATCAACTGTTTGACAACGCAACAGGTTGGTGGGATACGGTACGTGTTCGCGAGATTTTTCAGCCTGAAGATGCCGCGAGTATCCTCTCTATTCCCCTAGGATCGAGACATAACCCGGACTCTATCATGTGGCACTACACTAAGACGGGTCAATTTTCTGTCCGTTCAGCATATCATTTAGCACGGGATACGGCTCGACGGTTCGCTCCTAGCTCGCCCTCGATTTTGGTGGGGCTGAAACGAGGTTATTGGGATTTTTTATGGAAAGCGAGGGTTCCGCCCAAAGTCCGACTGCATGCATGGAAATTCTGCAAAAATGCACTGCCGCTTGGTGCAAATCTTGTCAAACGGCGTGTCGAAGTCTTAGGCTTCTGCCCGTTGTGTGCTAGCGAGACAGAGGATGAATATCATGTGGTCTTGGGTTGCTCCTTTTCTAGACAAGTTTGGGCATTGTCAAACATCCCCTGGCAGGAAATTTACTCATGGATAGGGTATGTGGAAGCTTGGCTCCGAGGGCTACACCGCAGGTTATCCGGGGAGGAGTTTTGTCAAGTACTAGTAATGCTTTGGTTCTTATGGTATAACCGTAACTCAACCCTCATGGATAACTCGACTTCTTTTTTCTTTAACATCATCAACTCGGTTCATCGTTTTATCGGAGCTTTCAGGGAAGTTACGACGATCCTCCCAATTCGATCTCTTTCGCTGCAAAAAGCTAAATGGCAGCCTCCGAAATTCGGGATCATGAAAATTAACGTTGATGGGGCGGCTGATGTGCATAGAGGGTTGGCAGCGGTGGGTGTGGTTATTAGGGACTGGCGTGGTTCGTGTGTGGGTTGGACGGGTAAATTTTTGAATTTTGCTCCTTCACCTGATTATATTGAAGCTCTGGCTTTGGTGGAAGGATTACTTCTTGCGTCTAGGGAGGGATGGCCAGCAGTTGTATTGGAAGGAGATTGTTTATCAATCATCTCCAAAGTTATAGCCGGATCAATTGAGTTATCACCCATAGGCAACCTTGTTTCTGATATTTTACGCTTATCACTTTCTTTTTCTTTGTTTAGTTGCTCTTTTGTAAAACGTTCGGGTAATTCTGTTGCTCATTTTTTCGCTAGACTGTTCTAGGTGCTCAGGGGCCTGTCCTTGAAATCCCAGCTCTCGCCATCTCTGCTTTGTCTTCTGACATTTCACTCTCTGAGTATTAAAATATACACCGCTTTCTCTTAAAAAAAAAAAGAGGTAAATTAGATACAGGATATTTTTAGTCAAGTTTTGTTGAATAGGAGGAATTGAATAGTTCGTTTAATGTCAAATTGTCAATAACCATTTGGTTAAATGGCGTCGGGCTTACAATGTTAAATGGAAAGTTAAGGCAATATTCGGTTATGTTTCCATATTATGTTTGGTCCAAAATTCTCACCAAATCATGTTTGGTTCACAAAATATTTGATAAAAAATACACTACTTTTTTGGTAAAAAAAAACATAATAATTATTTTTAATCTTTCTACACCTACTTTGTCCCTATACTCCTCTCTATGTGCTCTCTCTTCTCTCTCCCTATCTAACAAACAAAAAATTCATGATTTGACTGCTACAGTAACTTTTGTTCCCTCTGGAAACAAAGCCAAACATTATCTCATAAAAAAAATCCACCCAAAAATCAACTCCCAAAATGAAACCAAACACAATCTCATCAAACACACACGTGTCCCCATAAATTTTTCATCAAAACATCATCCCAAAACATAATCAAACATAGCCTTAGTATTTGGATCCACATCCCTATGTTCACACCGTTGGAATTCAAAGGAAGGAGAAAAAAAAAGAACCACCCTTTTAATTAGGGCAAAGGTGCATATATATATATGGGAAATTACACATAGACGTCTCACTTATTATGTAATTACAAAAACTTACCCTCATTTGTTGAAAATTACCAACATACCCCTCAGGGGATCTATTTGTTTTTAACAGGAGTAAAATTATAAGAATCGTTACACACACAAGAAGTGCAACTGTAAGAAATTTTTAACATGAAGGAGTGTGTTGGTAATTTTTAATAAGTGAGGGGGAGTTTTTGTAATTACACAATAAATGAGGGGGTTTGTGTGTAATTTTCCCTATATATAATTCTAGAAGAAGGGAAATACTTTGACCCGATAAATTCGGACCCATAATTTTTAAGGATGTGGCGCACATACCCTATAAGACTTTAAATAGTAAAAAGAGAAAAGACACAATTTGTGACATCTTGAAATTGAACCCGTAACCTTTCACATGAAAGTGGAAGCAGATGCCACTAGGTTAATAAGCTATATATATATGTATATATATATATATATTCAATACTGTTATTTTTCTTTCGTTTAGAAATTCATATATATGGATTAAAAAAAGAACAAGGACAATCATTGAAAAAGAATGAGGTGTTGAGGACATGGACTCGTTTGACCAATAAGAAGAAGATAAGAAGCTAGCCTAGAACGACAAAAGCCTTATAGATGCCACCAACTACCAATAGATATTATATAAAATCAATAATGGACTTTTATTCTTTTTTTTGGTAAGATTAATGGACTTTTATTCAATAGTCACAAAATATTACCTTTGTATATATATGTATATATGTAGGTCAAGTGGCATTACTACTATTAAATTGCTAATTAGAAATTTAAAGAAACTAAAAAACCATAATTGACTGTAATGTCACTTTCTTTGACTCTCAACATATTAATTTATTTTAGGTCACAATTATTAACTCCTAAACTCTCTCTATAAATTGGCTGTGAAAGAGAACTCTTATCCAGAAACCATTCTAAGGATATACACAAAAGGGCATCAACATCCCACCAAAACCATGGCCCTAAAAATTATGTTGATATTTATCTTTGTTTCTATAATGGCTATCTCAATTGCAGAAGCTCAAAATACACTTGGAAGGATTCATGTCAATGGGACTTTGTATTGCACTGCAAATGGTAGTCCTCGTAGCAAAGGCAAAAGAACTCCATTTTTCCCAAGTAAGTCCCATTATGTATTATTCTTAGCAAGTCCGAGGACTCAAGAGTGCTCCACAACTACATATGTATATCTAGTCGTGGTTTGTCATATAAACGGTTGTGATTATTTCACGAAACTGATCATAGAACTGTCTAAGATATGCATTATTATAGAGATCTTGAATTTTACTTTCACCACCGATGCATATGGGTCTTTCTATTCTTTCTTAATAGTTTTTAATTGATGCAGTCGATGTTAGTTTATTGTTCAAAATAACCCTTAATATCTAAGTTGATCTCTCCTTTAATTTTTGTGTGCAGATGCTACTCTCCAAGTTGCATGCTCGACGGATGTGATAGCTAATGCACCAGTTAACGCGACAACCAACTCGAAAGGGGTGTACTTGGTGGTGTTGATACCTCGTTCGAATGCAACGATTAGTTCAATACGCTCCAGTTGCCGCCTCTTCGTTCTAACACCTCCCCACAACTGCAACCGAAAGCTGCCATCAAACCGTCTTGTATCAGACTTGTATTACGTTACAACCGTTCCCACCGGATCTTGGTATGTAACCTATATGGTTGCATCCATTTTTGATCCGCTAGCTTAGCTCACCGAATAGTTGTACTTGATGATCGTGTTCGACTAAACAATCTGGATCATGTCGAGTCTATGTAAATAGAGAGATGTGGTTTGGTATTCGGTTTAATAGATACTAAGCAAGTTCCATATTATGGACCCAAGAGTGGAGATCTGCCATTTCAAAAAAAATTTATATCAATTTGTTGTTTCATTTTATATTTCGAATATAAGAGCAAATAAACCACATGAGGGGTATATTTCAAAAAGTACTTTATTCATTTAGCAAGCATCTTTGAGCCGACAAGATGAAACACCAGACTAAAACAAAAAATCCAAATTGAAGTTCGCCAAGTGCGCCATTCTTAGAAGCTCCAGGACTCCAGAACCATCATGTAGTAGGACTATAGAAGCCACAGGGTAGGGTCTCCGGCATATATCGATAGTTGTCATTATATGTGAATAGGAGTCCCGCGAGCTCCTACTAATCACTCTTCGTAGAAACACCAAAAAATTTCTGCATAAATAATCCATTAGTTGTAACATTATATCTGATAACCGAAAAAACACACTAAAAAAAAGGCCAAGTTTCACAGCGCCCTACATCATCTATACTCGTTCCAAGATTTTTCACCAAGGAATGGGAAGAAAATAACACATATGTTGCCAGTCGAGTGCATTCCTACCATCACAGCAGACATGACGTTTTCTCCAAAGACTAGTATAAAGGCCAGCATAGACATTCTCAAGGAGTAGCCCACAAAGAGCAGAGATAAACAGAGAAATAAACGGTCACACGAATAACTATATATCATCCCACGCTGATGGTCCGCCTAACCCGATTTCATCAACCTGTGACAACTGATGAGCAGCAGGATCAATCGCACGGTTCCTCTTCTTTTTCTTGGTAGGAAAAGTCACTAACCCACTCATCACATCAATATCTTGATCAGTTTTACGATCCAATTTCTTGTCACCCGTCTCTAAGGGAACTTCATCCGCACCACTGGCAAAAAGATCCATAAACGAAGTTTCTGCATCATCAATCCCACTCAATTTATCTTTTTTGGTCTTTTTTCTGGATTTCTTATCACCCTCTTTATCTGTTACGTCGCCATCCATTTTAAAATCAGGTTTCTCAGCAAGTTGATTCTTTTTCTGTTTCTTGTGCTTTGATTTCTTCACTTCATCAGAATTTGGATCATCATCTTTATTAAGATGATTATCGGTACTCTCACTCAAACGCTGGGTTTTACTCGATTTTTTGTTTGCCATTGGGCGATCTATCTCTGTCTCATTTTGAAGTTTCAACTTATTATCTGCCTTGACAGAGAAGTCCTCGACTTTGTCATCCACTTCCTTTCTATCGATTTTATCAATTGGTCTAGAGTTGAAGATGTGCAAATTTGGCAATAGCTTTTTGACCTGGTAAGGATTGTTTCAAATAATTATTTCAAAGAGTTGAAGTGTTGAACTGAACTTAGATATAAAGAATGAATATTTCTGCAAGATAAACTTACCTTCCTCGACAAATTTTCCGTTTCAGCAATGGGATTCCCTTGTAGATTCAAATTTTTCAAATTAACTAATGAAGATAGCACCTGCCATGTAATTATGAAACCAATATGTAAGTGTAACATCTAAACAGAGGTAAATATGATTGTTGAATCAAAAATCTGTCACCTTTAGACTGGACCACTTGGTGATCGAGTTGTTTCCCATGTCTAGATTTTGGAGTTTCACGAGGCGGGCAAACTCACTTGGAATAGTCTGAAACATAGACCAAGAATTAGCAAGGCCAAAAGAATGGTGAAATACGTTCTAGAACGTCAACAACAAGAATATTTCATGTGTAGTTATTTAACTAATACCGTGAGCTCATTGTGAGCTAGGCGAAGCTCTTTTAACTCTATGCATGACTTCAGGGATGAATCAACCGTTTGCAGTTGGCAGTTAGACAGAGAAAGCTGTAACACAGAACGGTAATAAGATTTGCATGATGTTCAAGCAGAAGTTCATTCTGAAGACAGCCAATAAATCAAGAGCGTACTTTTGTGATTGATTTAAGTTTGATTAAAGATTCACCAAGTGAACGGATTGGATTCCTGGAAAGCACTGCATAGGTATGACAAAGGAGTAGAGAAAATGTAAGTGTCATATTGTTAAAAATAACAAATAAGCAATAAATCGTCAAAATATTAAAAATGACCAATTAAAATTTCTGATGAAAATTCCATCAATTGAGACAGAGATTCAGGAACATTGTACCTATAGTATTCAACTCTTTCATCTGGTCAAGCTTGCAAACTGAACTGATTTCATTGTCTGCGGAAGGAAGAGATAAGGAAAGGTGGTATAAGTTCACAAAACATTCCTAGATCATTGTTATTTGTCAACGACACTACAATCGTTAGTCCAAAGAACCTTACCATTCAAGATCAATGCACGCAAACCCGCAACAGATTTGATCTCATCCATTGATTTGAGCTTGTTTTTTCCAGCATTTAATACCTGTACCAGTACAGATGAAGATAACATTAAAATACTTCAAAGTTATATTCATTACTACGGAATAATTCAAATTTTATTGTCAATTAAGATAATAAATTTACAAAGAAAAGCAATGACGAAATTGGCAAGGGACGACCTACATAGATAGTTTATGGGTATAACCCAGGCTTTGATGTTATAAGTTGAAAGAACTTTTTAAAATATATTACGATAGTCGAAGACAAAGCATAATGTGGATGTCAGTTAAAACAACAAAACTGGACTTCAGCATCTTTTCGTTTCTTTCGAGAATGAAAAGGAACTCCAACAAATCCTACCAGGATACAATCTGGCAGGCTTAAAATTTCATTTAAAAGAATGTCAATT
Organism: Buddleja alternifolia; assembly: GCA_019426215.1. NCBI lineage: Eukaryota > Viridiplantae > Streptophyta > Magnoliopsida > Lamiales > Scrophulariaceae > Buddleja > Buddleja alternifolia. Next base: position 7,812,037 of record CM033402.1, read on the forward strand.
TTAATCTCCTACACTAGACATTGACAGTCCCTTCACCGTAGAATGGAGGATGAAAATGAGGCTACACGCTCCTGTTTCAATCTCTCACTAACAAGGGCATCGAAAACAGTATCTGATAACGAAAAACATCACGATCACACAACGAAGGCCTACATTATACTTAATAGAAAGCTAACTTACAAATTTTAATTGAATCACAGAAAACAAATCATGATTTATATCTTCAAAACAAATCAGGCTGAATCAATGTGAAGAAAGCAAAAAGTTTACATCTTTCACAACAATATACTAAAATCTAATAAGTAAACTTTCAGTTTCAAATTTTTTTCAATTACTTACAGTGAGTTTAGTGAGGCCTTCAATGCCTTTCAAGCTCTGAAGCTTGTTCTGTACAACTGATAACCACTTCAAATTTACACATGACTTCAAATCCTAAACATTCCAAAAAGGGTCTCATAAAAAATAAAATAAAATGTATCAATAAATAAAAAATTACAAGAAATTTTTTACTACCTCAAGTGAAGTTAAATTATTGAAGCCCAGGTCTAGTTTTTCCAAATTCTTGAACTCACTCAAGCATGAAACCTACAAAACCCCCAAAAGAAAATAGTATAAAATTTCTTCATAAATTACAAATAAAATGAATTTATTACAAAAGGAGTTACATATTTTATAATCAAATATAGAGATATGTATTACATCAGAAAGAGCTTTGTGAGTTAGGGTAAGAGATGTAATTGAATTGGGGTCAGTGGTATTCTTCTCTTGCAAGATTTTCTTGGAGCTCAGTACAGTCATGTTTTTGCTGATTTTTGAATTAGGGTTTATCATACATATATTTATTATATTATATATATATATATATGTTGAAAGGGGTGATGATAGTGCCAGAACAGTTTTTCCTTCATCCAGAGTGTGGAGCATTGAACTGACAATTTTATCCTTGTGTCAGCTTCTATTTTGCGGAGGGCTGGCTTATGGGCTTAAATACGTCCAAGGGGTCAAGGGGACCTCGGGTAATTTTATGCCAACGCATTTTAATGTTTGAGAGATATAAATACTAAGATTATTTGATTATGTCTAGCATATATTTTTTCCGGGGACCACGGAGAAACCTTGTTAAATATTAGGAAAAATTACTACACCGCGTTGAAAGAAAAGTTTTGTATCCAAAAAATTAAAAATAATTAGAGCGACCGCATGATATTTCGTTTCGTATTGTCTTGTTTCACTAACAAAAAGTGTGAGTAAAGTTATGTCTTGGAGATATAGAAAGACTTGACTTATATGTGTTTAGATGTAAGATTTTTACAGAAAAATGTAATTATTAGGGTGATGTGATGTCTTTTTTTTTTTTTTTTGGGTAAAACACATTTGATTGTGAGTTATATTGAATAAAATTTCTCAAAATATTATTTAGAAAGTTCCTATAAGAGATATTGAACAAAATTGAAATATAGGCAATACGGACATGATGTGATATGGACACGAAATAGGACAAATTTTACAATTCTAAGATACAATTAATCAGGAATACAAATATTTATATATAACATTTAAAAATAAATTTGACTCAATAGATTCATCAACATAGATACAACTGCATTATTAAGCACATCACCAATTGCTGTGAACATCAACTTATTGATAACAGTGATTACCTTCTTACCCAAGTTTTCGGCAATAGAGTTTAAAAAGATAGGTTTCACAGTAAGCAAAAAAAGAAAAAAAATATTAAGATATGAAACCAAACAAAGTTTATAGAGTGCTTGGATCTACTTCTCAATTAATAAGTCCATTTATAGAATAAACTTGTTAAAATAAGCATTTCAAATAAGTGCTTTTTAAAAATATAAAATGTTTGGTAAAAGTTCACTTTCGCTTCTTATAGAAGTGCTGGAAAAAATTTCAAAAATCATTATTATGCACTTCTTTAAAAACAAACTTGACGTGGACGTAAAATATCACTTTTCACAAATTAGGCTCTAGAGAATTAGGCCTCAAGAAAAGCTCATGGGCTACCTCAAGGAAGGTTTATGTGCTACCTTAGAGGTGAGCTGAAAATAAAGGTTGAAAATAGCAAGGTGGAAACCTGATGAAGAGGCTGATAAAATAAGGAATAATATTTGATGTGGATGGGATTTTCTATTTATTATTTGGCTTCAAGAGCATAGGAATCTCGCGGTAATTTAACTCGAGTGGGAAGACAGAGGGGAAGGCTTATTGGATGGCCAAGGAAGCTAGCTCATGGCAAGGATAAAAGATACCTACATTAGACACGAGGAGAGCAAGCTAGAAAAAGATAGAAGATTGGATAGAGTCAAATCATATCAGATCAAAATCAATATTTCCTAAGATAGGAAATATGATCCTCATATCCCCTAACAACAAGGAATCGGGCAAAGTGACTGATTTATAGAGGAAATTCAACCATTATGACCCTATAAATAAGTGTAATCTTCTCTTGTATTTGTTACGCTTTCTAGAAATACAAAAAATCGATATCTCTGTATCTTCTCTCAAGAACATCGAAAATAATAAAACATTTCTTCTTTTCCATTCCTTATATTTCATATTAGTTATTTGTCTTCATTACTCTTAGTATTTTTCACAAATCATATATATAGAATCGTGTTTGAATTTCATGATTTTTCTTGGTGTAATTTCGAACCGCATTAGAGCTATTAGAGAGTAATTGACAAATTTCAAAAATTCATTTAAATCTCATTACCAAATAAGTATAACTTTACAGATAGACTTTCATCTTCAAAAGTCCACTTGAAAAGTGCTTCCGAACACTCCAACATGCTTATTTCAGTTTCCTTTTGTTAAAATTTTAAACTTTTACCTTTTTGTCAAAAACATTATATATTTTTCTACTTTAACCTAAATATTATTGTATAATATTATTAAAAAGAATATTCTAGCCAAATTTAATTCATCTGTCTCAAATGTTGTATAAGAGAAATAGAAAATAGGATCATCGAACACACAAAAACTTGAATACAAAAAAATCTTTTGCTCACGCGACTTAAGCCCCTTCTATTGAGACCATCCCTTCTCTTATCACAGTAAGATTCTTTCACTTGTTGCTTGACAAATATCAAGAGGGACAAATTCGTCAATCACACAACGTGTCCCCTGTACGCACAAATTCTGATCTGGAATTATCATCAGCCTATCTTAAAACTGTGTACTACAACACTACACCCCAAAAATCTCGCAGTTGCAGAATTGAACAAAAAATGAATTCCCTTTCAGCAACTGGAATTTTCCCAAATCCAGGTATTCGGTTCCCGAAACGGCGCCGTTTTTGCTCCAGAATGCCGCCTGTATTCTCCACACTCAAAGCTTCGCCTCCACCTCGTAAGTGCCTCTGCGTACATTTCGGAAGAATTATGCATTTTGAATTTTTTTGAGATGCCAATCTGATTATTGTTCTTTGTTTGATTAATGCAAGTGAATGAATTCGCCGGAGACGATATTTTGGTAGCATTTTTTAAAGAAAGGGAGTTAACCGGAGATTTTGTAGCGAAATTATCCGATGAACTTTGGCGGAAGGGTTTGATTACCAATTCTGAAAAGAATGGAGAATTTGGGGAAATCGATGATATGAAGAATTTTAGTGCATCCCAGTTATTGGAGGAGGTAGAGTTAGTTTTTTTTTTTTTTTGTTAGGGAAAATTGCACACTTACCTCCTCATTTATTGTGTAATTAACAAAACACCCCTCACGCCGATGAAGCGTAGCTCTACTGGCGAAGCTGAGACCTAAATACTGGAGTTCTTGGTTTCTACGGCGCGCCAGCTTTTCTCTATTTTCATAGTAGTTGTTTGCTGATTGTCATAGCTGTTAGTTAGTTGTAATTTGTCGCAATTCAATATTCATGACATGTATTATGTAATCGATTCATTCGGAAAAGCCCCCCTCACATTTTGGTAATTACCAGCACACCCTCTCATTTATTGTGTAATCGATGAAGCTTAGCTCTACTAGCGAAGCTGAGGCCCAAATATTAGAGTTCTTGGGTTCTATTCCCAATGTAAGTGTGCCAACTTTTCTCTACTTTCATAGTATTTGTTAGTTGATTGTCATAATTGTTAGTTAGTTGTAATTTGTCGCAATTCGATATTCATGGCATATCATGTAATCGAATCATTCGGAACCCCCCCCCCCCCCTTCACATTTTGGTAATTACCAGCCCATCCGGATTCTCAAGATGAAAGGGGTTCATCTGTATGATTTAAATGAGGTAAAATTATAAAAAAATTTAAATACACAGTGGGTGTAACTGTAAACAATGTTTGAAGATGAGATGGTCTTTATGTAATTTCTAGAAAGTGAGGGGGGGGGGTCTTGGTAATTACACGATAAGTGAGGGGTCTATGTGTAATTTTTTATTTTTTTATATGCTTAATTGTTAATTCTTTGGTACTACCATGATTTTTTGGCATTAATTTGTGTAGCTTACCGATGAAGAAGATGAAGGCGGATTTTTGAAATTGAAAAGAACTAGTGAATGGCTGATGGGTGAAAACAATTCGGCGCCGATGAATAAGAAGATGGAAGCCAAGGTTGTACACTAAACTGCATTTGCTTTTTCATTATTCTTATTTATATTGTATGCATAAAGAGATATTGTATTGGCTTACATGGAAATTTTTGTAGCTACTGAACTTTTGTTTTCATGTTAAGATGAGTTCTACTAATTTTACTGATCTTGGTGTCGATGATGGTGACAGGAAATACGGGACGATGGTGAAAGAAGGAAAAGACTGAATTTTCTCAGATATGAAGCTGTAGGATGTCTGAAACTCAAGTTATTATCATTCAGTTTTTATCCTTTTGTCTGAATTTCGGTTTACAGCATTTAGTGTTTCATGAAATCATATATAGTTTGTATTTTGCTCTTGGCTGCAGCACACAATAACACGGGGATTTTGCTTGATTAGATTAACTCTGCAAGTTCAGTGGTTCGGTCGCAATTTGCCATGAACATTTGTTGCCAATGTGGATATTAAATTGTCCTTCTAATTCTTAGTAGAGTCGAGATATTATAGACAAGGGAGAAAAGAATGAATGAGATGCAGATGATCAGCCTATTTCTACGAGTTGCTAGGGAGTATAACTAGATTAATCCTTTTTTAAATGAGGATAGCTACTTTTGCTACTAGTTTGTAGAAGTAAGTAGCGACAGGATAATGACAAAGCAAAAATCTTGTGTCTTCTTCTTCTTCTTCTTCTTTTTTTAATCTTTTACTGAATCTGTTAAAGAGTTGATAAGAATTTTCCCCGCTAATTTTTTACTTGGTCCAGTTTGAATCATTGTAGTGTCTCTCCAATTAGTAATATTGTGATACTTGTAATTTCTTGATGCAGCTTAAGAGGGAACTGCTTCTTTTAACTGTGGCCATTGGAACTGCATGTAGTGGGTACTGCCTGGTAGCTTTCTCGGTGCAGGTAATTTAGGGTAAATGGATATGCAGCTATATAAACTGCATGTTCTTTTTCTTGTTAAAAAAGAAAAACTAGTTTTGTCCAAACTGATAAAATATTAGTTTTATCCTCTGCATTCCATAGTGTTTGTTGTGCTCCGTAATTGCCAAAGTGACCAAATATCTAATGTTATAAACTTGTGAAAAAAATCTATCTTCATCAAAGAGTTATTCTTAAGGGAGTCTGGACTTGAAGTCTCGGTATAATCACAATCATTTGTGTATGAGGGACCCACGTGGGTGCCATCAGGTCACGATTGTCCCAGAACTCTGGGTCCTTGAAGGACCTAAATTTGACCCATTTATGAAGAGGCCAGATTTTTATGAAATGGATGTTTAAACTACTCTGACTTAGTATTCCATTTTAAACAACATGCTTGAGGAATGCAAGATAGTTTTATTTATTTATATCAAAGAAGGAACCTTCAGTTCATGTTGAATTTTTACTGAATTGCACTAGCCATCCTCTAACAAGAAGAGATTTTAGAAATTTAAATATGCTCACTTCCTTCCATATTGATTAGGCTGCTGTGAGCTACGCGGTAGGAGTTTCTTTCAGGTAATGTTTTAGACCTTTACTTACAATTAGAAATGATACTAGTATTGTGTTATCGGGTGAAAATGTGTAATTTATCGATGAATATTTGTGTGCTTTCATTTATCATATTGTTTGATATATCCTGTAAAATCATTTATGAATGAGAGAATCTTATAAACCTGGAGAATTTTGACAAATGGAGATAGTATGAGGAAACATATCGCATTTTTGGAGTGGAGAAATTTGCTGTCCAGCCCCTTTCGCATTCACATTACATTTACGCTTGTTTATTTAATTATGGCAGTTGCTTGTACTTTCAACTACTGTGCAAACATGCGGACAACTTGTCAAGAGAAATGGTTCCTCAAATTTTCACCAAAAGAAAGACAAAAAAGTAATAAAGCTTGTCTCTCATAATGGAGTCATTCTTAGGGAGTCTTCTGGACAACATGTCCATGGATAATCACTGCTATCCTTTTATGGTGGGTCCCACCATATGGATGATTTTGATTATCTTGGCACTCATGGTGCTGATAGCTCCTAAGAATGACCCCTCCTAATGCTTTACTCTATTTTTGCTGAAGTTAATTCCTCGTTTGTGCAAACTAATGTTTGAACTCTATCATTCTATCAGAATTGGAATTAGAAGCGAGGATTTGCAGGATTCGTTTGAGAAAACAGTGAAGGGTAGTAGTATTGCTCTTTCATCTCCAAGACTTGTATTTCCAGCTGCAATATATGGTCTGTGGGAACTGTCTCAGCATTTTCCAATTCACATTTTTGACTTTCAGGTAATGTTTACTTATGCTATGTTTGGACTTTGGATTTTGGTAAAGAAAACCGAAACGTATCAGAAGATGTAGTGCAAAGTACTATCACTGAAGTGAGTAAAACATTTTCCACCACATCCAAGATCCAAACATGGCCTAAATCTATCTAAATGGGGCCGCCAATCTAATTTCCATGGTTAATTTCCTAATCCAAAGAGATGGAAACCGGGAAAATTTCAGCATTAGTCCTATAGGATAGGGGATGTTGCATTCATAGTCCCATTGTATGCAAACTTGCATAGTTAGTCCTATAGGATATAATTTTTCACATTTTTAGTCCCAACCATTAAAAAATAGACCGAACCCATTACTTTGTCACATGCCTTACACATGATCAGTAATAAATTAACCGTTTTCCTTCCAACTTTTATGGATGTGACTAAAATTGCAAAAAAGAAAAAAAATGCATCCTCTAGAACTAATATTGCAAGATTGTAAAAAAGGGGGTCCAAAATTGCAAGATACTCTATCCTATGTGAATAACATTGCAATATTCTGAAGTAAATAATCGATGATTTTAGTATTTATGATTGATACTTGTTGGGTTCACAGCTAGTGCCAGCAATGATGGGGCTGTTTGCATATAAGGCTGCTGCACTTGTGCAAGTCTATAGAGACAATGAAGACCTTCAACTTATCTTTCCTGATAGTGCAAATTGATCAAGCGATTGAATTTTCTGAATTTTTCATGACTTCCAACTTTGTGTCCATTCGAGGAGTTGGATGTGGCTTGTCTTCGATCTTATGTAGCTTAGATGTACAAGAACCTAACCGTTTGAGCAGAGAACCAAATTGCCAACAAACAATAAGGACATCTTGGACGAAAACAAAATCTTCAAGAGCTGGAACTTTTTTCGATTTCCAGTCACCGATATCCCTTAGCATCCTCGTAGTTTTCTGCTATGTCCAAATCATTTGTCAGTTATAAAATTGAAATGGGGATGGTATGTAAGAGAGTGTGAGCTTTATGTGTATATATATATAACAAGTTTTGTATTATAAGCCTGATTAAATGGAACTCTTTAGTTGTGAATTGAAAATGATCTTTGTTGTTAAGGAATATATAAGAAACTTTATGCAACTTTGGTATTATTAAGTAATTAAAACTGAAACTTGACAGTGGAATAGAAAAGGGTCATGGACAAAGCAGTGAGTGTTGAATTTGAAGTTGAATTGGAGATCTGTGCAAGAGATTTCTGAACTTCTGAGTCCCGTGATAATCTCAACGATTTATACAGTGGGATAAACACAGGATTTCATTATACATATATGGTTGTGATTATATTGAAATGAGGAGTTTTATCATTGTCCAAGAATGTCTAAGAATCACTCCTGCTGATTTCATACTTGGTATCACGAAAGATGGATTGACGATACCTCTATATGTAGGACTAAGCACAATTGGTGCATAATTTTTTGTGGCGTGGGCTCAAGGGTCAAGAGGTCCTAAATTTCTAAATTATGAGAAAATTACAATCAATCATGATTATATTAGAATTTGGAGTCTCAAGGTCTCTCGTGAAAAACACTAAAATAAACACACACTATACATAATCAACCCTTTTTCCACACGCATTTTTTGTAACAACAAAAGAAACAAACAGGAAAATTGCATATAATCCCTCTGTGTCATCGTTTTGTTACTGAAAATCTCCTTGTGTTAATTTTTTTGCACGAAACCCCCTTGTGATCATATAAATCCTGCACGAAACACCCCTGCTATCTCAATTTAATGGAGAGTGGCTTGTACGCGCGGGGGGTGGGAATTTTGGTCCATTTTGGCATTTTTAACCATAAATATCATATCAAAATGACTATAATGCCCTTCCAATGATTAGTACATAACATTTTGGCCACCTTTCCCTCTAATTTAAATAAAAAATAAAAAACTAGTTTGAATAAAATCTATTGGGTATGATATAATGGATATGGGTTACTAAAACTCAATCTATAACTTTTAGTGTTATTAATTTATTATTAGTGACACCCCTGCCACCTAAATTAGTCCGGAGGGTTTAACTTATTTTTTCCATTTTTTTTTTCTCTATTACTATTTTTTTTCGATTTTTTCCTAATTTGTTTCTTAAATTATTTAATTTTTTGATTTTATTTTATTTTAAGAATTTTCTCCAATCTATAACTTTTAGTATTATTAGTTTATTATTATTTTTTTGTTCTTTTTTTTCTTTTCCTTTATTCTTTTTCCCCCCCTTATTTCCATTGATCCCTTCTTCTTCCTCCTCAAAAGTCCAACACCCCTGGCATCTAAACTAGTCCGTAGGGTTTAACTTATTTTTTCCATCTTTTTTCTCTATTGCTTTTTTTTTCTTTTTTTCCTAATTTGTTTCTTAATTTATTTAATTTTCTGATTTTATTTTATTTTAAGAATTTTCTCCAATATTTTCTGAATATTTTTTGATTTTTTTTGTTGATTTTAGAAGATGTTTTCAAAAAATTTCTGCAATTTTTATTGTTATGATTTTTTCATTTTTTATTTTTCAAACATTTTCAATATTTCAATGATTCTTTTTGGATATATAAAAAGAATATCAAGAAGAGGAAATAGAAAAAAGAAAACATATTTCTAATTTTTATCCTCCATCTTCAGACTAGTTTATTTTATTTTTATTTTTCTGATTATTTTCTATATAAAATTATTTTTCTGAATTTTTTAATTTTATTTTTTAATTTTTGGAAAAGAAATATGAACTTTTAAGTTAAAAAATATGATTGGAACTAAGATCAAAAGAAAATTAATGAAACCATAAAGGAAAAAGGATATTACTAAATTCAATTGTGTTGGGGGTAAATGATACATGAGACACAATGTAGGGGTGAAAAAGTGCATTTAACCCTAAATCAAACCTTACATAACAGGGGCACCATGCAAAAAAAATTTAACATGAGGGGATTTTCAGCAAAAAAAGATAACACAAGGGGGTTATATGCAATTTTCCCCCAAGAAGTTGATGGCGTTAGAATTTTTAACTGCAGATTAATGACTGGGGGAGAGTATGCATGATTTATATGGTCACAAGGAGATTTCGTGCAAAAAAAAATTAACACAAAAAAGTTTTCAACAAAAAAACAACACAGTGGGGTTATATGCAATTTTCCCGAAACAAATGCTTCTTGGTTGCCTATCATTGTTTTCTCCGTTCAACTCGTGCAAGTACATATATTTTGTTTTCATTTATTATGTTGCATACTCATAATTAGTCAAATTTCCACTAAAACCCAAAAGGATAAATTAAAGAAAGTTAATGCTAATAATTACTAAATAACTTCATTAATGATAATTAGGATTTAAAAACAAAGGCCCTGTTTGTTTGTGTTTTCAATTCACTTTTCTATTTTCATTTTTATATGAAACTGAAAATACACACTATTTTTAATTGAAAATATTCTCATTTTCATTCTCGTTTTTACATTCCTAATAAATTTAAATTATTTCTTTAAAATTACATTTCACATCATTCATTTCACAATTTCTTTTTATCACTTTCTCTCTCATTTTCTTTCAATTTTTTAAACCGTTCTCTCTCATCTCCTTTAAATTTTTAAATTCAACACTATTCATCTAATCATTACTTTTCAATCATTTTACACATCACAATCACCAATTTCAACCATTTTAAAAACATAACCAAACACACCTAGGCTCTGTTTGGATGTGTTCTTGATTTATTTTCAATCGTCATTTCCTAAAATATATGGGAGAATGAGTTTTTTGATTTTCGTGTAAAAATATATGCATGTTCGGTTGTGTTTATGAAATTTGTTGATATTGATGATGTATGAAATGTTTGAGTTAGTTAAAAGTAATGATTATGTGAATAATATATATCTAAAATAATAGGTGATGATCTATTGATTAAATATATTTATAAGTAAAAATAATAAAATCGATCCCAAAAAGAGCATTAAAAATATTCAAAATGGGTCTTAAAATGTGCACGTGCCTATGAAGGTTAAAACTATGTATTTTTCCACTATAGCACCACAATTGTTGCCGAAAATGTGGATTTTTACAAGGAGATATGAGAGAAAGAAAATGGTGAGTGTGATTTGAAAAAGTGAAATATAGTTATTGGAGAATGTAAAAGTGAAAATGAAAATAAGTGTAATTTCAGATGAGAATAATGTAAAGTGTATATTTTCATTTTCAAATGAGATTGAAAATGAAAATATTGGTTAGAAAATACAAACAAACATAACCCTACTTTTTTCACACAAAAATAAAAAAACTCATTCCCATGTATATTTAGAAAATGACGGTTGAAAATGAAATGAAATCACAACCAAATAGAGCCAAAGTGTTTGATACTTGACTGAATGTTAACTGCTCAAAATACATTTAAGCTGCGATTATTTTGGGTTAAATGCAAAAAACGCCCCTGTGATATAACTTTTTTGCTAAAACCCCCCATGTGATCGCGAAATAGCCTAAAAACCCTCCGTGTTCTTAAAAAGTCAGCCAAAAGTCTCTTTTTGTAAAAAAAAATAGAAAGAAATATGTATTTTTTGGGTGAAATAATACTATTTTGCCTTTTATATTGTTTGAAAATGTATAAATGACAAAATAAGCATGTCAATAAAGATGAAAAACATGAAAAACACGTTTGTTTTTTTACAAAAAGTGACTTTTGCAGACTTTTTAAGAATACAGAGAATTTTTAGGCTATTTCGTGATTACATGGGGTTTTTAACAAAATAAGTTATATCACAGGATTTTTTTGCATTTAACCCGATTATTTTACATAACAATTGAATGTTATAACACCTTTTTTTCTTTTTTTAGTAAAAATAAAAATTGATAAAATATATTGAAAAAACTTAAGCTATTCGAGCTCGGTCCTTTGTTCAGTTTCATTGAAGATAGATTTAATTAACAGTTAAGTTAAATTTAAATATAAATTTCTAATTTCGTTAATAATTCAAGCATATTTGAACGCTCGATGCAATCCCAAATAGTTGCTATCCTGCGCATAGATTCAGAGAAAGCAGAATCCAAACACCCCCCTATACATACACATTCTTTATTACTATATTTACTACTCTTCAGATCGAACTTCCTCCAGACCTCAACATCCATTTCAATGGCGAAAATGCACAAATCGCAGTCCTCTCTCTTGGTGGAGCCGATGTATTCGTCGGTGATTACGCTGCTCATCATCGTCATGGCGTGCGTGGAGCTCTGCGACGCCGTCACGGTGGTGGATGTCTACCGCCTCGTCCAGTACGACCTCGCCGGCGTTCCGTTCGGATCTCGTCTCGCCGCTCTCAATCACCACGCCGGATCCTCACTCTTCTCCTCTGCCGGCGCCGGTGCCGCGGCTGATCTCTCCCGCACTGTCCTCATTCTTCCTGTCCGCGAATTGAATCTGTCCTTCATTAGAGGTTGCTTGATTTCATTTTCATCGATTCATTTACTTATCCTTTGTGCTAGGAAACTAGGTTTGCAATTATTTCGGTATGTGTTTATAAAAACTGATCATTTTAGACCTACTCTAGCGAGTAGAATGATGAAGCGTGGTTTGATTTGATTAAGATAAGATAATTGTTCAAGATGCACAGTATTGTAAAGACTTACGACGTTAATCTGAGTTTGCTAGTTCGTTTGAATGAGTTCTCCGGTTTTGTAGCTAACTTTTAGCTAAGAAGTGTTTAGTTGACTAATCTGCAAGTGACTATGTACCATGTGTAAAGACCGTGTCTTGTAAACTTGAGGAGCTCAGCAGGAACTATAGTTGTTAAAAAGTCAATAGTTTAGAAAATTTGGAATGAGGCCTCATCATCCTTTTGGAAATGGTGATCTGAGCTCACATTAAGGTCAATTTCTAATGTGGAATTTCTTTATTAGGTTTTTTACCATGTGTTTGTAAGGATCATTTTCTAGTCCATGTGGATTGTAAACCGGACTAGAAGTCATTTCCAAGGTGTTCAAATCAAAGTTCTTGACATAGTCTGTTTTCTTAGTGTGAGTTGAATTCAGCACTTAAATGTATTTGTTGCAAACAGTGTATGTGAAAATTATGAAGCTAAACTGGATTTCTTTTACTCTATGAGACTTGGGAACTTGGAGTCGACTGACTTATGCCTGCAAGTCTGTATATTTCTTTGTCGGAGCATGAAAGGTTCTACTTTGTCTAAGAACAATTATTAGTTCATGTACCACGGTATTAAGGTGGTGATATGGAGATATGTCTACCTGGATACATTCTTTTTAGCTTTATGTTCTGGACTTAAAATTCCACCCTTTCCGGAAATTCATTTTCTCGACGTTGCGAACACGAACAGCATACACACCTACACATCTATTTTTTCATTTAAGAAATTTGGGGAAAGTAAAAAGTAAAAGAACAATAAAATTGCAAAAAGTACTGTCTTTTTCAAATTGCTGATTTTGATCCAGTCGATAGAAATATCTTTAATCAACCATTTTGAGTGGAGTACTTGCAGTAATGTTCTAAAAGGCTGTGGTTGGTCAAAATAGCTGTGGTTGGTCAAAATAACATATTTGTCTGATACCCTGCCCATATTTGTTTCTCAAACCTTTGAGGATTCTTTCAGAATAAGTAAAATGGGTCTGAAATGGCACATTTCATTCTTTGTAGACCTCGATTAATATAGACTTGGTGTAGCCGAATGTCCTTTTCAATTTCCTTATGTGAGAGTAAATGTTGGAGTTGGGCTGAAAGTGACTAAAGTTCAAGCTATGTCTCATCTTAAATTGAAACACAGTAGGGTTCCCCATCATGATGGGGTTCCACATGATGGTGAACCCCATCATGTTACTATTGAATCTTAGAAAGGATTTTTAAATGTTTGTCCTTTATCAGTTGCAATTTTGTGTTAGATTAATGCAGCAAAACTGTATGCATATAGTTAAGCCAGAGAAGTAGCAAGATACAATGAGGAATCATATTTCAAATTTGATGCCATTTTGTCCTGCTTGCTTGCATCCTAATTCCATCTTTACTACATATACTTCCTTAAGTGAAAAAGTTTCCATTTCTAAAGTTTCAATTGGTCCGCTGTGTTTGTCTACTTTGATTTAGAAATAGGGTCAATTGTCTTGTTTAGTTGGTCTTGTAGCTGTTTCTCTAAGTTCGAATATATTGCTGGGTATGACCAGGCATAGTCGGAATACTATATTCTGGAATATGGCTAGTGTGGAAAAAATACTTTTATCTGTCAGACTCAAGTACTTCACTGCCACTTTCCTCCTGTTGAGGATTGTGGAGTAGAGTTTAAATTTCCGTTGGGTCTGAAATTGTAGGCCGGAGGTTGGCTAAGTTTTTGTGTTATTGATGAAAATAGTCAAAGATGTCAAAGCTTCGACCCTTTTAGAATAAGTTTTATTGAATGCGTCAAACGTGAGTCACTATTTGCTTGGGGTTTATATTACCAACTGAGTTGTTCTATACTCAAATGTCTATGGAAACCTCATATGATACAAAAGCCACAGAGTTTTTAGATTTACAATTGTTATGAAGAATTGCTGTAGAACCATATCACATATTTTTAGATTTGGAATGAATTCTCCTGTTGCCTAGACAAAGCTGAATGCGTTGAGTTGCAAATTTTAGTTTACATATAAAGATATTTAAGTAGAAACTCGTGTATAAACTGTAGAATTTAGGGAATTAGGAGTAAACTTGACCGAACATGAAGGGGAAAATAATAAGAATCTAACTCATTGGGTTTGTGGAATTTATGGCTGCATAAATTTTTATATGCCAAAAACTGTGATAGACTTCTAATCAAATTGTGATGAGCTCTGGGTGAAATTGGGTTGAAAGTTGTTTCTTTTCAAGACTTTGCGGAGAAATTGCTATGCATGATATCTTGTATGCAATGCAGCCTATTAGGCGGATAGAAATAGCTTTATTTGCTCAATCAGCGACATGCCTATTCAGTATGACTGCTCATGTATACTTGTCTCAATATATCTTATTCACTTTCTATAACTGGCACACTCGTTGCATTATTAGTCGCAGTTCCTGGAATAGAGAGTTTCTACAAACCTGGAAACATGCACGATAAGAAAAATATGCCCCCCTTGCATTACCAAGTAACTAATGATAAGGCAGTTCTTTCCCAAGTAATTGAACTTATTAAGGAATGTGAATATAGTGCTCCTGAGTTCTATGGAAATTTTTGTGTAGAACTTCCAAATTTACTTGTACTGCACAGTTGTAACTACATTTCTCAACTCAAATATGTCCTGTTTTGGAATTTCTAAATTGTTTCTCTAAATAATCTCCACCTTAAGTCAGTATCTGTGGTAAATTGTGTTGCATTTGCTTTGATTCATTGACATGCTTATACAAGTTTTTGTTTCATTCTGATATGTTAACAAAGTTATTCTGTTTACGATATTTGAGTATTTTGTGCCAAATTTAGGATTATCATTTGAAACTATAAGGCTATGTTTGGTTATGTTTTGGGATGATATTTTGGTGAGAATTATTGGTGAAAATTTTATGGGGACACGTGCAATTTTGATGGGATTATGTTTGGTTATGTTTTGGGAGTTGTTTTTTGAGTGATTTTTTGGTGAGATAGTGTTTGGTTTTGTTTTCAGAGGGAACATAAATTACTGTAGCTGTCAAATCATGTAAGTTTTTGTCTGTCAATAATTAAAAGTTATAATATAATATTGAGATTGTAATAATTATTATATAGATAAATATATATGTATATATGTACAAATATATATGTAGGTAATAGTAGTATATATAATATTAAGATTGTAATAATTATTATAGAAATAAATATATATATATATATGTAAGTAATAGTATTGTGTGTATATATATATATATAAGTAATAGTAGTTGATATATATACTTAAAAGAAAAGTTTATATATATTCATATATATATTTAATTACAAAATTATATTTAATTTACGAAAATTAAAAAAAAAAGAAAATTGAAGATGACATTTCTTCAATTTTCTTTTTTTTATTCATGCAATTTATGTTAAAAAATATATATATATATATATATATATATATATATAGTGTGAGAGAGAGAGAGAGAGAGAGAAAGTGAGAGAGTGAGAGAAAGAGAGGAGAGAGAATGTGTTAGATAGAGTGAGGGAGTGGGAGAAAAAGAGGAGAGAGAAAGTGTGTCAGAGAAACAGGGAGCACAATCATTATTTTTTTTTTGGACAAAAAATTGACAACTTTCCTGGTGAAAAATTGTGTGATCCAAACATAACTTGGCCAAAAATTCGGACGAAAATGAGCTTGAAAACATAACCAAACATAACCTAAGATTTCCAAGGTTTTCTCTCTTTCCGCTCCCACCAGTTTTGGTTTGCTTCTTTGCTTTAGGTCTTAAGCTTTTGTTGTAAGTGCTTTTTCTCTCAACTTTGGAGGAGCCCCTAAGATCACATTTCTGACACCACCTCTGTTTGCCATGTCATGGAGACACCTAAGTCTGGGAGTCTCAAATCATTATATCAGTTTGAGTAATTGATTACATTTTCTTTTTCGAAATCTTTCAATCTTTCAGATTTCCTGAATGGTATTTAGTTCCTATGAATTCAACATCATTCGATCAGTAAAAGAGGTTTCCTTTACTATCATTATATTCCCCAACTCTGACCGTTCTAATTTGGATTCATTCTATAGTTTCATGCTTCTTATCATAACGACGGAATCGGCTTTTTGTTGGAATCTTATGACAGAATATATTGAACAGAAGAAGCCATTAGGCGGTTTACTGCTTCTAATTCCCCCAGTATTTAGTCCACAAAACACAGACAGTGGGGGTGGAGCTGATCATGATCCTGCAAAAGACCATATGAAGGAAATGTTAAATGAAGTGGAACGGTTGCTTATACATGCAAACATCCCTGTGAGTGAAAAAGATTCCGTTCTTTTTTGTGTATGCAATCAGTCTTGTATCTGTTATACGTCAGGAAAAAATGATGAACTTTTTCTTAGTGATTCTTTTGTTTGTTTGATCATAATTTCTGAATTTGCTCCCAATTTCTTTGTCATAGAGAAGAGAGAGAAAATAAAGTTTAGTTCTTGGTTCAAACATGTGCTTCTGTGAGTACAAGGATGGGTATATGTTTTACGTGTAGCTTTTGGATTTGGCTAATATCCCGCTCATTATTATTATTTGGAATGAAAATTCAGAAACTATTACTTGTGTTATTTTATACCAAGCCTAGTTGCCTTATATTTCTAGTTTACTATCTAATAATGTCATCTTATATTTCAGTATCCAGTGTACTTTGGCTTTGAGGATGAGAATGTTAATTCCGTTCTAGCTGATGTCAAGAAGAATGATGCTAGTGGTCAGCCGGCTACTGCTACAACTGGCGGGTTAGTTGATAAATTTGAATTAGAGAGGTTTTAAATTTGAAATCACTCTGGTTCTCTAATCTGGCATTATATGGTTATTGAGAAAGTGAGTTCTTATTTCAAGTTCCCGTGATCGTCCATCATTTATGAGTAGAATATCAAAAAGTGACTCTAGAATTGTCTGCTCATCTTTTGAAAGATGATGATGCTTTATCCCAGAAGGTTTGGCTTAATTGTTGTTGGACAGTTCATTCTGTGTAAAATAAGTCTAGGTTACACTATATCGTCATGCTTATGTTATGTATGTGTACATTTTCCCTTTTACTTTTTTGGTCTATTCCACAAGTAGTTACAATCTATTTTTCTCAGTTTTTGGTGGCTTCTTATGTTGAACCAAATTATTGCCATTGTATACTCCTGAATCCTGATTATTTGGTGCTTCTTAATGCCTTATACTTGTTCTGTTTGAGTTTGATATTGACTTGAGATGCCAATTTCGCTATAACCTTTTTAGTTGATGGCTCATCTAAAATGTTTCAGATACAAGCTTGTAGTCGCTGGACCAGAACCCAAGAAAATTGCTTCTCCCACCATCACAAATATTCAGGTTCTAGTTCTGCCTTTTATTTTCTATTGGAGGTGACTAGCGTCAATGTCATTTTTTCTGGGATCTATGGCTTCAAGTCATCAATATTTGGTTACATTAGTTTGCTTAAATATTTGGGCTTTCTCTATGAGCTCAACAGATCATATTCTTACTGTTCTTGAACACATATGTAAGTTTTTCAAATCTTGTGCTATCTCAGGGATGGCTGCCAGGATTAAAAGCTGAAGGAGATTCAAATCAACTTCCAACTATAGCTGTAGTGGCGTCATATGATACATTTGGGGCTGCACCAGTTAATAACCTTATTACTCGAATTTTATTGTTCTACTTATAGTCCAGGGTCTCATATGTCTTAATGCTGACAGGCATTATCTGTGGGAAGTGATAGCAATGGAAGTGGTGTTGTGGCTCTTCTTGAAATAGCTAGATTGTTTTCAAATTTGTATTCAAATCCTAAGACAAGGGGAAATTATAATTTACTCTTTGCGCTGACATCTGGAGGACCATATAACTACAATGGAACTCATAAGGTGCTTATTCCATCAAAAGATTTAGTCACCGTTCTTTATGTACATGTTCTATTAGTGTTGTGTGATTTTGTTGTTGTACTTCCTGTTATAGTGGCTTCGTAGTTTGGATCAGCGTTTACGTGAGACTATTGATTATGCTATTTGCTTGAATAGCATTGGCTCATCTAGCAATGAGATATTTGTTCATGTATCCAAGCCTCCAGAGAATGCCTACATAAAGCAAATTTTTGAGGTTAGCGCTAACATTTCTTTTTTGGCAGAGGCTGAATCAGGGTTATTTTTAGACAGATATTGTTAGCTGCAATACGTTCTGACGTATTTAGTGGATATCAGGGTTTCTCTAGCGTGTCGGAAGAGTTGGGGCTTAAAGTTGGTTTGAAGCACAAGAAGATTAACATCTCTAATCCTCGAGTAAGTTACATGTCATGTTTGAAATTGTGTGACTTCAAATCACTTTTACCAGCATATAAGATTTTATAAAACTTAGAAACTACTCTAGTGCTCAACTGAATCTGCAGTGGTGGGTAATTTTATGGAACAGAGCTTTCAGTTGTCTTTCCAATCCTCTCTGGATTATTTGAACACTTATCAAGGATTTTAGTTATAATCACTTCAAGATGATACCTAGTGTGAGATGCATTTTCCTTTCTTTGTTCACATTAGCTGCATGAGGATTTTTGCTCAATGCCATACGATTATTCTTCCTTTTTGACCTTCTATACTAGTCTACGATACATGTAGTGTTTTAGTTCTCATATCATCATGTTATCAGAATGATGGTAGAAACTTGCATACTATTTGATTTTTTTCTTCGATGTTCCTGATCGGATAGTTCAAATGGAAACTTCTACCTGAAACTGGTCCTAAAATATAATAAAGCTTAGCGGGTTTTCCTCGATGGACCCAAAATCTTGAGCAAACCAATCCGATTAAGTTAAGTGGGACCCAAACTACCCGATCTGAACGCCCAACCCCCAAGTGTAATGGAATAGTATTTCTGGTAATAAAATGTTCTATTTCAAATTTTATTCCCGCCTAACAAACGAGGCCTAAATGCATTGACATGGCCATGACAGTCACAAGTTCCATCTGTTGAGATCTAGAACCAAAGTAAATGCAAAACTTCGTAGTTATTTCTATTAAGATATTAGAAGCAGAGATGTATCTTCGTGTTGTGATTTGTAATGTCATGGATAAGCACTTTCTCATTGAGTCACGTGAGCTTAGTAGTATAACAGTTCAAATAAAGCTCCTATTCATCTTTAGAACATAAAGGTTTCATGCATGGTTTTTGCTCTTTATTTTCTTCTTCTTCACCAACTTTCTTAGTTACATTGCTTACACTGTTAAATTATTCTAGGTAGCGTGGGAGCATGAGCAATTCTCGAGACTGAGAGTCACAGCAGCAACACTGTCCCAGCTTTCTGTTGCACCCAATTTTCTGGCAAGTACTGGAGGTCTTTCAGATAACAGGTTATACTTTCAAATGGATGCACTTTTTTTTACTATTGATTTTTTTTTTGTGTGAATTATCATTTCCTTAACCCTGGTCTTCTCTACAGACATTTTGTTAATGAAGCTTCAATAAGTCGAAGTGTCAAATTGGTTGCTGAAAGTCTCGCAGTAAGATATCAGAATTCTTTTGCAGAGATGCTAGTTAGGTCTGGACACTGGACTGATTATAAATGATTATTTGTTTGATTTCTTTCTTGTACACAGAGACATATATATGGCCAGGAGGGGAAAAACATTGATATATTTGCAGATGACAGTAGCTTAGCCGTAAATCCCTCGTATATACGTTCTTGGTTAGATTTTTTGTCAACAACACCTCGAGTGGCTCCATTTCTTTCAAAGAATGACCCTCTAATAGTGGCACTGAAAAAGGTATG
The DNA here is from genome assembly GCA_019426215.1 of Buddleja alternifolia. Taxonomy (NCBI): domain Eukaryota; kingdom Viridiplantae; phylum Streptophyta; class Magnoliopsida; order Lamiales; family Scrophulariaceae; genus Buddleja; species Buddleja alternifolia. The sequence goes on from CM033402.1 coordinate 7,832,256, forward strand.
ATTTGTTAGACCTGATATCTCTCGCCTTTTTATCCTTGCCAGAGTAGTTTTATCTCTAAATGGATATCCCTTTTTTTTTTTTTGTAATGTTTTTCCGAGTTGTTTAATATCTACATCTTTTCCAACTTGGTCGGAGCTGTGAAACAAGTTTGGCTTTCTCAATAATTGCTCAACATTATTTTTAAATGTAGATTTGAATTACATTTGTATAATTTTGGGAGCGGCGTCTTTGGAATATTGTTTCGCTTTTCTCCAGCCAAACTATGAATTCCTTTCCTAGATTTTCTTCATCCTTGCTAAGAAAGGAGAGAGATAAACTTGGATATTCTTTTAAAATATTAGACTTCTTTCCAATAAGGGATGTTCATTGAGAAATGGACTATATTTGACAATTACCACTATTCAAATTTAAAATCTTATGGAGTTTTAACTCTTCATCTTTCAGCCAATGTTGGAAGAAAACACTTCTAACGCATAGCGGTTAGAAAACAACTGTGCTTTCCGTCTGATTCAAGAAAATATTCATGACTTAAGCCACACTAGCAATTCAAGTTATTAGAAACTTTACTCCCAAGAATTAAACCTATTTCAATAAGCACGTCAAAATTGAGTTCAATGATGAAATATTGAACTACAAAACTAGTGTGGTATTTGTATATCGTGATCAATAAGCAGTTCTATTGTTTTACATTTTCATGAAAAAGTCCTTTCTAGTTAATTTCGTTGCTTTGTACATCCTTCATTTTGTGAGATTGTCGAAATGAACTTCAAACCAGTGAACCATTTCTTTGCATTTCTTTTCCTCATTACGACATTAAATTTATTCAACGACAGGAATTAGCAGACCACACTGTTGAGGTGAATGTACAACATGAAGTACTTGATGGGATGTTCACCTTTTATGATTCAACAAGCGGCAAGCTACATATTTATCAGGTATTGTTTCAACTTAATCTTTTTGTTTCCTCCAAATTGGAAAAAATAAAATGAAAAACACAACTACAAAATGCATTTATAACTACAGTGACAATGTTGATAACAATCACCATGGTTCTTTCAAGAAATTTCTTTTCTTATTTCGCTCCTCTTCCCTTCTTCTCGTTAAAAAATAAGGAAATAATCTCCTTCCTCAGGATTGCAAAGACCTAAGTTAACTTATTTTACGATTGACAAACTCGTTCCCTGCCCCAAGTAGCCATAAAAAATGCTCAAGGGCAGTGGACAATCAGTAGACCGACTCATTTATCATGCACCATTCACAATCCATGTATTATGCTGTACTTTTTGGAAGCAAATGCCTTGTTTTTTAATTCGTATCTAAGGAGGATGATATCTGGATGAAATAATAATTGATGACCCGATAATCTTATGAATAAGCAATGTTTAAAGAAAATAAGAAATAGAGGATTTATGCTTATCAATGGACTAATGATTGTCATTTTCTTATTGCAGGTCGCAAGTGTGACATTCGACTTGTTTTTACTGCTGGTTCTTGGATCATACTTGATTACGCTTTTCAGCTTTTTGGTCATCACAACTAGGGTATGGAATAAACTTCTTTTTTCTCCATTCCTTTATGTCGAAAAAAAAGAAAAAGAAAAAAGTCAATTAAGTTCTATTTGTATATATTTATCATAAAAAATTTACTAATACACTAAAATATCATTGATTTTATATGTGCTACTTATATCTTTCAACAGGGTCTTGATGATCTAATCAGTCTATTTCGTCGTCCCACTTCCCACAAAATGAAAACAGCTTGATTACATAGCCTGATATTGTCCCAGGAACACGTTGCAATCTTTTGTAGCTCAAAACCAATGACAATCTGCATTGGATAGGCTAATTTAATGTCGACGAGTTAGATTTTCAACGTTTTTATCGAGGCACTTATTCATTTCCTTTTTCCTTTTATCCTCTCATTGATTGGTGGAGGAGATATATTAGCTGCTAGTGAAAATTTTGTTTAGACTAGATTGTATCTCCATTCTGTTATAGATGCTATAGCCATAATGATCTCACATACTTCTCGTCTCGAGTTGAGCTATTTTTGGTTGAGCCAGCAAAGGGTGAACTTTCTTTTCTTTATAGACCAGATGATAAATGTGATTTATGCTCGTATCATTGTTCTTTATTTGGAAACACTGTGTTCGAATTAAACTTTTCTCCGAAGGTATTACGTAGTCTAATTTTGGACTTGCGGGAACTTATCGAGATTATGTTTTGACTTCTCCATACAATAATGGTAATCAAAACATCACTATTGAAGAGCGTCTAATCGCCAAGGTTTGACACATTTGTTGAGATTTGATAATATTGGTCGAGATGTATTCATATCAGACAAGGGCTCTTGTCAAGCCGTTAATGTAGGAAAGTATTAATAGTTTTTTCAGAGTTTATACATGTCGATAATATTTAATAACGATGTCTCTGATGTGGAGGAGCTACTGATGAGGAGATACTCGAATGATATGAACCATGAAGAATTCAAACTCAAAAGTTGGTTGTTGAAGTGGTTTAGCCTAAGGTCATAAACTCTACATTGGCCTCGTAGTATCGATGTTTGAATCGAATGTTAATACCTTACAGTATATATATATATATATATATATTTAGAATCACAACACGGATGTTATCTCAAAATCATGGTTTTGCACTCTTCTAAAGAGGCTTAGAGCTATAATCTAGTGGATCACAACACGTATGTTGTTTCCAATAATGGGGTTTCACTTCTCCAGAGAGAAACTTTGCTATAATTTAGTAGATGCATTAGGATTTTTTTATACTTATTAGCTTTTTAATTAGGTAGTGTAATTGCAGTTCAACCCGTTTATTTTGTGCACATAAAAAATACTCTCATAAATAAACTTTACACATCGTCCCTTTTTGTCAGAAAACTATTTGAATTCACTGACGTCGTCAAAAAAAGTTATTTCGACTTCCTATTTTGCCCTTATCTTGGTCAACTTCTTTCTTTAGACAAAAATACCCTTTGACCAGATCAATGTAAAGTGCTTTTATAAGAGGAGGTTTTTGTCGTGAGTCCAAAATAAGCTGGCTGAGTAATAATTACCAAAATACCTTTAAGGAGATAAATGTAATTATTCAAGTTTAAAATGATGTAATATTTATATATCAATTTTTAAATATATGATTTAATTTGTAACATCTTCACGACGAGTGAGTAAAAAAAATGAATACCAACTTTATGTTCGATGTTATGTTTGATTTTGAAAGCAATATTATAACCTGCACCGAACCTATGTCAAGCATCTCCCGCCCACTGTGTGTTCAGATGTTTTCCTTTTCCTTTTAAAAAAAAAAATGTAGTCAAATGACTTATTGTAGGTAGAGATTATTCCGTCATTTTAAGCTTTCAGTTTTTGGCTGACTTATTTTTTATTTTTTGAAAATAAGAGAAATTGTCATTTATCATATTCCGCCACATATGACTAGCGGTGAATATAAAATTTTATTATAAGAAAGATGTGTGTGTTATGTACCCAAATAAATGGACTTGATTGTAATTATAACATTATGATTTTATTTCTTATGTTTTTAAAAGCGAGCGTATAATTGTCGTTTGTCATGTTTGATTATGGACATTAATCAAAGGGCATTGAATGTAATGTTTTATTATAACAGAGAGTGTCTGTTACGTGCCCAAATAAACGTGTTACGTGCCCAAATAAACGGGTTAAGTTGTAATTACATCAAATAAGAAAAGTAATTAGTGTAGTTAACCCTTACTATATGTATAATGAAATTCTGATGGTACAATTACTACTATGTCCGGCAATAGTATTATGTTGAACTTTATTCATATATAATGCAACAAAATTTGCATTGTAATGCTCTGAATATGTTTTGAATCCCAATATGTTGCTACCGATGTGATAGCCATCAATAAAATCCAAATACGCAACTCCGAGCGACGCTCATTGTGTAAAAGATGTTCTTTAGTTTCAAACCGAGACGGATGCGCCAAGTAGCATGTGGTTTGTGACCCCCAAATGCAACAAAAATTCGAGTCACATAGAATACACCAACTTAAAAAGGGTTTATCATTGCACAACGCGCCCGAGAGATTAGACTTCTATGTCTAATCTTTGTAACATAAAGATGTTCCTTAGTTTCATCATAGTCGAGATGCTATTTGTAGTAATTCGAAGATTTAACAATTTTATAAAACCCCATAATCCACTTCCAGCACTTGCTAAATCAAGAGTACAAAAAAGGGTCATTCAATGCTAAACCGGGTGCAACAACTTAGTCCATTGTTCACCTTTAGATCATCACGGTTGAGTGATTTTCATCCTGTCAACCTCTAACACCTCTAATAGATCAATGGTCATGAATGAACCGACTCTATTGCACAATTAGTCGTACATGATTAAGTTCCTTTTCATAAAAAGCTTTGAGAAGTACTAATAATCTCCATTACAAACATGAATTTCAGTTAAAAAGTAAGCATTGACCACATCTCAACGAACTGCCAAAACAAGACCATATGACACAGCATATTTATCAACTACTACAAAATTACTGCAAACTTTCTATACAAACTGTCCATTGGCACATGTTAATTTGCAGAGAGAAACCTACACCACTTACGGCAACGTACAAATTTCCCCCCTTATAAGGCAAGATATGAAGATGCCACGGGCATTCTATGGATTCATCACGATTGGTGTGCATTCAGCACTGCTTGGTAAACCATGTTGATGAATTGATTGTCCTATACAAACATATTTACGTACATCAGATAAAAGATGAAATCAACTTCACGCAAAATCCAAAAATTAAATCACAAAATTTAAATTGGGACATAGTCATACCCCTTCATGCAAAATTCTAAACATAATAGTTCAACCTCATCATAGGTTCAAAGGTAAAGCAGAATTTTTTCTAGTTCTTCAGAAGGGGAAATAGATGCAAGCATGACTAGAAATTATGATCATAAGACTTAAAAAACATGCCGTTCTTCGCCTAAATCTGTCTCGATCTCTCAAAACTTGTCAATTTCAGGCATTTCCTTAAGAATCTAAGGTGTACATAAGGACCTTATAAAACAGATGAGCACCCTTTCCAATTTTTTGCCACATAGCATGCTAGAAGGGCAAGCATTCAGGCTGCCAGAGGTAGGAAAGAGCCAAATGGAAGAATAGGTTAGGCAGTACACTATAGAGCTAGTAAGCAACAAAACACTACTCCTAATCAGCCGCTCAGCTAAAATTATGTGGCAAAGAAATCATTAAATTGAGACTTAAACCACCTGTAGACAATTAATTTTGTAGCCAATCACATGCCAACACGTGGAAAATAGTATATTAGATGTCAATTTAAATTCTTCTATTTATATTTTAGGAACTTAATCAAATCTAACTCCTAAATTAAATAGTTTAACAATTGATATTCTAATATATCTTTTATCAGCCAATCAAAATGCATACCTGAACAAGCATTTGAAGTGCTTCTCTGACTTTTTCTCTGCTTATAAGCGGTCCATAATTTGGTGCAGGAGCAGGAGTTGGAGTGAGCGACGGCGGGGGAGTTGGTGGTGGAAATGGCTGAAGCAAAGGTGTGCCATAAGGTCGTTGTAAATTACCAGGGGCATTCAAAGGAGGAGCAGTAGGTGTAGATGAAGAGACAGGTGGCACGATCAGTGGAGACGACGAAGGAGGTGGGCCAAAAAATGATGATGGTGTCACTAGATCAGTTGAACGCTTCATAGCAGCAACGGGTTCAGGGTTGTCAAGAATAGGCATTATAGGGGTAGAAGTAGATAAAGTAGATGGTAAAGTAGGAAGCACAACGTTCTGTGGATGACTAGAAACAATAGTTGCAGACGAGTGATATGGCTGCCCAGAAACTGCTACATTTGGAGCACTTCCAATATTCATAGCAGTCTGCAAAAAAAGAGCTTTCAATCATCAAGTTTAATTAAAAGAAATTATGATTGATATAGGTATTTCCATTTTGCTAAGAAAGAATCAAGATGGAGGTCAAATGGATATGTTGCAAATATAGGAAATAATATAAAATCCTTTAATTACTGAAAACAATTAAATACGTATTATTAAGCTTGGTTAAATAATCAAAATTTAGTGATGCTTTCGCAGTGGACTAGCTCTTATAAAGATTGAAACACATACTTGCACTTTCCTCTCTTATTTTCACAATGTCATAGAAAGCAGAAAACAATAGAAAGGGGAAAAATATCTTGATTCAAATGAAACCCTAATGAGAAAAATAAGATGGCACAACACCCTTTTTCTCTACCTAGCCACCCTCGCATTCACTCCTTCACTTCTTTCCTCTAGTCACCCTCTCTTTTATTTCTCCTCTCAGTTTCAGGTATATTCTTTTCTCTTCCTCTGTCTTCAAGTTCTTCTCCAAGTCTAGTCCAATAGCCACAATATCACTCGCACCTATCTTTTCTTTTCTGTTTTATTTCACCTCCAAGATTACCGGGGATAGAACCAACCACCATCTCTTCTGTTGGCAATGAAACTAATTTAGGCGCTGCCTCTCATCTTTCTCTCTTCTCGTTTGCTTTCATTTCTTTCTCTGTCATTTTTGCCCCACCCAGAGTGTTATGGTTTTATAGAACCATGAACATTTGGTTTGGCGGCGGCTGAGTCGAACAGTTTTCTATGTATAGATTGGATTTTTATTTTAAACCCAGCCCCCAAGCAGTCCAAGTGGTGGCCTGAGCAGTTCAAACGCCCAGTGCTTCGTAACACAGCTTTCTCTACTACCAAAGACGCCTCTCTTTAGGGGCTGCTTTTTTTTTCTTTTCCATGACTTCATCTTTAGGTGGATTCTGATCACAGTTTCCATTGAATATGAACCTTCTGAAGACCTTTGAAAGTACAAGTGGCTATACTCTATTTTTGGGTGGACTCTTTACACAGTTTCCGTTGAACATGAACCTTCTGAAGACCTTTGACAATACAAGTGGGTATTCTCTATTTCATCACAACACCGAAGATATTGCTCTCAAATAGAATTATAAGCAACTCTTTTAGAAGAATAGTTGCATCAGTTAGAATATTGATTTTCCATTAATTTTTTGTGCCTTTTCTGATATCATTTTCATAAATTCTTCCTTTCCAAATCAATGTTTGCCTGGTCCTAAGCCAGTCATTTTCTCCTCACCAGTAGATTTTATATTCCATAACAAAACACGTTAGAAGTCTTGCATCATAAGGGAAACAAGGCTAACAACGGCAGCTCATTAAAATCGGTCACTGAACTTACACGTGTTTATTTAATAATCCGAGCTCTAAATAAAGGCGAATCAACTGAATAATGGTCGAAATCATAACATTTTATGACATGCATCTCCATTGTGAGGGACGGCAGAATTTGTAAGTGTATCTAGAGACTTGAAATAACGACATTTGTCATCCAATACACCTATCTCTCAACAGCTTAATTAATCCAGGTAGCACATAACCTTGTAATTGCAATTTTTATAGCAAAAATTTTAAATTAAAGACCACCAGCATCATTCTAACAATCTAGAAAGTAATACCCAGAGATGCCTGACAAAATAAGAATGCCATATTTAACCAAAGTCATATATGCTATCTACTAAGACGTCAGCCAAAGTCGGAAATTAAGAAAATGGAAATGGAAGCATACACTGAAGAAGTTCACAAATGATCGATCATCAGGTACATCCGTCACATCGGAGGTAGTGGAAGATGATGGTTCTAGGGGACCATCCATTACTGCCAATGTCGGAACTGCTTCCAGTTCTTCAAACTCGCTGCAACAAAACAATAAAACAATGAAATTGTTTTCTTGGAAAGAAAATACTCATATTATCTCCTCAGAAAAGGAGAATCAAGAGAGAATCAAATCCTTTGCGCCTTTACGAAGCGGTGCAGATAAATAATGCACATATCAATAACTATTTGTAAGGACATAAAAAATTGTATCTACAAAATAGTATGCATAGAATTGAGAGCAAGCCAAAATCCATATGTCTGGACTATAAATAACATTATAGAAAGGCAAATCATGGGTGATACCCGTATGTTGGAAGATGTGGAGTTGTGGTGTATGACCTATGAGGTGTTCCAATATAAAGTTGTAATAGGGTTAACAATTGCAATAACTGAGAAACTAGGCCCACGAAGGTAATATTCTAAGCCCATTACTCAGTGTACTGCCAAAAGCAGAGGTTAATTGCATGATGGATCTTCTGAATGAATCAATAGAAAATATCACAACAACTAGAAGCCCCAATGAATTGCAGTCATGACATGTCAGGATACTTATTTTGTTCAACTCGATAATCACAATAGATTCAACACGTGCACCCTTTTTTGGAGACAACTCAACAGACTTTATGCTCTGAATGAACTGAGGCTAGACCTAGTGATACACCAGTTCATTCATTCACATCCATGATTGATTACCTTTTTGAGGAAGATACTTTTGATTTCGTAGGCACCTTGGCATATGCATTAAGTATCCTGGCAACAAATAAAACCATAGCATTAAATTAATAGATTTACTGCTGAAATTGAGAATTTCAAACTTCAAAAAACATACCAAATAACATACGAATGTGAGAAGACAAGAACGTAACATGAAATTAACTCTGAAATTGCTCATCTTATTCTCCCTTTACTTTTGCTATCTTAGCATTTCCAAATATAGCATTCTAATGGTAACACTTGGTGTTCCAGGCAAAACGGACTAGGGATCAGCAGCAAAGTTCTTATGACCAACTTAAAGTTTAACCCAGGCAGTGAAAAACACTTTTCATGCAAAAACACATCGTATATTAAGTTAAAACAGCCAGGAAAATAAGAGATCACCCTCAAATGGCAAATTCTGATGAAGAACACATCATCTGATTCAACTACGCAAGTAGTGACTATAAAATACCACAAGATAATGCAGAATGAACATATAAGTCACATGAAAATTGTGAAAGATAAAACGCTTCCATCAGTAGATTAAGAAGCTATTATGACTTCCATTAGATATTCCTTGTCATCAGAATTGCTTATGATCGATCATTCACAGGTCACCAAGTTAACCCTACATATTTGTGTTCCTTTCTGAAATCTATCCTCAAGGGAAACACTAAGACATGCAAGATAAAGTAGAGGAACATAAAAAAATTTCAATTATAATACACTAACCTGCTAAATAAATTTGCAACCTCTTCACATTCACGAGGATTGTAAAACCATATTCCATTTACATCTTGAGTAGCATTTCGGTATAATAAATATGGAACCTGCACTTCATACTCAAAATCTCCCAAGAGATTCTCCACCAGATTATCTGCTCAGAACAACAATCAGGACTTTAATATAGATATCCACTTACCTAAATCAATTGCATTATTACACAAGATTGCTTAACTGAACTAAATATGGACCATTTGGAGTCACCAATTTAATTTCATGGAGTGAAGAGGTTATTTCAACACTTAAGATGATAAATCTACAAGGCAACAGCGAGATTCTTTATTGGTAAAGCCAACAAACCTGGCAACAATGGATTATCAGTTCGTTTTTCGGGCTAAAACTGATATTTATTGCTTTCCGATACAATGGTTTGACAGCAAACAATGCCAAGATAACCCCTCTAGTCACTAATCCATGGTTTGATAATATAAGTTTACTTAAATAAAACATTAATTGCATTGTTTACATTGTCCTGCATTCATTTAAAACCTTCTATCAAATTTAAGCACTTCCAGATGGTATATGTGCTTATTTAGGGATACCATCGTGATATTATGTAAAAGGAATCTGTTTTGTTAGGTCTCATATATGTGAATCTGATCACTATGGAAAACTTCGCTCTATAAAGGTGATCAACAAAGAACATCTGTACAATGTTTTGCACCTTTCAACTATAGGAACATTTTGTTATAGATTAGGAATTCTGGAGCTTCACATTCACAGAATATGAGCTAATGGCAGTAATTCCTTCCAGTTTCTGATTCATCTACCCAAGATGGTTTAAACGCAAGTAGGGAGAAAATACCCATCTACAAGTGCCCTCCTACTGCTACTTTGAATCAGAAGGTGGCTTACAGCTGTTAACTTGTTTAAAAGAAGTCTGTGCATCAATAGACGGTTCGTAAGTTCGCAACAATAAAGGAAAAAAGTACTAAAACTTTATCTCTCACCCACGGTTCATATTGAACAATGATAGGGTAAGATTTAAGTCTAATTCTTAAAAACTTTCTGCTCTTGCTGCAAGTAGCTAGCCATACTAAGCCTGAATCTAACAACCACGAACACAATAGGATTGTGATACACTTAATCTGTTGAATATTAACAACATAATGAAACTAAAACTAATGTTTCTTCTAGTGCACGCCAGACGAATAAATTTATATGAGCTGATTATAAACATTTTTAACAAATAGTTGCAAATATCCTACTCAGAATTATAACTCCTTAAGCATATTTCATCAAAAAACAAGTACTTAGTGACACAAAGATTCTTTTCCCAAATAAAAAGCAATTACATTTCATCAGTAACCCGCACACAATTCAACCAAAAGTAAAGAAATCGAGTGACAAACCAGTGTTCCGTCGATTCATCACTATAAACTGGAACCGTGGTTGAGTATTCCTGAAACAACAAGATCCAAAGATGCCATATTACACAGTAAAAACAGCATATCCAACACGAATTCCCCCCGATTCCCAACCCCAATGCAATTCACCGAGTAAAATCATCTGAACACCCAAAAATCAATCTCAATTAAAACATGAAGCCCTCACCTTTTCACAACAAAAAGAGAGCCTTCCACATCCTTCCGACTCTGCCAACCAAAATTCACAACCAATTCAAATCTCATCACCAATATATCCACACACACACACACAACTGAACAAAATTAAAATGAAATCGAATTCAACAACTGAACAAAATTAAAATGAAATCGAATTCAATCGAACATTTCCGCTCTTATAGATACAATTACACGCATCTACGACAGCATACCCATTGGCTAGTGTCGATGTCGAATCCATAAAAGGTGACGTGAGCGGCGGTGATGAGAATTTCCTCCACAAAAGGATCGATCCTCTGTAGCACCGTCAAATTCAGCAGCTTAGTGCTCTTCTCATCTAGATTCGGCATCAATTTTCCGTTTTGAGACATCGTTTTAGGCAATTTCTCCCCCCCCCCCTCTCTCTCTCTCTCTTCCTTACGAAGTACTGTAGAGAGAGAAACACCTAAATATTTTCAGTAGAAGTAAAAGCAGAATTGAAATGTATATATAGGTTTTCTCTTCCTTTCGTTCTTTTTTTGTGCTAGATTTGTGTGTGTGTACATATACACACACATATATATATATATATATAATATGAACAGATAATTACAGTCGGTGTGGGGGAGACGTATTGAAGAGAAGAGTATACGAATAGACTGATTTGCCCCTCAGCATAAAATTGAGGGCTTCAAGGGTACATATGTCATTTAACGAAACCTGTTATTCAAGGGAAAATGGAGAGTGAAAGGGGACATATATAATCATAATGACACACACACACACGAACACACCTATTATTACAAAATTAAAGTACAAATAATTATTAGTTAAAATCATAAGTATTTCTAAAGTAATGTTGCTTGCACTCTATTGGAAAAATAAAAATATACTTTTTTATTTGCATTTAATGGTTCGTACAATAATTGTTTCACTTGTGGCTAAATCTCTATTTTCTAATTGTTTCACGGATTCGAGATTTCTCTCTCTGACGTGGGCGTAAAATGAGTTGAACATAATCAATATACAACGTTTGATCCAATCGCAAACTAGGGCCCTTTTTAATATATTTGTGGGGAAAAAAAAAAGATTTTCCAATTATCTGTTACATTTTTACAATTTTTCTAGTGGTAGAAGAGTAGTGTTCTCTCCTATAAACCCCCAACCGTGTTTTATTTTTGTTCCTTAGCGTAAAGTGGTATTAGTTTAGAGGGTAATTTTGGGGTATCCTAAAATACTTATTTTCTTATTCTTTTTTGTTAAAGAAAATAAAAAAAATTGAGTATAATTTGGTCTTTATCAGGCAATAACTCAGCGGAGTTAAAAAAAACTAATGGTTGTTGGTTAACATGAGGGACCTTTTAGAAGATTTAAATGCTTCAAAGATATGTTGAGAGCATATTGAAGATGGCAAAATGTCTTTAACCCAAAGAGAAATGAAAGAGACTAGATGATTGTAAACTTACTTTTTTTTTTTTTTGTAGATTGAGTATCTCTTTTCACGTGGCATGTTAAATTTATATTACACGTATGAGAACATCGGAGGGGTAATACTTAACAGGTCCCAGTACTAGGAGGTCCCAGGACCTGCGCATGCTTGATTGTATTAATGAAGTTGAGGACTCCATGTAATTAAGGGTTTGAATCTAATGGTCTTGAGGTCCTAGGACCCCCAAGTGTCTCCCACACTGAAGTGGTGGTCATTTTTCTTAATATATTTGTCATAATTCTAACTATAAGATTTACATATTTGATCAAAATATATACACATATATATTTAAGAATAAATTATAATAGCAAAATTTCCAAATTGATCCTGTTTTGCATCAATAGCCAATTTGTTTAATAACTCACCTCCCGGTCTCATTTTATCCCATTTGCTTTACTTTTTCCTTTTTCAATGGATAAAATAGGGAAAGGGGCGATCAGTGGAGCAGTCTTATTTGGACATAGTTAGTGGGTGTTCGGTTCGGGTTGCCCGAACCAACCCAATCGGGTTTGGCTTAATCGGGTCAAGTTTTTTTGTGTAAATTTTGTGTTCGGGTTCGGGTTCATACCGAACCCGAACTCCACAAATCGGTTCAGGTTCGGGTTTGAATTTTTATTTTGTTCAGGTAATTCAGCCCGAACAACCCGAATTCCGATTTTTATTTTTTTAAAATTAATCAAAGTAATAAATCAACACTCAACAACCCTATTCAAAACCCTTAATTTGGACCCCGAAGTCGAACCTGATCGGACCCCAAACTCTAATTAACCACGAACCCGATTGGACCCCAAACTCGAATTAACCCCGAACCCGATTAAACAAAGTAAATCGGTTCTGTTTCAGGTAGCAATATTTACAATCCGAAACCCAAACAACCAGAACCCGATTAACCCGAACCCGACAACCCGAACCGAAACGCCCACCCCTAACTACCATATCGAAAATATCTATATCAAGTCATAACTATGTACTTTTCATTGGATGACTCGATCACTTTTATTTCAAGTCTTTAACTTCGTAAAAATGACTTTATTTTATTTAGAAGCTCTCTACGCTCTTAGTCTTCGTACACCAAACGTATAATGAGCAACCACACACATCAATATTCATCAATTTATCTGACTTAAAATCTCGCGATCCTCTAAAAATCACCGTGCAATCATTAAAACATTCGGAAAAGGGTTATAAATAGTGGACACATACAATAAACAGTAATTTTTTTTTATCACAGCATCACAATCCAAATTACATAATTTTCCTCCACCAAAAAAAGTGAAGGTTAGAGAAACAAACACTCAAACAAACTATATATATATATATATATATATAATTTATAAACAACAACAATACATATAACAAGAGTTTAAACTATCTCAGTGCCTGCGGAGAGCCACAGCAGAAAGCACAACCAAGAATATAAGTATAACTGCTGCAATGAAGGAAGCCACGACGGCGCCGCTAACCTTCTGGCAGAAGTCATTGAACTGCTGACAAATTGCTAACCAGTTCGTATTAGGGTTCCCGTTGTGTGCTAAGTACACTATGGCCGCCGCCGCCGCCGCTGCCGCAGTCGTGAAAGCCACCATTACCTGCACCGGAATTCATGATTAGTTGATATACATATATACAATGAGAGAAACGGAATATATGATTAATTATTTTTTGTTCTATAATTTCGAGTTTTATAGTATATAAATTATGTTTTGTTGCACTTTCAGTCTTGGTTCTACTCTCACCGCGACAAACGTATGTGCCTTTCTCGAATTGGCTGTAGTTCTTAGCTAAATGTAATAGACTTATCATTTGATTGTAATTGTTTGATTTGATGTTTATAACATGTATCAAGTAATCCTAATTAAAAAAAAAAAAAAAAACTTTCACGTGTGTCAATTTTATATATTAGTAATTAATTAACAAAAGTGAACTTTAATTATGTCACTTTTTTCTGAAATTAATTATTTTCTCGTATATAAATGAAGTATATATGGAAATTATTATTGGTTTAAGAAGAGGAACAAAAAACAAATTATAATGTACCTCGTAAAAAGTGTGACATGATTTTAGTTTGATTTATTTTGTCACTTATTATTCCTATATAAAATTAGTTTTTAAATAAGACAACAGTGTAGGTCGATGTGTTGTGGCAAGAATGTGGAATATAATTTAAGAGTAAGTTATATATATCAGAGCTAATATATACAATCATATTTTCATTAGATACACTTTTAACTTTTTTTATGATTAGGTATAAGCAATGACATTAGTAATCTTAATTTGAGCTGGTGATGAATCATTGGCCAAAAATCTATGCATATATTATTTTTCATAATTTAATTTACCTTTTTCAAATTAAAGGAAAGTTAAAAAGGTCTCATATATACTACACTTACTACATTAATTCAACTTCTACGATAACAAAATTTGTAATAATAATAACAATATATATATATATATATATTTATATTTATATATAGCATGGTCTTACCGTGTCAAGGATGAGGAGGAGAAGCTTTACTCCCACTGCATGTGGACGGACAATGCCCACAATGGAGAAGGGCAACGACAATACTAAGTACCCACTAGCAATAGCATTTGCCACCACGAAAAACCTACAAGTAATTTTTACACATATTTTCAAATTTTTTTCTTTTTTCAAATGTCATCTAAAACTATCGTATATACGTGATAAATATATATCCGAAGTAAAAAAAATGGAAACAATGATGAAAAAGTATGATAGATATATACGTGAAAGTTGGGAGGTCATCATAGCTAGCTTGGAATTGGAAGAACTGAGTGAAGAATGGAAGAGTTTGATCGGTGGTTCCCATGGTAGCTGTGGCGGCCAAGGCTGCCACAAGCGCGCAAATCCTTAATATAAAGTCGAATATGGCTACTCCTCTCTTCCACCCCCCTTGTGGGTGTGGAGTAATGGCCTTTGTGGTGGCAATGGCGGTTGTAGTTTTGGCTTTGGTGGACTTGGATTGGGGAATGTCGATAGATGATTCGTCTCTGGTCTTAGTCGAATCCATCGAGCTTTTTTCTTTCTTTGGAGAGGAGAGATGTATATGCTATAGAGACTTCAATTAGAGGAGTGAAGTGTTATGAGTTGTGATGAAGAGCAATTGTGGTGGGATGAGGAATTTATAGCCAAGGGGAGGAGTAGTTGATGGATTAGTTTTGATGTGGACTTTGATCAAAGTTTGGTTGAATCAGAGTTTATAACATTCAGAGCGAATCATATTTGTCGTCTGATTTGTATATACATACTAATGGAACATGTAATCAACAATATGACAAATATTATAACACTTGTTATGTGATTAGTTGAGTGTGACCAAACAGAATTTACATTAGAATTTTGTCACATACGTTGTGATCGGTTGGTGTCATTGAAATATTAACTATCATAAACCAAATATGACTTGTTTGTCCATGTGATTAAATTGAGTTTAACCAAAATTGTTTCAAATTAGAATTTACTCATAGTAGTGGGGAGTTGGTGCAAAGGGTTTGTAGATTTTTATAGAAGGTGGAGGAGTTGTTGCTAACTTGCTCCACCTTGACAACGGGATTTCAACTTGATGATGTAGATTCGATATTCGTACAAAGTTGTTGCATTGGCAAAATTAAATGCTTTGTAAAGTGGTTCCGATTTGTACTTTGGGTTATTAGTTATTGATGGGAACAAAGTTAGAGCATAACGAATTATAATTAAAGCAACTCTATATGGTAGAATTTACCTTTGTATGATTATGGGAAGAATTGAGCTTAAAATATAGAAAGGTTAATTGTTAACTATCCATTTTATTTAGTATAAGTACATATCAGTTAGTTTATTTAGAGCACATAACAAAACGCCCGTCTCTTATGATAACACCTTAGAATCACTCCCTTTTGTCAAAAAAATAACGGAATTTGCTGACATCACAAAAAATATTTCTAAATTTCTTATTTTGCCCTTGAAGGTGTGAATGTAATTTTTCTTATTAAAGAAAATATAATTGTAACTTTCAATTTAGTTTTAAATAAATAATTTCGTAAATACTTGTTAACATCTTGATAATGAAGTGCAAATTCGGATTAATGCCAATTCAATTATTTTTTTAGAAAATTTAAAAGTTATTATGGAAAAATATTTAAAAATTTGAAAAAATAATAAAAATGGAGTGGATTGATTAACATCTTGACATTTTACATTTTTCATCATGCTTGACTAACGACCAGTCAAAGAGGAGATCAAGGTTTTATTATAAGGAGAGTAGTTGTTTATGAGCCCAAAATAAATAGATTGGACTGAATTACACTAAATAAGAGGGGTAATTATTGCAATTAACCCCATATAAAACTAAATTCCACCTACAATTTTGTTGGCTTAATTATCAAAAGGTTAAGTGAAAAATACTAAAAAATACAGACTCTGGACTGTAGGCCTTCTGGCATAGTAGTAGTAAGAACAAAGCATTGTGATTCTAGAAAATCAAAGTTCGATCCAACATAATTATGAGTATTTAATCTACTTTTGTTGTAATTTCATTCCTTGAGATTTAGAACTATTGATCAGCTATATTAATTAATCTTTGATGTTATGAATACCATGAATGAAGTAATTGATCGTGCATTAATAAGTTAGAAAACAAAATAGAATAGTTTGATTATAAAGTTAGAAAACAAAATAGAATAATTTGATCATAAAGTTAGAAAACAAAATAGAATAGTTTGATTATAAAGTTAGAAAAAAATTAAAAAACATCCAAATGTTCACTTAATATCATTTCATTACACTAGAAAAATAAAAATAATCTATTTTGTTTTCACAAAATTATTTCTCAAAAACGGATTGTCCATCCAATCGGTACCGTAATGTTTCAGAAACTCAAGCATATTTGACAGTAAGTATAATTCTGTTACATAACTCACTCGAAAAGCCAAAAGACATTTCTCTTAAGTTTATCACTCATTTTCTTCAAAATACACAGGCCGCATAAATGAAGGTTATATTTATTTTACAAGTATCAAAACCTCAAAACAAGATAAAGAATATAACTCAACCACTATTATATCTATCTATCTACCTATCTGTGGTTCTTTCTCTATTCAAGAATATAGAATTAAAGCAAACCTATTACTTGTAGAAGCAAAAACAAAAGTGTTATAATTTTGAGAAGATTTATTTGGTCACAAACAGTACAGGAATCAATCGATCCTATGGCCGTAATCTCCATCCACTCTCAGCAAGTGCTTTATGAACCTTACTCGCCGCCTCTGCAGTATCATTTAAAGGAGGATAACTCCAGCTTTCTGCCATCTGAAATCAAGAAAAAGGATAATAAAATCTCTAAGCAACCTGATATGCATAAGCCTCATTTATTAGGTAATTACCATGAGCCCCCTCACATTTTTTAAATTACGAAGACACCTCCTCCTATCAGATAACTCGAAAACAGGGAGTGAAATTGTAATCCGCTTTTATTGACAAGTAGTGAAATTGTAATCAGGGAAAGTTATGGTAATTTCCAAAAACTCGGGATGTTTTTCGCAATTAGGGTCCCCTGCAGGGGGTGTCCATGTAATTCACCCTATAAAATAGTCAATAGATTGAGTTGGGGGAGTTGGTGGCCTAGTAGGATTATTCTTAGGGGGCTATGGGATTATGGGGGTCACTAATATGCGAAATATTATGATTTAACATAGAGGTCTGGAATCACGGGACTACCAAAAAAAGAGAAAGTCTTGTCCGAACTAAGTTTGGCCGATCCAAACCATTCATATGTCAAGCAAATTGCATTTTTTGTGTACTCATAAAAGAGTGACCAATCAAAAAACAAGTGATATTGTACTTCCCATTTGATTAGTTGGATTAGTACAAGAATTTTCTTCCTAAGAATCATGTAACGAATGTATTCCACAGAAGCACCAATTGTATAACTCAGCAACTTTAGAGTGTCTGCAAACTCTAATTTTAAGTGGCTATCAACTTATGGCTAAAAATAAGCTGGGAGAGTTTGCAATCCCGACTTATGCTTGTAACTCTCTAAACCTAAATGATTAATAATCTATAATATCTAAGGTATCTTTGTAATTAAATAAAAGTCATTTTAGACATATTTATCACTTTTAATCACTACTTTTGCAAACATTCTCCTGCAGTTTTTTTCCACTTTTCACTCAGGTTTGTAAACACTACTCACTTATGATTTTTTTTTTTTCAATTCTAATTATTTCCATCTTATAAGTACTTTTCTATAAGCAGTTGTGTTTGCAAACAATCCTTTAAATGATTGAGTAACAAAAACAAAGTAGCAGTCACTTACATCCTCAAGACCTGTAAATGTTCGAACGAGGCCCTTTTCCCTTAGCTTCTTATGGAACTCCACAAACTTCCATGTACACCGTTCAGCTCCAATAACATAAACAGGCTTCCTGCAATGACACAAGTTCGTCAGATATTCGGAGTGCATTTCTCCTAAATCATCAACAACAGCCATCAGACATTACCCGGTGCTGCAAGCTTCACTCAACATACTAACTGAATCAGCGGTTACTAAAAAGGCATCAGCCCACGCCAGATTTCCCATATGTGGATTAGGTTCTGATAATGACAACAGACTCATCGTTAGTCGAGTCTCAAAATTTAGTATTTCAAAACAAAAGAAAAAAAAAAAGAAGATGTTCTCAAAATTAAGTCATGAATCATTCGTTGATAATCAAGTACCTTCACCGTCCCATATGTGTATTTTGGGGTGAGTTCCAAGTTCTTTAATAATAATGTTAGAAACCTGTCAAACGAAAGACCACCAAACGATAAATAGAATGATAGAGGAAACAAGGACAAAGATTGGACGAAATTGTAGGCATCACTTGAACTCAATGGGATAAGACTGATACTAACCTTTTCCGGTGTCCTCCTTGAGAAAGATATCCTCACACTTCCACAGCTCGTAAGAACATTGTGCAGGAAGGCGGTTAATTGTTTTGCAAGGTCTGCGCCATATTTGCAGTACCCTATAAATAGACAGAACCACGAGAAAATGAACAATGATCTTTTATCCGTTAACTTTTACTCTAGACACTAAGGCTCTGTATGGATGAGTATTTTAAAAATATTTTCATTTTTTGGATCACAAGAAAATGAAAATGCATACTCCAAGGTAAATTCTACAGAAAATACTCAAATTTTAAATCCTACTACACATTCCCCTATACAACTACTCATCATTTCATCATTTCAATCACTTCATTCTCTCTCTTTATTAATTACATAATTCAACTATTCAACACATTCTCTTTCTTACTTTATCATAATAAAATATTATTCTAATTTTTTCTCCTATCATCATTACATATATAACTGATTCAATCAACTTTATATCACATCTACACAATTTTCAAACATTTCTCAAAAATACATCCAAACAAACAAACAAAATTAATATTTTCACACGAATTTCTATAATACACATTCTCCAATAAAAACTCAAAATTCATTTTCGAAAACACAACCAGACAGAGCCTAAAAGAAGCTCAATTAACTTAGTCCTACTTCGCGTATTTATTATGCCAATGGCTAAACAAAAAAGAACATCAGTATGCAATAGTCAATAGTTAAGCGAAGTATGGAAAGGAGAAAAAGAGAGAAGTAATCAAAATTATAATTGTTAAATTAATAATGGAAATATTTATTTTTAATTATTTTTTTTAACTAAAAACAAAAAGGTCCCAACACCAGGACTAAAGAAAGAAGATTACTTGTAGGCCCCCCAATGTTGACTACAAGCAATGGCTTTGGTAAAGGTGCAAACTCGTCATGCCAGGCACTAGCTGCACTTCGGAGAGTAGCAGAATCTACTTGATGAAGTGCTCCCACTGTGAGAACCTAACCAATGACGACAAGCACAGAGAGCAATATTCAGCAAGGAGCCCGTCACAAGAAATCTCAGTAGGAAAAATAGAGTAAATATATTCAATTATGGTAAGAATACATACTATATGCCCATTTGGAGGTTCATGAGGCGTTATCCATTTTCGAAGAAACCGAGGAACCTGCTCCTGTGCATGAGGGGTCAATGGGTAATAATCGTGCTGTGGGGTTATCACCATATCAAACCTGTCCAAATGAGACCTTGGATGTTGAATCTGAAAAGGAAAGACATCATCTGTCAATCATTTTTAACAAAAAGAAATGTAGATGTCAAGTTAAGGCCACATTTGAATGTCGCGTAGTCAAATAGTCCTCCGCTCAACAGAAAAACTTCTCGAGAGATTAAAAAATATATTCTGTAACAAATATGCATCACTGCTAAAAAAACTGCTATAACACTTCCACAAAGAGGAAATTGCCCACATACATGTGCATAAGTCAAGGCAAAGGAATGTATAGTTGCAGACTAGATGTTATCAATTAGCATATAGTTTGGAGAAGAAAGTTCTTTTAAGTAAATAAATGTTAAATTTTCACATAGGTGTATAAATGTTATTCGCGTGTAGAAATTACATGAGTAACATATTCATGAATTTATATTCATGAAATTACAGGAAATAATGAATATTGCACTCAGGAATGTCCATGAAGTCCTTGGACGCTACAACTATCATACGTTGGCCAAGGAAATCATTGTATCAAATTGCTTCAAAAAATACTGTAGGCAAATATATAGGCCATTAAGCTCGGCGAATAGGCATGTGGCAACTAATTTGAACCACAATTATAACAGAAAAAACAAATAAGTTGATCATCCAACTTTCAAGTTGAACTCGATGACAGACGAAACTGAGGTATTATACTGAAATTGCAAGTTGTGAAAAAAATATTGAAGATCAAGAAAATGACATTCCGTATGATAAATGTCATTATTAAGTTCTACTTGATTCTGACATTAAACATAGAATTCAAAGTGAATACACAGAGACTAACTCAATTGTTTTAAAAGTGCATGGAATAGAAAATATAAATTATTTGCGACTGCATCACTACTCCGAGAAGACTCTTACAGCATAAGCACAACAGCGAAAGAAGGTGCTTGTAGATCTCGGAGTAGTGAAATGTGCATTCCCAAAATTTTCTAGTGTACGCATTTCATTCTATTTCAGCACTATAAGAATCTCCTTTAGTGTTCCAAATAATGCACAAAGAGGTTAAATATTTGTACATATAGCTTGCAGATATAAAGTAGACGTACAAACCTGGACAACAAAGACATTATCAGATGCTAATCTTTTTATGGAGCTTGCAATTGAAATGGTATCTCTCCCAGATGCAACCACAAGTAGTGGACCATCCCTGATAAGAGGTCATAGGGTTATTACCCGTGCATTAGATTGAACAAGACAGGTACATACGGGCAAAATATCGTTATAGATATGTCGACAATAAGAAATTAAACAATAGCTTATAACATCAATTGTTATTTCAGAAAAAAACTCAATTCTTTAATATATCAAGATGTTAAACTGTGATGGGTTGATGGAATCTAAGATACAGAAAATGCAAATCCTTTTCCCTCATCAACAACATTCTGTTACATTTGTAAATAACTTAATTAACTACTGTCTTGAAGTCACGAAATAAAGAATACAACCATCACCTACAATCACTTTAACTGAAGTAGAAAAGATAAGAATGTAAATGAGATGCCCTTTATGCTCTTAATTCCTATTTGCAATAACGTCTAAAGATGTAGCACTACTGATGAAAGAAAAAACAGGACTAGCAAGGCTTACTGTGAAACACAATCGAACTCTTCATTTATAGGATTTATATTGCCCCATCAAGAAAATATCAAGTGTTGGACCATCACCTTCTCAAAGAATGACGAAAAATATGCAAAATTAACATTGCCATATGTTGTTTCTAACTGATTGTCCCAAGCAATATACTCAGATAACTTGGCATACAACAAAATTGACAGGAACTAGGGCTGCAACAAATGCAGATGTCTTAATCTTAAAATGAGTATCACATGTTTAATTCACCCTTCAGATAATTCTGAATTCCCTAATAATATACTTCTTTTAATAGGAGATTTAGCATGGCGAGCAACTTGGTGGTGGATAATCTGAAAAAATGGGGAAAGGTATATCTAAACTGATTTTCTAGCATAACGGCAGCTACCCCCCTTCTGAGTTCCATACAATATCATTTTCTAAATTACACCTCGGAATCTGGAAATTTTTCACAAAATTACAAATATATCATATATGCTCGTTTCATCTGTACAAACCGACAATAAATGAATGCAAAGCAATTAGCAAATACTATGATATTTCATGCTTAAACTTACGGATACACAATAGGGACTGATAGGCAAGGTCCAATCTATATGACATTGTCGTAACACCATGTGTACTTAAAATTTTGCAGCAACAGTTCAAAAATAATTGAAGAGGGGAAGCACATATTGAACGTAAACAATATCCTTTGAGGCATCCAAAATCATCAACTTTTTCTCTTTTGGTTTTGCTTTCATGGTCACATTATCCTATTTTTGGTTCCACATGTCTTCCCTCCGCCTCCCCTTCCCCACGCCCATACATCAGTAAGATAGTTGCAGTGCTTTGCTTGTGGCAGAGATAATTCCTAAAGTAAAACACTTGAAAACCATATTTACATTCCC
This sequence comes from Buddleja alternifolia, assembly GCA_019426215.1. Taxonomy (NCBI): domain Eukaryota; kingdom Viridiplantae; phylum Streptophyta; class Magnoliopsida; order Lamiales; family Scrophulariaceae; genus Buddleja; species Buddleja alternifolia. Next base: position 7,855,120 of record CM033402.1, read on the forward strand.
GAAAAAAGGGCTCCTAAGGTATGTGGTCGATACGAACTTTAGTTGGTACACTTAACGATGCATGTGCAGCTGCACATATGTACTTTTGGGATTTTGATTGTGAAAAAGTATTGTCGTATTATCATTTAGACAGCAACCCTCACTATAAGATTGCATATATCCACAAATACTGCATCTGTGTACGTCTATGTTGAATAATACTTTGGACAATGTATTCAGAACAACAAGGAGTCTTCAGTACTTAAGTAACTTATATAACAGTCCTCCAAAGCAATAGCATCAAAACTCTAAACTTAAAATTTTCTACATGAACCTTCATGCTTCATGAAATTGCAATTCTGGATACAAAATCGTTAGTGTACAATTTCAGTAAGACTCTAAGAAAATATCATGTAATTTTTTCTGCGTCCATAAAAGAGATAGGGGGAGAAACTTACTTCTCAGAAGTTTCTTTCGCCATTTTGACAATATTCTTCACGTCTGCTTCCAAAACTGATGACAAGCCTATACCATAGCCATTCTCGCTAGGGAAAGTCACTCGTTTCCTACCTCTTGTAATAAAAACTTGTGAATAACCATAAATCAAGCTAATAATATAATACAACTTCTTATGGATAGAAACTGGGAGCCAGTGTAGCCACTCATTGATTCCTCCTGTCGGTCTTGTTACCCGCTGCAGAATACAAAAGCATCAGCCACATGGAGACATTAAAATCATTAAATCCCCTCATTTATATGAGAATTTAAAAGAAGAACTTCAGGATGCTTAGACAGAGAGTATTTTTTCACGAGATGAAGGTCTTCGTTGCCACAGAAAGGCAAAACGGTTAGGTTTTCTTCTTTTCACTAACTATTTACTGGCTACCAGGCAAGAGGGAGATTACACTTCCTTCATTTTGTCTACACTCCCTCCTTCCTGTGATTTCTTCACTTCCGAAATTACAAGATCTCGGTACAGCATCCAGATCTCTATTGACCCATTGTTACCAGATAAATGAAGAGAACATTAGGGAAAATCTTCTCCTTTTCTACTAAAGCAGAAAAACATGTCTCAAATGTCTAGTTATCAAATCAAATCTTAGAAATCAAACATTATTTTCTTTCGTTATTCTCACATTCAACTCTTCAAAAAGAATTATCAACAAATCTTTTGTAAGAAGACACAAAATCGTTTCTCACATCGTTTTCTTTTCAACATATTGCTCTTTTTTCTTTAATAAGCTGCAGTATCCAAAGAAGTGCCTGAACTAAGCTCAATTTCCATCCCGTAACAAAAAAACTTCAAAAATCTCATATAATTCAAACTTACAGTTCGGCAAATAAGAATTAATCTCACCCAAATTCATCTTCCCTGACAAATATTTTCCATTAGAACTTCCAACACAAAATTCCCAAACAAAATTGGTACTAGAACACATCAAATAAAGCAGAAACCAGGTATTCGATAAGCACAACAAACATATTCCACTCGTTCGGTCCGCCCCAAACCGCATGCCCCCAATATAACAACTTGTTTGACCAATCACCACTCATAAAACCCCATAGTTAAAGCACCAAACATTCTCACCATCCAATAATCCATCAATTCCTTTCTGTCAACCCTCAAAATTGTACTCCACAAAACACCTCCACTAAGAAACCAAAGCAGAAGCAAGCAAGCATACTTTAATCGGGAAAAGGTATTCCATAAACGGTTGATTGGTACAACAAATTGAAGATTATTTCCAACCTTCTAATACTTAATTACTAAAACCACAACAGAAAAAGCAAGAAAAATATGAAAAATATACTTACATATATAGTTTGCTTTTCGGACAAGCCGAGGGCGCGAACCAAGCCGAGGCTCTGATTCTCCGAAGCCGGAAAGCCGTTCCCGATTATAACGGCGCGGCGGATGACGCCGTAAACACCGCCTTCGAAGATATCAGGCACTCCGCCCATCGACGGCGGGCTCCCCGGCGGCTCCGGAAGCCTTATCGGCTTCATTTTACCGTAAGATATGAGTAAAACACAATTTCTGTGGATGTCGAATCGAAACCCTAGGTGAAAATTTGGATCGGAATTACTCGATCAGTTGTGGACAAATTATATATACAATTTCTGTACGTATAGAAATTGAATTTAAGAAGTGGAGGAAATGAAATTGGTGTATAGATGGCGTGCTGGCAATTTTGGGCAAGAAGGTTTGAGTTGATTGATCACATCACACTTCAATTGCCACCACTTCTATTTCCTTGACCTTTTATTTTTTTGGGATAAAATTACTAAAGTCCCCTTTATTTGCATCCAAAAATCTCATTCCACTAACTTTTTATTTCGAAAATCCCAATTTAAAGTTAATAAATTTATAAAGTTAACTAAGCTTCGTATAAAAACTTATTTATTTAGAACTTTTATATTGATATCATACTATTTATGATTTTAATCTTAAAATTTCAATTTTTTTTAAATTATAGAAAAATATTTAATGTTGAAAAATAAAATAAGTATTGTACGATTTATCAATTTAAAAAATTTATAATAAAATAATTTCAATAGAAAACTCCATTGATCAATTCTTCACTTAAAAAAGGGTTAAATGCATAAAACACCCCTGTGTTATGCATTAAACCCCTTAAAAAATGAAAAGTAATTTAGTCCAAAAAGTTGTTAATTCAAGTTTTTGGGTTTTTGAATTAAAAAATATTTTGATAGGCCGGATAAAACAAAATTATTTTAGGGTTTTTTTGGTATTTCCCCTGGTTTTATGTGTAATTTGCACTTTGCACCCTATAATTAGCATTATTGCAGAATGCATCTTTGTATAGCAAATTTGCAGTTTGCACCCTCAAACAATCATTCACTTCATTTTTCCTCGGCCTTTTATTCTTTAGAAAAAAATATTAAAAATCTACTAAAATAATTTTTATATCTAAAAAAATTATGAAAATATTTTTCAATATAAAAAATTCATTCTACAAGCTTTTTATTAGAAAACCCACACTTTAAGATTAACAACTTTATAGACTAAATTTTCTTTCATTTTTTAAGTTAAGAATTGATAAATTGATTACTTATCAAAATCTTTTTGTATTAGATTTCTCAAATTGATAAATTGTATAGTGCATTTTTTAAAATGTTAAGTGTTTCAATTTATTTATATAAGTTGTTATTGACTTTAACATGGTAAATATCTGAATATTATATTTTAAGAATATTCAAAAATCTAAAATTATAAAATTGAAATCATAATTGATGTCCTTGATCAATATAAAGTTCTAAATAAGATAGTACTATACAAACAAAAGTACAATTGATTAATTCTTGATCGAGAAGGTTAAGAGCAATTAAGTCCATAAATTTATTAACTCTAAATGTTGGATTTTTTAGGGTAATTTGCAGAATGCACTCTAGAAACACATTAGTGAGGCGGTCTCCACCGTGGAAATTAGTTGTAGGCGGAAATAAGCTTCTTCTTTTGACGCATTTGCCCTGTCAAAAGTGGTATCTTTTGGCTGGATTTTGTGCTGGGAGGCAAAGAGCCTAACTAAAGCTAATTTGAGGGTGGAGACTGCTATTTTGATATTATAAGGTGGAAGCTGCCTCACTAATGTGTTTATGGGGTGCAGTTTGCAAATTACCCACTTTTTTGAATGAAAAGTTGGTGAAATAAGTATTTTGGATTGAAAAATCTTATTATGAGTTTTTGGATATAAAAGTTTAATTTAATGAGTTTTTAGTGAATTTTCCTATTTTCTATGGATAATTTGTACTTGTACCCTCTGAATAACATTTTTTGAAACGATGGACCTTACATAGCAGATTTATCGGCAATATTGTCAATTTAGTCCTGTAACTTATGGCCATTAGCAATTAAGTTCATTTGCTTTTGGATTGGCTAAAATCAAGACATCAAACTTTAACCAATTGACAATTTAAGGATAATTTCCACCGAAATTGATTAAATTGGCCGGAATTTATCACGTGCACTGCACGTGGCCCCTTTAAATTGTTTTTTTTTTTATGCCAAATTACGTGATGTGGACAAATTAATTTAAATGACATGGGACGTATGCCATGTGCCTTGCCTATTATATTTGGGTGTATCTTTTCTAATTTTCATTAAATTTTGAAATGTTGACACGGAAAAAAGTATCTGAATTTTTTTTTAACAAAAGGTTAAAAATATCTACATAAGAACATCAAAAATATTAAAAATTATATTTTTAATTAATTTAAGATTTTAAATAAAATTATTTCTTATTAACGAGTAGGGGTAGTTTAATATTTAAATAAGACAATATAGATATTAAAGCACAAATTTCTAATATTTAAATTAACAAATTAAAAATTTACAAAAAACAAGAGGAAAAAAATATAGATTTTCATCGTCTTCCCCACCCCTAACACCCGACCCTCCCCCACCCCATCTAACTACCTACAACCCCGCCCTATCCTTGCCCTCCCCAAAGCGATCTTCCTCCACCCCGCTTTCTCCCAAGCTTCGTCTGTGCCTAAAAACTCTGTGTGTGTTTTAGATTTGTGTGCATATATTGCTCAATTGGGAAAATTGGGGTGGTGCTAGGGGGCCGGACGAGGAGAACGGAGACTTGGTGGTGCGATGAGGCTAGGCGGTTAGGAGGAGGGATGCCACGTCCGGAGTGGGGGAGATGAACCATTGGATGGGGAAGATGATCCCATTCTTTTTTCTTTTCTAATTTGTTATCATAATTATGCATTTGTAAAATATTATATGTTTTAGATGTTTAAAGTTAGGTTTAAATCATTTTTAATTTATGAAAAAAAATTAGACATATTAAAATATTCTATTTTTTGTCAATAAAGATATTTTTCTTTTCCACTTGTTCAATATAGATTTGTCAATTTGAAATTCTTTTTCCATGTAGGCAAGTTGATCTCCAAATAAGCATAATTGATCGGAAAATTAAAAACCCCCAATTTAAAGGGGTTACGTGCGGTGCACGTGATATATTCCGGCCAATTTAGTCAATTCCGGTGGAAATTGTCCTTAAATTGCCAATTTGGCAAAGATAATGTCCTGATTTTGCCAATCCAAATGCAAGTGGGCTAAAATTGCCAATGACAATAAGTTATAGGACTAAATTGGCAGTTTTGCCCATCCTCAACTGAGCATTAGGCCTTTAGCTTTCTCTTTCGTTGACCTTTTATTTCTAATGGGTAATTTGCATTTTGCACCCTTCAATTAGCATTAATTCGCACAATGCACCATTACATAACAAATTTGTAGAATTTACATCCTCAAATGTGCATTAGCTTTCTCTTTCCTTGAGCTTTTAATTCTTATGGGCAATTTGCACTTTGCACCCTCCAATTAGCATTATTTGGTACAATGCACCATCACATATCAAATTTATCCGATTGCATCCTCAAATGAGGATTAGCTTGGCGCATTGCACCCTTAACTGAATTCAACTAAATTCAGGTATATTCCTCGTCGGAGAAAACATGTTGTCGAGCTCAAGAGCATAAGCTTGACTTCATCGCCCCAATTTCTTCCTGCTTTATTCATGTGCTTTGAGTGTGCGTCTCAGCTTGATTCACACTAGCAAGTAATTTTATATTTTTGTGATCAGGTTTAATGTAATATGATTTGCTTTTCTTTCCATGCGTATTTGAGGAAAATATTATGTGAATTCCTTTATAAATTGTCCATAAACTACCTCTTATTTTTTCTTAAGTTAGTTTGTAGGATACGATAGTGCTTTTCAATTTCTATTCACCTTTGCTAAGTTTCATAGTTCTTTCATTTATTTGATGTTTTCATAACTTATAGTCTCAATTAATGGCAAATATTATTGCTGCCGAAATGTTCTATCAGTTTGTAGTGATGTAGTTGATAAATTTACGTATATATCAAAGTTGCATATGCAATTCATTTTTATTTTCTTTGCTTTAAGTTTTAAAGATCTCCAATATTTAGCAGTTAGCACTTAGCATATTGTATGTGAGATGTATTGCACTCTTTTAGTGATATTTATTATTTAGATTGATTTTAGTATTTTTCTTTCTAAATGATGAGAATTTGTTAGCATTTCCATGCATGTTGATGTCATTTAAATCTGACGTGGTTCGATTTTCATACCAAGAAATTGTATAAATGAAACACGATTGATGTTATGAATACTAAACTAAAATATTTAGAATAATTTAAGAGCACTAAGAATATGAAGAAAAAAATAGTATGAAGTTGTTATTTTATTAATTGCTGGGGGAGAAGAATACACCACTTTTCTTATTTATTTTTGTAGAGAGTGAATCATAAAATACAAGATTAAAAATCCTAGTCTCTTATACTAGGTATGCCGTGCTCGACCCTTCTTTACTTGGTCAATGGGTCTCTCTTGGTAGTTGAGAGAAAATGGGGTTCATTCTTGATTTTAGGGATGTAGGTTGACCATATATTTGATTCGCTCTTATCCTCTTGCCAACTCCACTCTGAGACCTTTCGTCCTCCTATCTTTGACCTTCCCATCTAGCACTCCCTTTAGGAAGCTCACGAGCTCACCTCTGACCTTGGTTGTATACCTCACGTCTTGTATACGTTATAAGCATCCTTGTGGGCTCCCATCTCCATCTTTCTTTAGTTATTTTTATCATTAATCTGGCCCAATCTTACCATAAGTCTCCTGAGACCAATTAGACAAGTGTAATTTAAAAAAATATTAAAAATTTCTTAAATACTAGAGAATATTAAAAAATATGTTTTAAACTAATTTAAATTTTAGATAAATTTATTTTTTAATGACAAGAAAATTATGTTCTATTTGATAAAATATAATTTATTTATATATTAAATATTTTAATACGTATATAAAAATATGAAATAATTTCTGAATTATACTTTAAATATTGATATAAAAAAAGTATTTTGCAAATATTATTTAAACATTTTTAATAAATTAAACATATTGCATAAATAAAAGGTGTGTGGGGGGGGGGGGTTGTGGGGGCAGCATCTCGAACTTCCGCTCCAACGTCTTGTTCTCCAAACGTTTCGCAGCCAGTCCACCACATCAAATCCCCCTCCCTTCGCCGCCCATCCCATTCCCTCGCCGGCTTCAGTCCTCTCCACACCATCTCCCTATGCCCCGTTATCAACACAAACTCGCACACATAGACCAAAAACACACACACACGATTCAAGGGAATTTGATAGAAAGGGGTCACGATAGGCGGGAGGGGCCGACTGACAAAGTGGACGCGCGCTGTGTGGTCGTGGGTGGCCAGATTGTTTTTGTTTTTTTTGGGGGCGGGGGGTTATGTATTGAAGAAGAAAGGTTGGGTTGGGGGCTTTGATATTTTTAATTAAATGTTTATATATATATATATTAATGTAGAAGCGCCAAAAAAATATTAGTATGTAATAGTAAAAAAAAATATATAAAAAATTGTAATATTTTGCAATTTTCTATTTTTTTTGCGATTAAGTGTACAATACACAAAGTTACCGCTAATTTGAGGGTGCGATCTGTTCAATTTGCAATTCATGTGAACATTGTGCCAAAGAATGCTGATTTGAGGATGCATAAAGCAAGTTATCCATTTTTTTTTCTCGTTGAATAAATAAATTTTAACATAGCTCTTCTTTTATTTATTCAAAAAGGGTGGAAAAATAATTAAATGGATAACTTGCTTTTTGTGTCCACAAATTATTTTCCTAATAAGTAAATAAATATTAACGTAGTTCTTCCTAATTAGCGAAAAAAGAAAAAACGACAACGTAGTTCTTCCTAATAAAGTACAAAATTTGGATAGAAATTAAGTGAGGTCCAAGTGAGATATTGAAGAGTAAACCCCAGTTAAATCTAATTTGATTCCCTTGGACTATACGATTGAGCTTCAATAGGCACCAGGAGAATAGTAAGTTGACTTAATTGGAGAGTTTTTGCAAACATAACTGTTTATGAAAAGGTTTTTTTAAGTGCAAAATAAGTAAAATATGTTCGAACTTCTTCAATGGAGCGCTATCACCGACGCTATTTTAGCACGGTTATTTTTTTAATATTCTATTTTAGTCCAATAGTTTATCATAGTTACAATTAAGTCCTATGTAATTTGGTCCCTAAACTTCAAAAGGTTACAATTACGTCCTATAGTATATTATTTTTTCCACTTAATTATATATGGTTTTAATTTAATTATAAATAATAGATATTTATTAAAACTAGTACAAAATGCATATTCAATATAAATTTAAAATATTGATAAATTAATTCCAACCTAGATTAATATTATATAAAATACAAAAATTATACAGTTTAAAGAAAAACTAACTAAATACAAGATAAATAATTAGACAAACAAGATTAGTGAATAATATAGTCAATTCCTTTTCAATCGTGTTGTATTATTATTAATTAATCAATATTATGTTTATTTTGTATGTCCATTTTATATCAAACCCGGTCTTTATATTATTGTGTAACTTTTAAATTAATTTACGAAATGCCAAATAGATTTAAAATAAATTTTAATTATTTAATATTATAAATAACAAAAATATTTACTTGGATATTCGTAATATAAAACTTAAAGTTGGGTGTATTTGTGAAATATGAGAAATAACATAAAGAGAAAATAGATTTGGTGCAAAAAATAATGCAGTACGTTAGAGTGAAATTACTGTAGCTATACCAAAATAGTGCAAAAGTTGCACCATTTGGGTGCATTACATTGGAAATGGTCTTAAGAAGCAAAAATGTGTTTATTAACTAGTGATTAAATTACAAATTGAAAAAAACTGCATGGAGTGCTTGCAAATAAAATTGATTATTAACTATTTTTTTTTTTAAATACAATATTACTCCTAAAATAAATATAATATATGTTTTTTTGGCACTTATCTTCCCATGATTCTTTTTAACAACTTACCCCAAAAAACATATGTTTATGAAATAATATGAATTTTTAAAGGATAATCAATATAGTCTAAAGGGGTGTGCGTCACATGGGCGCCTTCATTTTTTCTCTTTTTTTTTTCTTAATTTTTTTTAAAGATTTTATAGGCTACTTTGTCTTGCAATAAACATTTGAACAGGTATTATAAACATAAAAATAATTTAAAAATAAAAATAATTTATTTTTAATAACTATATGATTTGTAGGTATATGATAGCTTGATAGTTGTATATGATATAATATAAATCCTAATGATTTATGCACATATTAATTATTTCTAGATAGTTGTTTTTATACTTTTTTATCATAATTGGATTAAATAATAGCCATATGGATAATACCCCACCAGCCCCTTGGTTGTCGCTGCTGCCTATATTGGTGTTTATGGGCCATGTTCTTGCGTCACGTCATTAAAACACATGAGATGATATAATAATAGTTTTAAAGTACATGAACACCCGATTCATATACAATGTTTTCTTTGCCATACCAAAGTCGTCTACAAAGCTGAAAAACGATTCGCTGAAATTCTTCTTCAAATCTAATAAACATCGATAACAATCCAATCTCTCGACTGAACAAAAAAAATTAAGTAGAATCAAAATCATGAAACAACTCCATAATATTATCCTTATCTCATTATGTTTTTTCATTTATGCATAATATACTTTTACATCACATATTTTTCATCCATAATCAAATGGCTTCAAGTGCTATATTACCCATCATTTTCACCAAGGGCGAAGGGCACTTAGTCACCAAATCAAACCTAGAAGAATTGGAGCCATGCCCAAATAGTGAAAACCCCAGCATAAAAAGCTCCCCTAGAGACAATCTTGAGGACAAAAACCCTTGCCAATAATGAGGATCAAGATCAAAAAAGGCATTAAAAAAACTTCTTGTCCCATCCAGATCAAGTTTCAACAAAGTCTCCATCCCAAACCTATAAAACTCCCTAGTACATCTCCTCTCCAAAGGCCACAACCCATTCCAAGCTTTATGATAGAGTGGTGTCCCTCTAATCATTCTGGTCGAACCAAGACACTCGATAATTGACTCTGCCAGAATAGGTGCTAGAGCCATTGCCCGAGCCACAGTGTAGCCCGTTGCAGGATGCACTATCCCTGAATTCCCACCCATTGCCATCACATTTTGAGGGATCCTTGGAAGTGGTCCTCCCATTGGGATCAAGCATTTCTCGTCCTCGATGATGGCTCGAACCCGTATACCTAAATGCCTTAACCTAGCCACCATCCTTTTCTTGACCTCCATGTATGATAACACCGGCCTGCTAACAAGTGACGTCTCTTCAAGAAACACTAAATTTGAATCAAAAGGCATTGCATACAAAAATGTCGGGAATCTTGAATTCCTAGCACGTAGATATGGCTCGTTTCCAAGGTGGGAATCCCTAAAATCCATTAGAACCACCTTATCCAAATCAAAGGGATGATCATCAACCTCAGCTAGAATGCCATGAGCAATCTGAAATCCATCGTTTCTTGGCTTGTCATACTCGATAAAACTACTCGTAAACCCACTTGCATCGACGATCAAACTTGCTTTGAATTCAGTCCCATCATCACAAGCAATGAAGGATTCAAATTCCTCGTGCTCAATCTTCCAAGCCTTAGCCTTGTGAAACTTAACACTATTTGCCACACATTTTGACAGCAAGTTCAACTTTAACTCCTTTCTACTAACTCTACCATAGGCACGGCCTAAATACTTAGTTTTATGATCATTGACATGAACACAAGCCATGGGCCATATCTTATCCAAACAATCTTCGAGTCCCAAAGATTCAAATTCATCAACCCAAACACCATAATTGTTTGGCCACATAGAAAGTGGTGAAGGATCAATACAACATACCTTTATTCCATTCTTTGAAACTTGCTCGGCAAGCCGGAGCCCGGCCGGACCCGTACCAATGATGATCACATCGAAACTAGGCCGATCGGAAGGATTAAACCAGGGGATATCAAAGTTTAGAGGTTTTGGGTTCGATATCGGTTCCAACTCAAGAAAGCTAGTAAATTTGTTGGTTTTAGGGGCTTTATGATGATTTTTTCTTGGAGGGGTTTTGAGAAATGGATGTAGAAATGGAGTTTTTAGTGATGAATATGGGATTGAAGTGGTAAGTAGAGCAGGTGGAGATGGCTTGAAAAGAGTCTCCATGAGAGAAACAAAGGTAGGAATGGACAAGGAGTGTAAAACGGGATCTTATAATGGCATTGTAATAAGAAGAGTCCAAATAGAATAAATATGAATCACTTTGGGAAAGAGGAAATGATGCTCTTTGCTGACCAAACTTTTGTCATATATAGCAAAGTGGTGTTAAATGGTATTAAAGTGCCGTCAAATTCTAGCCCGGTCCAAATTCGATACGCTCAACTATACATGATAAGAGCAATAATACTTACCTCGTGATTTGTCAATCTTCATAAATTGTTAAAATAACCACTTAGACAAATGTATTTCAATTCCGATAGATTTCGTGCGGGATAACATTTTAAGACCTCATTATATGCAAAAGCAAGACAAATCATTTCAGACTTTTTTGAAACAATGTATCATTTTTGAAAATATTTTTTATATGCTTCGTGTATAAGTGAAGTAGTTTGCGAAATAAAACACCATTTTACAACATAAGACGGAAAGAAATGGGAATTAAGGAAATTAGGTTTCCTTACCAATCTCTATTACCCAATAGTGGAAAGCAACATGACCAAATAAAAATAGAAGTTTGGTGCTATCACCACCAACCTTGAATTGGTTAAACAATGAATATACTTGTAGTTGTTGGGGCCCATAACCATCTTTGTAACCAGCAACTTAACTCTAATGCTAATTATGGGGCGGCAATATTAAAACTTCTTAAATAATTTCAACTAACATATGTTCGATGAAATTTAATGAATTTGAAACCTTTAAATATCTGAAAACTGTAAATACTACTGGTATATGCGATAATTCGGATTTCGCATGCAGCCACGTGTGTAAATATCTTTTTAAATATATAAGTGACGTGAATTATACACATGAATTGTATATATAAAATACGAGATAAAACACCATTTTAATATAACGTCATGAGTACTGAACTCCTATTTATTTATTCAGCTCGATCCAATATACAGGGACGGATCTACCTTACGGGGGGCAGTGGCCCCACTGATTTTTTTTAATATATAGATATTTTTTAATTTTGATTTATAAATTACGTACATTAATGCCCCCACTCAAATTATTTGAAAAATCATTTTTTTACCTCACAAAATTTTATATATTTGAATTTTGCCCCCCTTACGATCGAAAAATATCGCGTTTTCCCCCTTTACTTTGAGTTCGCACCCCAAAATCCAAACTCCTGACTATAACAAAAGATGTATAAGAGTATAAATTATGTCAAAAGTTGTAATTGAACCTAATTCCTTATTATACTTTCCCCCATAAATATAACGTACCGTACCGCGGGGGGCAAGCCTTCTGCACCCTCCTTAACAAATTGTATAACTATATCACAACAATCTCGCCCCCTGGAAAAATTCCTGATGCCCCCACTGACAAAAAATTCTAGATCCGCCACTGCCAATATACATATTTTACTTAAGTCACTCTACTCAAACTCTCTTTCCCTCCTCAACCCTGGCCGACTACATACCAATTCCGCCGCCACGTATACATCCACTGCAACGACTCCAGCGTTGAGTTCTTCCACGCCAAGGCGTTGCTAGGACACTTTCATTCAGAATGCTTTTATTCACAGTTTTGAACCGTCACTCACTCTAATTCATGGAATATAATATAGGGATAATTACACTCACACCCCCTCAATGATGGGTTTGTGTATTGGCGTAATTACACAAACCTTCCCTCACTAATTGATAATTACAAACACACCCCCTGAGGAGGTCTATTTGTAAGGTTTACAGTGGGTGCAATTGTAAGAATTATTACACACAGAGAGTTCAATTGTAAGAAATCTTTAACATGAAGGGATGTGCTTGTAATTATCAATTAGTGACAGGAGGTTTGTGTAATTACCCCATCATTGAGGGGGGTGTGGGTGTAATTATCCCTATAATATATAGTTCTGTGTTTATCAAATGGGACCAATATACGATATCACATAAAAATACTTACAACTCTCTCTATCTCGATCTCTCTCTCTCTCTCTCTATATACATACATACATACATACATACATACACACACGCCAGAAAGGATAGAAATGAATAAAGAAACTAGCATATCAAAAATTAAGATTTTATCTCAAGGAAATACAGTGTCGATGTCATTTCACTTTATCTTATGTAGTTGACAACTAAGATTTGTTTGGATGAAACGATTTGAAAACAAATTGTTGAATTCATTGAGTTTATCTGAATGATTTCAAGTTACATCGACTTTCAAATTATTTGGCACTATTTCGAGCTATTTTTTCAAACTTTACGGTGTATTTAATTTGAAATCCATTCATCCAAAACGTTCCTCGAATCAAAACCTTTCCATCCAAACGCAACCTAAGACTAACGGAAGGCAAATGTGGAGACAATTTCCTCAAACCAAATTGCAGTTGTTTACTCTATTATGAGATTCTGTGAAATTCAAATGAAGAATCACCTTATCATATTGGTATCATATGTACAAACAAGTAAACCTTTATTACACAAATAACTTTCTTGATCTCTTTTGGTACATCCACAAACCAATCGAAATGATTCCACGACCCGTAGATGAGGACCAAAAGAAAAGTTTCGGGCATTTTGGGCTATATAAGTAAAGAAGACACCTGAAACAAGAATATTACTAAACTATATCATTCTTTTCCATCACACAACTACCATAACAAGAAGACAAATTTCTGGTAATATCGTATTTTCATGGACATCCCGAAGAAAGTAAACATAACTAGGGTGCATAAGAGGCAAACTTGGGTGCATAAAAGGGAATCAATTACCTTAACGGGTTATTTTGATCTACAAGACGGTAGGGTGATGCCTCCACACGCAGCAGCAATTATAATATACAGGAGTAGAACAATTATACATGTCAACATGATCCTGTCAAGCATAAAAAATTATAAGTTCAATGAAAGAGCCCCAGAACATTTAACTAACGATCCAATGTGTTGGACAAGTGTTAAGCAGCAATTAATACATAATATTCTTGAGAAATATTCACATGAAATAACATAACGGGGAAGAAAATGTAAATGTATCATTCATAGTGGATAAATATTCAAGATAGAAACCACCGCGCAGAGCAAGTGGGAGCAAATTGTGGTAGCAGAAGTATTGCAGTTACAAACTTAATTTTACAGAGAGTAAAGTTCTGACAAAGAAAAAGTCTTCTTATTAGATTGCTGCAAATTCACATGTTTCACTCATGACAAATCAAGAAACTAGAAGAATCAAGCCTAAATACTTGTTTATCAGATGATTTATAGAAAAACCAGTAAGACGTGCAAAACCCATAAGCATGCAGTAAGTAGAGCAAAGTGCTTATGCCAAAATACCATCAAAAAGTGATGCCTCAAATGTTGTGAGTTGGATTATCAAAAACTTGTCCTGGGTACCAATTTATGAGCGGATGGGTTCAAGCACTCACAAGTTCAAGCATTTTGTTGCCGTGGAAGATATAAGAAATAGGCCCACATAATTACTTCTTGCCTAAAAGTCGGGTAATACTTCAGGCCAAGGTGCTGGGGCTTCACATAAGTATATACTCGATATTCATGGCTTCTTAGATTTATAGTTATTTTTAATATTTATAAAATAAAATAAAAGGAACCCTGATGAGAATTCCAGAATACTTGTTCCGGAGACGGACTCAAAAAAGTTTACAACTGAAAAGGACCTTGAGGTCAGTGCAAGAAACAAAGTGAAAAATTCCTTTCTCTTCCTACTTTATGGTTGTTCGACCTTCGACAACAAGATCCACGTGTTACTTGATTTTGTTGCTGAACTTTTGAATTTGCAATAATTCGATGTTATTAAAGTCAAAAGTGATTGTCCGAAAGGGTATATCCAAAGTAAAGTTCAAACGTACACATGCATAATAATACAAGCTCTAGCATTAACTACTTTTAGTGCAGCGATTCACAATGCTTACAGTCTCTAAGAACACTGCGATACTTTCTTGAGATATAAATTAAAGGTAATGGTAAATATTATAACACTCACAAAAGCTTAGCATTTTTCGTCCAAATAGCTCGGTGAAGGCGTTTTGATTGTTTTCTGAAGTGAAATGCATTATCTTGCATGGTCGCTGTTTTGTCAACAAGAAGCTCAATCCTGTCACCTCTCTCTAGTATCTTGTCAATGTTATCCACCATTATTGTGCGTACCTGAATACCAACATTAATTGTTATGCTGATAAAAGTGCAATAAGTAAGATTATAAAAATGGATAAAACATAGACTAGTTATGCGTAAAACATTTTTTCTACAATGCCAGTTACTACATATATGATATTTGTCTTTAGAGCACAAAAGGGTCAGAGCAACATCATTGAGCCAAAATTGACAAAGAAATTAAATAGCGTAAAACATTTGACGCAAGTTGTTGCTTCATTGACATAAAATAAATGAGAATTTAATATCAAGTGTCTATTCTACGTTTTAATCCAGGAACAGAATGAATAAGATGTATTCTTTAGGAAGTGAACCAAACACTAATTAGCTGGTATGGAAAAGCAATTCACTCTGCCTCATTTGTGAAAAGAGCAGAAAGTTAGTAGCAGATACAATGAAGCTGTCAACATAAAAATTATTCTAAGGTATAGAGCAAGAACTCGAGTTAGGATACGTTATACGTTTCCTTGTGAACGGAGCACACAGTTAGTAGCAGATACAATGAAATTGTCAACATAAAAAATATTTTAAGGCATATAGGAAGAAATTGAGTCTAAGCAATAACATAAAAAACATAGAATTGAATTGCACCCTTCATTTCCAATAAATAGAGTAGCCAGTGATACATCTGAAAAGTAAAGCATTTCCAGATATTCGGACGCAAATATTACCCAAAACAAAATCTAGTTGAACTCTTTTTTTCTTTTTTTACTTCTTCGGGAGTCAAGTGAAGGTGAAAACTAGTACTTGCCTCACTAACTTCTCCTCTAACACGATTGAGTGTATCTGCACTGGGATTACCGGAGAAGAACTCCATTTGCTGGTGCAAGACTCTTGAAAATTCATCATTCATAGCGTAGGCAGGTGCATAAGGAGCCACTCTTCCATAGTTTTTCATAAATCTCATTTGAATATCCTCCAAATATGAGAACGGGATTCTCCCTGGATCAAAGAGTTAAAATATCTGAACACATCAAAGACAAATACTGATGGGTTGCTGCCTGAATAAAGAATTTTTTTCGCAGAATTCTAACAAAAAGGTCCGAATGAAGTACACTTCTAATATAATGCGAAGCTGGAAGTCACAAAATTAATGAAAGATACAAGAATGCTAAGATGAAACTAATGGCAGAGTTGTCTGCGACATGAAATCAAAATTAAAATGAAGCTGATCAGACTGTAAAAATATCCAGCCGATGGAATGAGCTTCAGCCTCACATAGTATGAAAAACAAAAATTAGACTTTGTAACGAGTGACAATTCAACAATGCACCTATAAACCAGAATCCTGCTGGTTATGCTACAAGGACTGTAATGTTTCTTGGAACAATTTCACGTAACTATTACCAAATGCTTATGCCATCCAAATTCAAGTCACTTTTGACATTGGGAACTTAAAGGAGGCGAAAGAATTCAAGTCACAGTAGTCATACGAATTCAACTCACAGTAGTCATACTAATAATGAAATGCCATCGTATTCCCCAATTCTTTACTATAAACTTAGAGGTAAGTTCTTTATATACAAATTTGGGTATTCTAGGGTCGT
This sequence comes from Buddleja alternifolia, assembly GCA_019426215.1. NCBI lineage: Eukaryota > Viridiplantae > Streptophyta > Magnoliopsida > Lamiales > Scrophulariaceae > Buddleja > Buddleja alternifolia. Next base: position 7,871,947 of record CM033402.1, read on the forward strand.
TCCTAGAATAGGCTTACTTCGTGTAGGTACGTAGGAATCGTGGTTACATCTGGTGGAGTCTATAATCTTGATTCCCTTACTTCGTGTGACTATTCGAGGCTACTCTGACCGAGTTGGTTCTATCCCAAAATTGACCTAGATCAAATAATATCAGTTCAATGAGTGCACAATAGCAGAACACAAAATGCATGAGTCTTACTAGTTTATCAGTTTGATTTAAAAAAGAGTTTCATGAAATCAGAGCCGTCTGAACCTTGGAATAAACATATAAAACCATATATCAACCCAAAGCTCGAACATATTATTGATCAAATAAAAACGCAAAGTAAAATTTGGATATGCTGAGACATCAATACCCAAACCTCAAATTTAACTCTTAAGTTACCGAACCCCACAATGTAGGGTTGAAAGGCGACCCAGGCTACTTGACACTCACTCGAGACCGATCGCTAAAATCTTGTTTGGGCTTTGTTCGTTACCATATCAAACTAAACTTAAACAAAATTATGTGTTCGGCAAGTTTTGAAGCCCGGCTTGAGCTCGCCACGAGTAGTAAAAGATAATAAAATATGTAAAAAGGAAAAATCAAATTACTCGAGCTGGACTCGGTTAAAATTCGTCTGAGATCAACTCGATCAACTAGTTAATAAATTAACCAAACTCAAATACATACCTTGAAGGTCGATAATAATTTAATCAATCAAACTTGAATAACGACTTGTTCGGCTACCGCACAAAGGCACCCAACACACTAAACTCAACAGTTCACATAATTGGACAAAGTATAGAACTCAATATGGAAATCTCAAAATTGATTTCAAGTAGAGCTTACTTCCAAAGGAGTCATTAGCCATACAGAGGAACGTAAGGCCATCGGATCGAAGGATGTGGAAAATATAGCGATCCTGAGACAAGCACAGCCTCGACTCCGTCGATTCAGTTACCGAAAGCTTCTCGAGTATCCGACGCACCACCACTCCGGCGTTCCCAGTCACGGCGCTGAACTCCGCCAGCACCGTCGTCCCACGCGCCACCACTCCGTATAGAATCGCCATCCCCAAATTTAAGTGTATAATAATTGAAATGACTATTGAGAATCATAAATTAGGATTTATCAAGTCTAAATTGAGCTAACAAGTTTTCATCTGTTTGTTGCAGTACTTGAACGATTGGCGGGGTGGGGTGGTGTTTGATTGAGACAGAGAGTTAGGCCGGCCAGTACAAATTGTGAAATGGTACTAAGGATTTAAATTGGGTAATTCTCTACGTAAATTTTGTGTCAATCTCTTTCGTATAAACACGCATCTCATACAAACATGTGTAAAAACCGTACACAATATATTTTTTTATGTGAGAGATATAAATATTAAAACTATTGAAATTAATCTGGTATAGAATTTTCCCATTAAATTGAGGGTATCCGGCGTGGACCAAAGTTTCGTTTCTAACATATGTTTCAAGTTCATGAATATTGGAAAATTTTCAGAAACCCTTGTTTGTGTTTTCAAACCGGTTTTTCTATTTTTATTTTCTTCTGAAAATAAAAATACACACTTTACACTAGTTTTAACTGAAAATATTATCATTCTCATTTTTATTTTTACGTTCCCAATAAATTTCAATCATTTCTTATAAATTACATTTCACATCACTCATTTCACAATTTCTTTTTGTCAGTTTTCTCTCTCATCTCCTTCAATTTTTTAAACATTTTTCTCTACTCTCCTTTAAATTTTTAAATCCAACACTATTCATCTAATCATTACTTTTCAATCATTTCACACATCATAATCACCAATTTCAACCACTTTTAAAAACACAACCAAACAAACCTACTTTTTCACTTTTCTCACACAAAAATAAAAAAAACTCATTCCCTCGTATATTTTAGAAAATAAGATTGAAAATGAAATGAAAACACATCCAAACATAGCCTTAGTAAACAATGAGATCTCAAAATAAAATAGATTATTTTAGCAATTTGGTGCGTATTAATTTTTCTTTTTCATCAAGCATGTTAAATAATTCTTATTACAAATAATTAATATGGTTATAACTATAATTAACGATGATAAATATAGTACTTCAAATAAATAGACTACAATATACATTGTATTTTATGGTAATGTTATCACTTATATTTAGGTTTTTAATAATAATATGATACAAAAAGTTTATATGTAAATTATTACAAATAAAAGTTTAGTTTGAATACTTGAAAAAATTAAAAGTTATGTTTGGGAACTGAAGTGTTTGGGTGGGAATAAAAAAATTTCGAAGCTACAATTTTATTTTAATTTCCACCAATTTGAAAATATAAATGTTTTCAAAGTTTAGTTAAAACATTTAGAAACTTTAATCCATGGTATCCAAGATGGTACTTTGGGGCTCCTGGGATGATCTTCACTATCCATGGTGGTGGAGATCATCCCGGGAGCCCACCAAGTATGATCCAGAATATCTAAGGATCACTATCATGCTTGAGTCCCAATATTTTTAGGATTTTTTTTTGTGTTCATCTCTTTCTCAATTTTATCATATTGAGGGCTCATTTGGTAAAGAATAGTTTTTTTTTTTTTGTGTTTATCTTCTTCACATAAATATAATTTTGTTAGTATTGAGAGCTCATTTTGTGATAAATTGAGTTTTTTTGTTTAAATAACTATATACTAATTTGATGGCTAATAGTATAATCTATTGGAAATTACTTGATTTAGTATGTATTAGTTTTAATACTAATATGTCAAGACATTATTTAAACAAGTGGATTGAATTCATTACTAAATAATATCTATGTCGGGGTTGAATGTAAATATACTTGAATGAGGGATCACATTTAAAAAGGAAAAAGAAGAAGTATTTGCATATAAGTCCTTATTTCCACTCTTTGAGATAGCAAATGTGTCCAAATCGAGTGTTATTTAGCTCAAATTCTTCCTAAGATGATTAGGAACAATAATAAGAATTCTGTTGTCTCTTAAATTCTACCAAAATTTCCAGAATTGGACATGCAAACACCACCTCATCTTCCCTGTTTTTAATTCTAGCAACATGCCTCCAGTTTTCTTTGCCAGAATCATATCTTCCACTGGTCGGATTGTTCATGCAAACCCACTGTTGGAAAGATACGTTTGCGTAGATGATGTTAATGGTGAGTTTTTCTATTTTTGGTTCAGTAAATAATCCAGAATTGTCGGTTAAAGAATCACAGCCACTGCCCGGTTTTTAGTCCAAAAACTGTGTATCATTTCTTTTTCCCCTGAAATGTTCCTTATACTGGTCCAATTGGTTATCCAAGATTATCCCTAGAAAGCTCATTCAGTGTAGATATTATTACTGATAAGTTTTGTTAGAAATCGTTTAGAAAATATTTCAATCTTCTCAGTCAAATCATCACTGGCAGTAATCTCTATTGAATTCCAGAATCTGTGTTTCATATTGAATTGCCTAGAAACCTCTTTTTCTATGATCTGATTATACATTCAAAACCATATTTAGAATTCTTATTTAGTGCAGATATGTTGAATGGTAAAGTTTGTTGAAAATGGATGAGAAAATAGTCCAGAAATGGCCATCAAAGGACCTATGCGAGTATGCTGTTTTGATTTCCAATAACTATCATTCATGTTTCTTTGTTTTGAAATACCCCTTATTTTGGTTCTATGGTAAATTCGAGATAACCACTAGACAGCGCTTTGAATTTAGATGTTGTTAGTGATAAGAGTTTCCAAGATCCTTGGTGTAATGTGAATGGAAAGTTGATTTGTCTACAAGGTGGCATGACGTGTCTAAATCTGGCAGTTTCGGAACATTGAGTTTGAAGGGATGATTTATCCTTTTCAGTCAGGTTCTTGGAATGAAACTTAGATTTTAAGAAATCTTAGTTATTTAAGAACTTATGGATATTAATTTTAGTTATTGATTGGAATGTTAAAGGGACGAACAAAAGATAACGGCGGAGGCGCGCGACAATCAAAGGAGGCACACGGTGAAACGATCTGGTTTAATTTTGTTCACGAATGAACAATGAAGGTTTCCAGCTTCTTGGATCTAAGCTATACATAGTATTGAAGCTGGATAAGTGTTGGGTAAGTTGTCTTAGCATTAACTTTTGGTTATTTGCAATTAAGTGTGTATCATATTGGGAATTAGAATTCAGATAACTTGATTATGTAAATGTAGTAGTGATTACGTTCTTATTTGGAATAGGTTCGTTCTCAACAACACTATTTGAGGAAACACAATTTAACTAGTTGGTAGAGTTGGAGATTCGCTCAGTACCGATTCTGAGTAGCTCGGAAGTGTACTGTGAGTTGCCTCGCAAAACTATATTTATATGTCTTTCCAAACTGGAACGAAGTTTTACTACGTCCTATATATATTTATATGCAATTTGTCATGGTTTTACCCGTTATCAAATAAATGAATTTCAATATTTTTCAAATAATATCAGAAGTACTTTTTCTAAACCATTGCATTGTACATTTTTCCAAAGTCATGAATCATTTTAAATGCATATTTTGGAGAAAATGATTTCCAACAAACACTTATTCACTAAAATTGACTGATTATTGTAATATGAGCCAAAAGGCCACTATTGCATCAACAGTGAATTTATGTGATTGCATATTTTATATGGTTGAATGTCGGGCCTAAGTGTCAGGCGTGGATAGGGCTAGGGTTCGGCTGGACAGGCACGGGCCTGCAGTCTTAAAACGATTCCCGCTATCCACAGCCAAATCCCAACACCTAAAGACAGAGTGTTCTGAGGGTGAGTGGGTCGTAGGAATTGAATTGTGGCATACCTGGGATATGACCAAACGGGCTTCCGAGCCTAAGTGGGGAAGCATAAGGTGATGGCTTTTAAGCCGAGTGTTCAGGGGTGACAAGAAAGAAGCAGCGGGACCCAAAGTGCTATGAGCAAAGTCATCGGACGTGATGCTACTGCTAACATGGCCCCCTAATGCTTAAATGTGAAATGTAAAGTTTACTGTAACTGCCTATTGATTGAATGTATATACTAAAGTTTTGGTGTAATATCACCCATTGCTGAACTACTAGTATGAAAGCAAATGTCATTTTAACTATTTCAATGATTTTCAGAAAAATAAAAAGTATTATTGATTTCACCTCATTAACTTGTGGTTTTTGGGTTTAAAAACTATTTTAAGCACTTTTCACACAAACACTGGCACTCACTAAGCCTTTGCTTACGTATTTCACTTTCTTCCTTCCAGTTAGAGGTGAGTTGAGCAATGAGACTGGCTTGGAGGATCATGTGTATCGACATGGACAATCCTAGAGGTGAGTATTGCTGATTGAGTCATGAATAGTAAGTTTACTTAATATGTTTGGTTGACGTTAGGGCTATGACCTACTTGATAAATTGTCGAAAGTGTGTCAGATTTTGGATTGGACTACTTAATTGAAAGGTTCACGCTTTCAGTTTGGGCCCTTTTGGGACTAAAAATTGGGGCGTGACACATTTGGCACAAAGTGGTCTTTTTTGTTTCTCTTTACATAAGTATGATTCTATTGACATCCCATGCTCGTCTAGTACAGAGGGACAGTGGTTTTCCTTTTTCTTATCCTATTTTGACACATGGAGAGGCGGTTGTCTATGGAAAAATTCTTTAGTGCACCGGGTTTTCAATATACTAAGTGATCTGTATTGTGCCACATCAATACATAATGTGATCATGTGCTGATGTGGCACAATACAAGCCACTTGGTGTTCAATACTAGGTACACCCAAGAATTTTTTATTGTCTATGCGGTTGCAACTAGGCACGTGGTTTAAGCCATTCAATGATATATGATATTTGATCATTCACATATGTAATAATTCATAATCTAGTGGAGCATGTGTCAAGTTGGGTGACATCAACAAAATTGATTATGTAACTCAAGATATGTCTAAGTGGGGGGTGAATTAGGTTTATAAAAAATGTGCTTAATTGCACAACTAATTTAATAAAATACCAAAAGTTAAACTGAAAAATACTTTGAATTAAATAGCGATTGGAACTTATAAGTTCCAGAGCAAGATCCAGAAAGAAACTTGTTACAACGAAATGAAAGAAAAGCTAAGTGATGAAAGAACAGATACTGGAAATAACAACTGAAATAGAAACACATTTGATACAGAGAGACAAGTATTACTCCACTAATCCCTATGAACAAAAGACGAAACTAAAAGGTTAATCCGCTATCCAAAACTCCAACGGGGATACTTGAGAGACTCGATCTAATATCTTCTCTTTTATCACTTATGTTTAACACTCTGAATTTCAAACTTTAACTTCCTCATTGAAACTTAATGGAGAGAATACCTATAACATTAAAATACGCTTAATAAGTATTGTGCTTAAAGAATGCTTGTGGATTCATCAATCTTGCTGAAGAATAATGGAAGGATTATGTAGATAGTCAACATGAAGGATAAAAGAAAATACAATAAAGGACAACGTCTCTTTCCATAAATAGTATAAAACGGCTTCTTTCCAAAAATAGAGATATGTGAATAAGGTAGTAAAATCAAATCAATATTATAAGGTAAGATAATAGATGTAGATGTCGTAAAAGGAAAAAGAGATGATAGAGAAAGAGACAAACTAGATATTTCCCTAAATACAGAGATCTTCAAGATATCTCCAAAATGGGTAAGTCTGACCATTTGGATCTGCGAGTGGAAACTGCCAAAACCGAGAGAGAAGTGAGTGACAATCATGAAAGAGAAGTAGACTAAAAAGGTCAACAATCTCCCCCTTTTTGATGATGAGAAAGAGTAGTTACCTCGATGTAGAAAAATAAAACGATCTTTACCAAAGCTTCCCCTGAACATGAGATTTCTCCCCCTGTCTAAGTGATATTAGCCAACAGAGAAACTTAAGATAAAAAGGAAGATAAAAGCATATGATAGATAATAAAAGCGGTCTTAACAAAGATCCAGCAAAATTACTCGAAGATGTTCCAAAAAGCATAAACAAAAACAGAAAAAAGACTTAAACAATTGAAGATGCCCCCTGTTATTCCTTCTCTCCACTTCATCATAAAAAGACTACCCTTGAACTGTGTGTTGAAGCTAGAGACTGCCTCTGTGAAACTAGTTTTAAGATCTTCAATGGAGTGATAATGTTAGGTGTACATGTCTGCGAGCCATTTAGTAGCTTGACCATTGAATTATAAACACTACGACATTTTTGTCTTTAATATTATATTGAACTTGTTTAGGCAACATTTTCTTTATCGCATATTCTTTCATTAGTTTAGATAAAGATCCCAAAGATCACTTATAGCTAGGGGAACGGTCGCCACGAGGGGAGTGGCGATTATGGAATGCTCTTGATGGCTGTGATACTAAAAATATGTTCTAAGTCATAGAGACTGTGAGATATGAGTCATGAGATATCATAGTCTTGTCAAGACTTGTTTGTATGTGACATTCTCATGGGAGAGTGCCTTGTTCCATGGACAATGACAAGGTGATCAATGTATGCACAAAGATCCATACTTGAGTAAGTATGAGATTGAATGGCCACGCTAGGTTCTTTGTTGGATTTGTGTCAAGCTTGGAATTTTACGGTTAACATAGGTGTGAGATTAGTCCTCTGACTTGAGGTGTCATGACTCGAATGTATGTTGTCCACTGCATTTTGATGTACTTCATAATTCCAAGAGAATCACAAAATGGGGTACGTTTGGTGTAGTCCCACAGTATGATGGAACAAATGACACAAGATAAGGGTAGGAAACCTGGTATTTTTTATGATGTTGTATGATCTAACTGACCGGGAAGTCTCTGGCCAGAGCAAGAGTCTATAAGAGGAAGTTGGGTCCCTACTTGGAAAGACCGGGTCATTTGAAGTACCAACATAGTCATAGGGTTTCGACCGACACTATACCCTAGACTACAGAAGGGAAAAAGATGGAAGGATTTGACTCACATGAAGATCATAACCTGGAAGTTTGTTGTTCATTGTTAATATCTAAGAAGTCATAGAAATTAGACATCGATCCATGACCAATAGGTGTGTTGAGTTAATATGGTGAAATTGATTCAACACTTAATTAATTATTTGTCTAAATAATTAATTAAGATAATTTGGGGATTGTCTAGACTTTGGGAATAAGACCTACTGCTAGCTTATTAATGAGTTTAAGGAGTCACACACTTAACTTAGTGTAGTATCTATTCGTGGAATTAATTTTTGTGAATGAAGGGAGAAATTAATTAATAAAAATTAATTAATTTAGAGTTAAATTAATTAAGTTGTCTTAATTAATTAAAGTCTTGAATTTAATATTGGAATATTAAAGTGGAAAAAAACTAAGTAATTAATTAGTTATCTAATTAATCAATCTCGAGGAAACTTAAAGTGTTTGGCGAAATCAATTTGATTAATTAGTTGTCTAATTAATCATTGAAAGGATCTTATATACACACACATATCTATGGATAGATCTTAAATATTTATGAAAGTTATTAAATATCTATATATATATATATGGAGAGATCTTATTTAAATTGGAAAGGTATCTATTTAAATAAGGGATATAGTTAAAAAAGGAAAAGAGTTTGAGATGGAAAGAAAGACCGCCATGGTTAGGAAACCATGGGTGTACACGCCCAGGGTAGGCGAACCACAAGTGAATTCCAAGAGGAATTTTTGTTTTCTTTCTTTTCTTCTTCCCGCATTAGACTTATACATTGTTATTGCACCTCTTTCTCCATAAGCCAAAAGTTCATTTTCTCTGAGCTAGCATTTATAAAGAAGTACGAGGATACAAACTAAGGTGCGAATACTGTTAGAGATGCTTTCACTGTTAGGGCGTTAGAGTAAGCAACTTCAAGGGAATTGGTTGGAACAAAACAGTTATGTCCGTAAAGCAGAAGTTGCAATAAAGATTTTGTTGATAGGAATCTTCAAAAAGGCACGCTTTCGCAAAAACACCCTATGTATGTTTTCGTAATCCGAAGGTGCCATGTCTTGCCTAATCCCTACTTCGGGTTTGTGCTTTGTTAATTATAAATTACATGTTCCACTGCGCAAACAATCACAGGGTTTTTTAGCCGCCGACAGGTCGATCCCAACATGGAATTGGCGAGGAGCTGGATTTTGGCGCTTGTAGAAGAAATTGAGTGAACAAAGCTAAGACCAGGGAGAGATCCGGGAAGGTTGTCAAAACTAGAACTGTGTACCATCTTTTCTTTGCCTTTGGCAGAGCGAGTACGAGTCGATGGAGGAGGAGCCTTTTTTGTCAGTGCATGTGTACCAAACCTAAGATTTTGAAAGTTGAATCCACATCTCTTAAGGAAGAGTAAGTATAACATCATAGTTTGACAAGGAAAAGTAAATATAAAACTGAATCTTGTAATTTTATCAAAAATTAAATATTGTGTGCTCGAGATGCCAAGTTCAAGTGTTGCTATTGGGTGCTAGTGTTAGTAATACGTTGATTGTTAAATACTATAATATTGTTGAGCATAAAATTACTTCACTAGTCTCATTTGAAGCAAAAATGTCAACCTTTTGGAAATGCAATCCCCGAACAATTTTTATATATTAGTTTAGACTATTAAATTGTTAGAAATCGCAAAAAACCATCCCAACCCAAGTAGACTGCAAGGTAGGGGTTCGGACCAGGCTTAGACTACGGCATCCCAAAACAACAAACATCGGATCGGTCCAAAAAATAAAAATAAATTGTCCCAACTCGCACCGTGTACACCTCTATTGGGATTGTAGGTGAGGTGATGGATCTCGAGGGAAGGGGTTAAGGTCAGCACAAGGGGTTAGGTAGGTGCTTACAACGGATAGGGGTGGGGTGGACTGTGGGTATTATTGAAGAAGATGACTTTTTTTGTTTTGTTTTTATTTTCCAGGGTAAGTGACCAAAACAAATACATTTGGGGGATGTTTGATGCAAGCTATATAGTTTGGGTGGAAAATAGCAATTTTGTTAAGCATTTTGTTAGTTTTATTGGAATGGTCAACTGCATCGCGCTTTTCGAATTATTGGAACTATTCTAATATCAGGTAAAGTGTGAGACTATAATTAAGAAGGAAAATTATAAAAAAATCCCTAACTTTTGGTCCATGTACAACTACCTCCCTCGAGTTTCAGTAATTACAAATGCATTCCTAAATCGAGCAGGGGAAGAGGGGGGGGAGGGGGGGGGAGAGTGGTGTTTCCATGAAAGTCTAATGGAAGTGATAAAATGACTACTTGATTATTTTCTTTTAAAAAAAAATAAAAAAATCCACAAAAATCCCTCAAAAATCAGATTTCTAAAAGACCACAATGCCCTCAAAGAAAAACAAAATAAAATTGAAAAGAAAAAGAAAAACTAAAAATAGAAAATTAAAATTAAAATGAAAGAAAAAAAGAAAAGAAAATTGTGCAACATGTTTTTGGTGGGGAAGGGTTCTGACTAGTAATCACTCGATCCGCCGTTGCAATGCTTGTCGTTCCGATGAGTGTCTCGCTGACAACATTCTAGTGGTGGTTTGGGGTGGGATCAAGGAGAGTGAGGACCAATAAACTAATCAAGAATCAAATGTGTGGAATTATCTGTCGCGCAAAGAATCAGGGAAAAGACATGGTGGTGGTTTGGGATCACCACAACAAAAAGTAATATTGTGATAAAATTTAAAGTGATAATGTTGAAATTACCATTAGATATACATAATGAGTGGTAATAATTTTTACTATGTCACAATAAGGATTTTTTTAGTGACAAGAGTTTTTTTAAAGTTGTCACTATTGACAATTAGTGACCTATGTATAGTGACAACACAAATATAGTAATAATTATAATTGTTGTCACTAAGTTAGTGACAACACAAATAGAGTGATAATTATAATTGTTGTCACTAAGTTGTTACTAAAGGTGTGTCACTAATTGTCAACAGTGACAACAATTTTCTTATTACAAATCTTGTTACTATTAAACATGTGAAACCTATTTTTATGACAAAATAAAAATTCTTCTCACTAAAAATTTATAAATAGTGACAACTTTAACATTGTCACTTGTCAGGTAAAATTGCAAATTTAGTCCCACAGGATATGACCGTTTTAATTTTGATCCCACGCTTTACGTGATTTTAAAAATAGTCCTAATAATTTAAAAAAGTTACAAATTAGTCCATTTTTTTAACAATGTTAATCCCAAAGTTTATTTTTCGTTAAAAGTTAACGAAAACTAACAGAATTTAAAAAAAAAAAACATTTTGCCCCCTAAAATACACAAGTTGTATAAAATACCACGAGACAAATATTAATGTCACTTACCCCTAAAAAAATAAAAAATAAAAACAGTTGGGGAAGATGATGTTTTTGTCTTATTTCTTTATTATTATTTTTGTATTTTTCATCCACCCAACCCACTAATAGTTAAAAAATTAAACATATCAAATGACATATAAAATATATACATAGTGTAAGTAAACTTGGTCCTAAACGTAATTATTTGAAGCATCAGCACGTCGCCCCATCTTCTCATTTTTCTGTTTTTTCTTGGTACTTTTTTCTACTTCCTCTCGCTAGGATTGTAAATGAGCCGAGCTCGAGTCGAGCCTTGCAAATTTTACAGGCTCGAGCTCGAGCTCGAGCTCATCTTAAAAAATTTGAGCTCGAGCTCGAGCTAAACCTCATCGAGCCTATTTCTCTTGAGCTCGAGCTTGGGTCGTTAGCCCATTTAAGCTCAACTAGTTTGTTCGTTCGAGCTCGAAATATTGGCTCGTTTGCAAGCTCGAGCAGTTTGTTTCTATTGAATGAGTATATATTTTAAATCTTGAGATCTATATAAAAATTACGCAAAGACGAAAGGATAACGGTAAGCACTCGGGTCGTCAGCAGGGAAGAAAATTTGGAGAAGAAAATAAAATAAAATATATTTTTTACAAAAATATATGCATACAATTATGAATTTCGAAATGAATATATGACAAAATGAACATATATATTTAGTGTGAAAGACAATAGTTAGATTTGATTTGTTTGACTTAAAAAATTATAAGAATGAAAATTTTGGATTAAAAAGAACTTTCATAATATGTTTGAATATAATATTTCGTAATTACTTAGTTATTATTATTACAATATTATTCATACAGTTTATTATTATTAATATAAGTAAGACATGGATAATAAAAGAATTATTACTAATATATTAATTACTTAGTTATTATTATTACAATATTATTCATATAGTTTATTATTATTAATACAAGTAAGACATGGATAATAAAATCATTATTACTAATATATATATATATATATATATATATATAAAAGTTGGCATTTAACATGTAGAATAATTTAAGTAATATCATTTGATCAAACAATATTACAAAAAAAATTAATATAATAAGTAAACATAAATATACCTATATATATAATAATAATAAAAGCTCGTGAGCGAGCTCGCGAGCTTTTGAACACTCAAATTCAAGCTCACGAGGCTCGGCTCGAGCTCGAGCCCAGCTTTAATCGAGTCGGCTCGCTAGGCTCCCGAGCCGGCTCGACTTACCTTACACCCCTACCTCCCACTACCATTGTCTTTTTGTTTTTTGTCATGTCATATGACCATTTTGCCCTCCATCGATTTTATCTTCTTAATGTCAGTTTACCACTGAGTCAACCATCACCATCGGGCCAACAACTTACGCTCGCATCGCCACCTCCATCATGTATCAAAACTACGAACACATGGTGAAGTTTCCTTCGAGTTTCTAACTTATATACGTTGAACACGATTTTCAAATTCTTTTTATGTTTATTTTTGGACACAACACTGTGACATATGTATCAAATATGATACTGCATCAAGTCACTTTTTAAAGTATTCGTGCATTATGCAAACCAAACAACTAATTGCGGGTGCTTATGGATCCAATCCTATGCATTCACCCCAAGCAATCTAGCTCCAAAAATATCCACGACCATTTACAAAAGGGTAAAAACACTTTATTATAGCTAGATGCATTCTATGCATACAAAACACTACATATATATGAAAAGGGTTTTCCAAGCTATCTCTTCTCAAGACAATACCAAACAACCTATCACATATTATATATAGATGTCCTCTTTTAGGTTATTAAACTAATAATCAACAAATCATGATTATGGTATCCCTATAATGGGCACATATGGTATATAATAGCTAGTTGGTGGTAATCCCCATTCTCTTGGCACAGGCAGATTCACAGTCTTGGATGAGCCAAACTTTATGTCTTTGGCCACACATTTCCCCTCTAAAGGGCATGACTTGTAAAAGTTGAGAGGCTTTGAGGTTGTCATGAAATGGTCTACTTTATTGGCTTTACTAATTTGGATTAGAGAATCTTTTGTTGAAGTGTAGAGCTGGTGAGGACCTCCCATGATTTTGGCTACGCAGTTGGAGGGATAATTTGTCGGTTTCGTCTCTTCGGAGTCGGATGGGAGCTCAGTGTTGAAGGTGCCATCTTCTTCTGTGTATGCCATAGCTAACTTCTTCACTTTGTCACATTTCACCAAGACTTGAATGCCTGAGAAAAAAAGATCAAATGAGATGGAAGGACAAAAGTGCAATTGAACACACACACGTGTAAACAAAGAAACAATCAGTTACATGATTTAATCAATCAAAATATCGCAGTCTAATAACATACGATCAATGATTCTAAATCAAAATATATACTTAGAAGTGAAAAAATCACTATTCTAAATCAATAGAGATAACAACTTCCTTGTCAGTAATTATCAACAGTGACAACTTCGATACAAATTTTGTCACTATAAAATATGTTGTGACAAAACAAAAAATCTTGTCACTAAAAATTTATAATTAGTGATAATTTTTACATTATTACTTGACTTTTTATCACTAATCTTATTTTTTTTAGTGTGTGGGAGTTGGACCTGCCTTTGCCCCGAAGTATTATACTATAGTTTTGTATATGTAAATTATAAAAGGACTTTAAGATTTTGTCTACTTCTAATACCTAAATTACCATCTCATGATGTGAGTGAAAATATCTATCTCGCCCCTTTATCGATTTAAAAATCTAGGCAAGTGATTCACTTTTAAACTTCAATATTTTTTCAAATTACCCGAGAGATCAAAACCATGAGTGCAGTCGAGGCAATTGACTGATCCTTTCAAAACTTGAATTTTCGAGAGCTCAGCATTTGCAAAGGATAGAACGACGACAAAGAGTGAAATCGCCACACGATTTATCAACATTTAAGCTAATAATATGTTAATTGCTGAAGCTGTGATACACTGATATATGTATACTGAGTGTTGCTTTTAAGTTGCAGAAGGGCTTCCTATAAATACTGAAGCAAGTGTGAAGAACAGTAGTAAATGCATGAATATGTTGTTGGTATGTATAGGATTAATATTGAAGGGGACCTTAATTTCTATTATTGGAAATTATTGTAACAACTCCAAACGTAACTTCCATAATTTGAAATGGACATTTAGTGTTATCACCAACTTAGGAAGCCAAGTTAAAGCGAGTTGGTACGCTTCTTCCAACTTTATAATTTTTGTTGACACTCAATTGGTGGTGATTGATTATTTTAATTAGAGTTATGATGATATGACAAAATAATTTATTTAGTTAGTTGGGCGAGTCTAGTGATCAAAGTTGTATTATTATAATTATAGTTATGATGATATGACAAAATAACTTATTTAGCTAGTTTGGGCGAGTCTAGTGATCAAATTTGTAATTTTCCGTGTACGATAATGACTTATGCACAAATTTTATTATTATATAACCGTGGGAAAATTGTAATTTTGGTACACTAATGTGGTCTGTACGTCTTTTTGGTACACTAATATCTTGAGGGGGGGGGGGGATTAGCAATTCGGGCACATCATCGGTAGTTTTTTTTTGGCAATCTTAGTACTTTTCGCCTGAAATTGCTGACGTAGCCGCGAAAAAACCGAGAGTTGCTGATGTGGCAGCCCAAAAATGTCAAAATTGGGAATTTTTTAAAATTGGAGGGAAATAGATGACTTAGCAGCCAATTGGACAAACTTGAAATTTTTTGCTTCTAGGAAGGTTAGAACATGACCTTTGAACTAAAAATAAGTACTTCCACCGCTACACCACATGCTCAAATAGTTTCATTTGACTTTAGTTTAGTTACCTCTAACATTAATTTAGTAGATGCCTTAGTAATATGTAGTTATCAATATTTTACATAAGAAATGTCTATAACAAATATTTGATAGAATTATTATCAGTATATATACACTAAAATCTATAATTAATAATTCAATTATTTACAAAAAAAGTAAATATATATTTCGAGTATATAATTATTTTATCTATAATTTATCATAAAATATACAATTAATTACAATTATAATATATATGATATTATATTAGTTTGTACATTTACGTATGTATTCTTATAAATATTTAATGTATATTTAATTGTTTTGAATAAGTACAGATATACAAATAATATATAAGTAGTTATATATGTTTGTTGTATTTATGAAGAAATTATATCAAAAAATATATGTACATTTAATTAAAAAATTTATGTTAGATATAATATTTTTTTAAAAAAGTAATATCTTTCTAGAAAAATAGTACTGATAAATATGTTTAGAAGATTCATTTATATAGAAATTTATCAACTAAAATATAGTAATATCTATTATTATTATTAATAATAATTAATATATATAAAATATTAATTTTGTAAACTCATTAAATACTTAAATATGTTTGTTTTTAAATGTTTATATGTATTTGTATCTTTAATATATTTTATTTTTTTCTAATAATTTTTTCAATATATTTTGATGTTTTCCTGATAAATTTCTTAATATATTTTATTTTTTTGAAATACTATTATAAGTAACTAAACTAAAGCTATAAAACAAGTTGTGTCATGCGTTGGAGTGGTAGAAGTTTTCATTTTTATCTCCAAGGTGATGGGTTCAAACCTCCCTAATAACAAAAATTTTAAACTTTGTCTAATTGGCCGCCATGTCACAATTTGCTGTCTAGTTGGAGCTCATTCATCAATTTACCCTCCAAATTAGAAAAATCCCCAAATTTTGACGTCACGTGTGCCTCATGTGAGAATTTCCAGAGAAATTCAAATTTTCCAACTTAAATATAATTGTATGAAATTGCCAAAAAAATAATCAATGATTTACTCAGATTGCTACGCCCCATATTATTGTACCAAAAAACGTGCAGACTACATTAGTGTGTCAAAAATGCAATTTTTCCATCATGTTGCACACGGTAGATTAGTGGAATTTTTTTAATTATGGTACACTAATGTGACCTGCAAGTTATTTTGGTACACTAATGTGAAGGATAGCGATTTGGTATAGCATTGGTAAAAAAATTGGCAATTTCAGTACATTAATCGAAAATTGCCGATGTGGTCACCAAAAATGTCGAAAATTGCTGATGTGGTTGTTGAAAATATAAAAATTGGGAATTTTTCAGAATTGGAGGGAAAATAGATGACGTGACAACCAAGTGGACAATGAATTGGTGACATGCCATTGTAATATGTAATTATCAATATCTTATATAAGAAATATCTATAACTAATATTTTATACAATTTGATAGGTATATAAACACCAAAATCTCTAATTAGTTATTCAAGTATTTACGAAAATAGTATTATATATTTCGAGCATATAATTATTTTATCTAAATTTTATCATAAAAATGCAATTATTTCAATTATAATATATTTGAATATTTTATATTTTGTACATGTACACGTTCTTATAAATACTTAATATATATTTAGTATTTTGAATAAATATAAATATAAAAAATATATGAATAGCTATATATGTGTTCTATTTGTGGAGGAATTATATCCAAAAATATATATGAAAATACAAATACAAATAAAATATAAATATATTAAAAATTTTATCAAAAAATAAAATATATTAAATACAAATACATATAAACATTTTAAAGCAAACATATTAAAGTATTTAATGAGTTTACAAAATTATTATTTTATATATTAACAATTATTATTAATATATATTAAAATATTATTTATATATTTAAAAGATTTATTTATAACAATTCATCAATTAAAATTATATAATGTTTAACTCATGATGTTTATCAACAATTTGCTACAAATGCAGGTTTATATAACAATTTTCTGATATATTTTTAAATATAGTTTATTACAATATTGTTAAAGCTATGTTTTTATGTTTAGAAGAAAATTACTTGGAATCCAAAACTTGTTAGTTTAGTGGTATCAGTTTCCACTTTCATGTGAGAGGTCATGGGTTCAATTTCAGGCTGTTACAAGTTGTAACTTTTCTCTCCTTGTTTGGAGTCTTATAGGGTCTGTGTAGCCCATGATTAAAAAACTATAGGCTTAGGTTTGTCAGGTCAGGGCATCCCCTTGATCTAGAATTAGAAAAAAAGAAAATTACTTTGGAGAAGAATATTGATAAGTCATAGATTGAAATACTATTATAAGTAACTAAACCAAAGCTAATTAATTAGAACAAGTTGTGACATGTGGTGCAATGTTAGAAGTTTTGATTTTTCGCTCTAAGCTCATGCGTTTAAACCCCCAAGTAGCAAATTTTTTTAACTTTGTCCAATTGGCCGTCATGTCACCAATTTATTGTCTAATTAGATGTCACATTATCAATTTACCCTCCAAATCAGAAAAACTCCAAAATTTATAGGTCACGTGCGCCTCATGTGAGAATATTCGGCGAAATTCAAATTTTCCCCATAAATTGTACCGAAATTGCCATTTTTTTTTTTTTTACCAATGGTGTATCCAGGGATGAAGCCGGGGGGCTAGAGGGTGCACTAACCCTTTCCCCCAATTTCGAAAAATTATATTTTTTACCTTATAAAATTTTTGATGTTTGAATTTTGCACCCTCTCAAAATTGAAAAATATCACACTTTCTCCCTTTTCTTTGAGTCCCCCCCCCCACCCCCCCAACAAATTCAAAATTCTGGCTATAATGAAAGAGATATAAGAGTATTATAAAGTGTGTCAAAAGTTGTAATTGAACCTAGTTCTTTCTTATATTTCCCCCCATAAATATAGTGTACCGTACCGCGGGGGGAAAGGCCCTCCGCACCCCCCCTTGAATCCTTCATCTATCTAGAAACAAAAAGGTGTATAGCTATATCACAACAATCTGGCCCCCCTCCCCCAGTAAAATTCTTGGATCCGTTCCTAGGTGTATCCAAATTGCTACCCCTATATTAGTGTACCAAAAAATATGCAGTCCACATTAGTGTATCGAAATTGCAATCTTCCCGTGGATTAGCCGATGGTGAGTGGTTGAGTACCACTAGAACTCATTGGCATAACAACAAAACTTTCTGAATTATTGGAAATGACTCAATATGTTCATAAAACGTCAAAAACCTTTATATATCTTCAGTGAACTGTTATATATGTGACAATATATCGATCCTTCACAATCTGCCACAAATAAATTATATATTTTCAAATTTTGTTATGGTTTAAATAATTGAACTTATACTAACTTATTTTTCTAATTTTTTTTAATGATATTAGTCCTTGCTAGTGTGTATAGTTTTACATTTGATGCATCTCGACCTATATCCTTCTATAGTCGGGGGTCATAATGTAAGATTATTAATCCTAATTTACTAGATAATAAGATTATAACTGACATTTTCACATAAAATATGTTATATTCATTAACAGATTAATATTTCTTTTATCGAGATATACACGTATTAGTCACATACATAGTTAATTTTGATTCGTAAACAAGATATTATCCAAATTTTCTCGAACTAACCCAAAAAAATGCTCCAATTACGAATTTTAAAATTGAATCGATCACACCTCTCATTTTGTTACTATGCTCATCGGTGTAGGACACTGCTTTTGTCTTTTTCTTCTTTTTGAAGGGAAATGGTAGAGATATATTACTCAGAAACGAAAAGGTCCAAAGGTAAAACAGAAACATCAAGAATCGAGATTTCAAAGGACAGGCCTCTCGACACCTAGAACATCTCTGGCGATATAAAGAGCAATAAAGTTATCAGAACGTCTAACGAAAGAGCAGCTAAAACTAGGAAAAGAACGCGAAAAATGTAAAAGGACACTAATCAGGTTACTAATAGGCGAAAGATCCAGCGAGTCAGACTTAAGCTGGGAAATAATAGATAGGCAGCTTGAGACACTCAAATCCTGTAGAATTTTTCTCAAAATAATCCAGAAAAAAGGTTAATTAAAATGAATTAGTGAAACCAAACCCTTAACTATCCAAAATATGAAATTCTTTTGTTTTACTCTCTCTGGAAACAACTCTGAGATGCGCTTCTCATTACGGTGCACCAGAGCTTTACATCATCTAAAGTTGATCGGTGACACTAAAATGTGACACCGGACATTAAGTTATAGGTATTTGGTATACTCTATGTATTGTTTCTATAAAAAATGTTATATACCATCGTTTTATAATACTATTTTTTTCATCCTCTTCTTGATTTAATTAAAAAGTATTATGTAGCCAAAAATAAGACAGGTGAACAATGATGGTATTAAAACAATGATATATAGCATCCCCAACCACCTAAGCGCGTTTTCTTATTTCACATTTTCAACTACCCTAAACCCTCCATGTTTTTCATTAGTTTATTTACACTCACTTTCCTTCTATAAAACCATTTCTAATATCATCATGTGCTGACACGTGTCAAACATGTTACGTGTTTAACTGGAAATTTGGCATTTATATATATTAAGTTATAAAAGAAAATGTTAAATATGATTTGATGAAGTGTTCGACAATTTTCCGACGTACAAATACTTAAGGAAAAATAGTACTGCCTAACAAAAGTACAATTATAACTCCTAATGTTTAAAGT
Source organism: Buddleja alternifolia (assembly GCA_019426215.1). NCBI lineage: Eukaryota > Viridiplantae > Streptophyta > Magnoliopsida > Lamiales > Scrophulariaceae > Buddleja > Buddleja alternifolia. Next base: position 7,891,843 of record CM033402.1, read on the forward strand.
TCGGATGGTACACCATTTAGACAAATTTTTCATATTGTTTTCGCCCTTAAATTGATAAATTCCTTTATTATATACATACATCAAATATATTTACATGATAATGTATATATACATATATTTTGCACAACTGTATCAATGTCATGTCCTGTCCAAATATATGAAAACATATATAATATGTTCTCCAAATACTTTAGATAGTTGAATCGTGAATTTGTGTCTTCAGTTCTAATAGTCGAATTCCCGATCACTACAACAAAATATAATATTAGTGACAAAAGTTAAAGAGACAATATCTATATTATAATTAAATATACATAATGAGTAACAATAATTTTGTCTTGTCACAAATAATAATTTTTAGTGATAAAAGTATTTTTTAAGTTGTCACTATTGATAATTAGTGACACATGTATAGTGACAACATAAATAGAGTGACAACTTTATTTGTTGTCACTCTATTTATGTTGTCACTATACATGTGTCACTAATTGTCAAAAGTGACAACAATTTCCTTGTCACAAATTATTAAGAGTGACAACTTGTATACAATTCTTGTCACTATTGTACATGAGAACAACTATTGTGACAAAACAAAATTTGTTGTCACTTAATATATATGATTAAATATTGTCACTTGACATATTGTCACAATTTTTGTTTTTTTTTTAATGGATGGTGTTCATATTTCGTTTTATTCAAGAAGTTTCGGGACGACGTGATTCTAATCGAGTTTGATCAAAGTAACGCTTCCGTACTAGGTACGTTCTCGGTTTCTAATAGTAGTTTTAGAGCCATCTCGATTAGTTTTCGTCGCCTCTATGTTTTTTTTGTCTTTTTTCTTGTTTGACTGTGTTATAAATGAAGCATGTGGAAATTGAAAATGAGTTGATTATTGTTATTTTTTCGGAACATGGTTTTGTTAGAAATCTTGTATTCATGCATAGCGGAAGAAGAAAACAGATCCGAAATTCATAGCGGGTCACTTTTGGGTTTTAAAATTTTTCTTGCAATTAAACTGACAAGAACGATAAAAAGGATAATACCAGCCTTGTTGTAGTGTGTTTCGTTTTCTTGGTCTACAGTAACAACAGCAACCCCGGGCTCTTGCCTCTAGATATCATGCCGGATAAAAAGCCAAGAAAAACATTTCCACCTTGTTCCACTGAGGAGGCCTTAGAAGGGGGAGGGATTCTCTTCTCTTGTTATCTAGGTATTAGGCGTTATAACTTAAGTTAATGACCTGGTGTATTAGTTGAGAATTAAATAAATCCCCAACAACACACTAAGCTACACCACTATGGGCTTCCTTTGGTGGGCTAAGTTGGCCTAGTCAACTTAGTCCACTTTAATTAATTGAACGATATAATTAATCCAATTAAAATATGTATTACCCATTAACTAAATGTAATTTAACTAATCTAATAGATAATTAGTCAAATTAATTACTCACCATGAATTAATTTATTCTATTAATCTAATTAATTAAATAAATTAACCTAGGCCCATGGATTTAATTTGTTCATCAAATAACAAATTACCAAAATCGCCATAAATAACAATTAGCGTTTTTCTTGCTCATTATCCTTGAAAGCGCGACTCTCTAGGTTTGTCTTAATTGGCAATGGGAGGATACCAATGATGTGGGTTTGACACGTGTAATTCCTAGCAAGTGTATCGTGCAATGTAATAAGGTGGATAATGGGCCCGGGTGTGTATCGTCTCCATAGGGACAATTGGATTTGATGCTCGTAATTGCTATGTTACCCAACTCTAAGCTAAAATTAAAATATAATATGAGAGATGTTTGAACCATGAAAATAAACTAAAGATAACTATATGAAAAACAAGGTAATATGTCAAATGGAAAGAGATGATTGGGCTATGATCCTACTATGTTCTATATTATGTTTATAAACTCTAAATTACCCGGATTCTTAGAACACTCTTGTTATGGCGAAACCCCCTATGTATTCATTACTCAATCTCTTGAAATAACGATCCTATACTAGTTAACAACTTCCCATATCTCTATAGTGAAGATTGAATTAACTAACATGCATTAAGGTTCCAAGGGGTTCCTTACTTACGAAGATCCTACATTCAATCGGGTCATTTGTCACAAAAAGCCACACAACTCAATTGAATCTATCTCTAGTCAATTGCTACGTTATGATGTTTGATTTTATGATCTTCCTTTATCTATCTCCTCTCGGTCTCAAGACAAAGCATTCAATCAAACATATGGTGATCAAACATTTGCAAACATTAAGCATAAAAATCAAACATATAACAAGAATGTAATAAATCCGGAAACTAGAAATTCATTAAACACAACATATAACAAAATATTTACATAACCTAATCACGAAGATACTTGGCTCATACTTTCAACAAAAGGTGATCAAATATTTCTAAAAGACATAGTTGAAATACTAATTTCAGAGAAAGAGTTGAATTACTCCCTATTATAAAGTGTGATTCTAAGATTTTATGATGATGATGACTCTTCAAGCTTCCTTGGGACTTGTCATGGCTTCCTTGGGTCTTGGAGAGCTAGCATAGTCTTTTTGGTAGGTGAAAAATGACCCAAAAAGGGAAAAAAATGGAGGACTAAAAAATAGGGTACGAAAAAATGGATTGCGGTCTGAAACGTGGCAAACCGCGATCCTGGACGTTCTAGACCGCGGTCCAGAAGATAGAATCTCAGTATTCATTGGTTTAGCATCTTTTCTTCGGCCTTCTCACTCGATTATCGATCTATTCAACTTGAATCCCTGCACACATGAAATGACAACTAATCAAAGAAAAATGTGGGATTATCATGACTAAACTTTGACGAAACACCTATATAGAAGGGGCAAATAATCATAAAATGTGAGCTTATCAACTACCCCCCAACTAGGCTTAGATCGTCTTGATCAATAAATGGCGAACAAGTATTCATAAGTTCAGCTTTTACAACTTGATTTGGGATCTTCAAAAATTTCATGTCTCAAAAATCAAGTACGCACATGAAGGCTCAAGTATTTGCAACTTCACACACAGGGGCAAGAATTTAAACCCTCGAAAATGATTATGACAAGTTACACGTTACCTAGAACACTCAACAATTTGAAAGCATTCAAAACATCTTCGACTCAATCTCTAAATCACGAATTCCATATCCATTTTTATGCCAAGAGCACATTTTAAACAAGATTATGAAAACTTATTAGATAATAAAGACATTAAAACACTCCAAAACTTGTTAACCTATCGGAGTGCATGAAATGTGAAAGTCACAATCAAAAGGTCTTTTCGGCTTGTAACGTAAGGCTAGGCATGGACGGGGATATATGGATAAAGTGAATAAACTCAAGAGAGCACACAACTCAATATCATCGAGCTAAACGCTCACTTATCAACCGAACAGTTCTCTACATCTCACCACATGTCATTTTTTGATTTCTTTTCCCTTTTAAACTCACAACCCCAAAACTTGTTTCTTTTGATGCTAGGGGTGAATAATGATTCCCAAGCCAAACAAATCACATTGAAGCTCAGTTCATAGTCTAGTTGAGAGAGCTCAATTTTTTTTTTGTCGGTAACTTTCGATGTCTCGACTATTTAACCAACTTTCAAAACTTCTTTTCATCCCATTATTTCACATAAACTCTAAACCTCAAATTTTTTCAACATCATCAAGAATAAACACACATTTTAACCTATTAATCCATGAGATACCCAAAACGAAGCGTTTACCCAAATTAAAGCCACATGATATGAAGTTCTATGCTCTCTTAATTGGCAAATAGACTTTGTTTTTCTTTTAGGCTAGAGGGTGGTTGGTGTGGCTTACGAAAGAAAGGCGAATGGTGGTTTTTAGTGTGCTTAGCACACTCCATTCTTATCAATACTGCTCAAAGTAAGGTCTAAATATTATGTAATATAGTGAAGACCAATTGTAAGGTTAGAGACAATAAAAGATGGCCTAAATCATTTCATGACTTCCCACAATCAATACACACTTCAAAGTTGACGAAATTGAAAGTTTAATGCTTTAAATCCTCAAAAATTCACATAAGCATGACTAAAAAGTCTTTCAAGTATAAAATACGACATGTTGATCACAGACAAAGGATTTCATCTTAGATAAAGTAGAGACACTCAAACGAATCATGCTCTAGGTAAAGATATAACAAAACATGAATTTAAAATCATTGACTACCGAAGTTTTCTAATCACAAATCAAGTATGAAACTTCACAAATGAGTACAAGCTACACCACATCACCACATCACAAAGTCACACTCCCCAACTAATCTAGAACATTGTCCCCAATGAGTTGACATACACACGTAAAGTATGGGTAAGAAAGACGTCTCTGATAGTTGAAGCTAATCGATGTTCAAAAAAGCGAATGAGCAAAAAGGTGAAGAGTCTGACAATAAGACCTAGCCATCAACCAACAACAAACACAAAGAATTATGCCCAAAAGTGTGAAATGTCTAGCCAATCAACCCCATAGTTTCAAGTAGTGTATAAATCCACCCCCAATGGCATAAAAATTCGACCAAAATGCCCCCAAAAGTTTTGAATCCACACCCACACTTCAAAAAATCAACCCAAAATGTACCTAATCCAAGGAAACTATCCACAAATGGCGAAATAAACTCGAAATGTAGTCCAAGTATAAAGCTAAAAACCAATTTCTCCCAATTTGTTTTTTTTGGAAAAGCCCTAAATTTTGAAAACAAATCAGTAGAAGATGGAGGTGAGAGGTGTATAAGTGATGGGTAGAAGAAATTTGGAGGTTTTGAGGTGAAATATTGAGGATTTGGGTGGGAAAGATGAAGGGCGCCGCAACTAGGGTTGAAGAAATGAGAAAAGTGGAAGAAAATGGAAGAAAAGAAACTTTTAATGCTGCTGTTTTTTTTTCGCGATGGAGTTGGACTGCGGTCAATTGTCGCCTGAAAATTCAACCCCTGGATTGAAGACCGCGATCTTGGACCACGATTGGGTTTTTAAAAGTTGACCCCCTAGATTGAAGACCGCAGTCTTGGACCGCGGTTTGTGTCCTGGATGTGGACTATTGGATTTTTCCATGAAAGAAAGCAACATTCGTGATGGTATGATTCCCTTTAATGAGAAACTGAACTAATTTAGCTAAAGAAAACAAAACGAAAAGAAAAATAACGAAAACAAAACAAAGCATGTAAAACATGGGTTGCTTGTTTATGGTCATTAGCTTGATGTTTCAAGTGTGGGTCACGGGGATGGATCATGAAGCAGGACGATTTGCTTGCCCTTTCTCCATCTTTTATGAGAATAATGCTTCAATGGGTGCCCATTTACAGTAAAAGCGCCCTTCATCTCGTCATAAATCTCAATGGCTCCGGATGGGAAAACTTTAGTGATGATGAAAGGACCCAACCACTTTGAGCGGAGTTTTCCAGGAAAGAGTCGAAGGCGAGAATTGTATAAAAGTACCACATCCCCAACCTTAAATTCCCAAGGTCATGTGATATATTGGTCGTGCCATTTCTTAGTTCTTTGCTTATACAACTTGGCATTCTCATACGCCTCATGTCGAAATTCATCAAGCTCGTTGAGTTGGAGCAGCCTGTTTTTAACTACAACTTGTATATCAAAGTTAAGCATTTTTATAGCCCAATACGCCCTATGCTCAAGCTCGATAGGGAGGTGACATGCTTTCCCGAAAACGAGATGGTAAGGTATTGCCTATAGGGGTTTTAAACGCAGTTCTATATGCCCAAAGGGCATTATCATCTAACTTGAGAGACCAATCCTTCCTAGAGGAACTAACCATTTTCTCTAGGATGCGTTTAAGTTCCCTATTCGACACTTCAACTTGTCCGCTCGTTTGAGGGTGATATGGGGTAAAGACCTTATGAGTGACACCATATTTAGTTAAAAAAACGTCAAATTGTTTGTTCCGAAAGTGGGTGCCACCATTGCTAATGATTGCTCGAGGAGTGCCAAAACGAGTAGAAATATGCTTCTTTAAAAATCTTATCACTACCCGAGCATCATTAGTTTGAAAAGCTTCTGCTTTGACCTTCTTTGATACGTAATCAACTGTTACTAGTATGTATTTGTGGAAATGAGAATTAGGGAAATGACCCATAAAATCAATTCCCCACACATCAAAAAGCTCACATTCTAGCATATTATTTAAAGGCATCTCATGCTTTCGAGAAATATTACCAACACGTTCGCATTTATCACATTACGTAACAAAAACATGAATATCTTTAAATAAAGTGGGCCAGAAGACACCTGATTGTAGCACCTTGAGAGCGGTCTTAGAGGGTCTGAAGTGTCCACCAAACGAAACCATCATGACAGTGGCTTAATATAGACATTGTCTATTCAAATGGAACACACCTCCGAATAATACGACCTGCACACACCTTAAATAGAAAAGGATCATCCAACAGATAGTGCTTAACTTTAAATGTATCGCACGGTTCAGGACCGCGGTCTTTCTCTGAAACTTGAATATATGGATTGTTGGACCGCAGTTCAAGACTGCGGTCTGATTCCAATTTCTGGAAATTTTCAGCACCTATTTCTTTACCACTTCACAACACGATGGCCCGAATCTGCTCTTTCGGGTTCTTCTCTGTAATGCTAGGTAGTGACCCCGATGTTCTTCCTGAAAGTTGACTAGCCAACTATCCCAATTGAGTTTGTATGTTGCTCATGTTAATTTCAAGGTTGTGGCTCCACTCATCATTTTGCTTTATATATTGGAGCATTAATTCCTCAAAACTCAGTTTCTTATCTTGTGGTTGGGAGCCTCCTTGTTTGTGAAATGTTGGGTTGGAAACCCCCTTGTCGTTGAAATAGAGGTCTATCACCGTGTGTGTGAAATCCGAGAGGTTGCGTAACCATGTTGTTGTTATTCCTCCATGAGAAGTTGGGTGATTTCTCCATCCCGGGATAAACCTTTCAGAGAAAATGGGTCGTTCTGTGTCCTATTCGAATTATGCACATAATTTACATTTTTAACACATTCGGATTGATAAGATGAACTACATGTTGACACTCCGTAAGGTGATGATTGCCACCATAATTTTCACACAAGGTTTGCACTTGGTTCACTGAAAAGTTCATGGCATCCAACTTCATATGTAATAAATCTACTTGATTCGCTTGCGTAGTGGAAGCTTCCACTTCATAAACTCCACTTGCCTTCTTTGGAAGTGTCACTCTCTTGATGGGCCATTGGTAGTTATTTTCCGTCATACTATCTATCATATCCCAAGCCGCTTCTGGTGGTAAATTTGTGAGTGAACCACCCGCAGCTATATCAACATGAGTGCAAAGTCCGGGTCCAAGGCCTTGATAGAAGATGGTCACTTGAGTCCGTAATGCAAAACCATGGTGAGGACATTTTCGGAGAAGTTCCTTGAATCTTTCAAGTGCTTCATAAAGTGACTCCCCACCAATCTGTCGAAAACCTTGTATCTCAACTTTGATAGCGGCTATTTCCCCCGGTAGAAAGTAATTACCCAAAAAGTTCTCCACCAACTGATCCCAAGTATGAATGGATGCGATTGGCAACGAGTCAAGCCATGCTCTTGCTCTATCCTTCAATGAGAAAGGAAAGAGTCTCATTCTCGTAGCATCATCAGTCACTCCGTTCTTTCGAAATGTGCTCAAAAAGCCAAGGAACTTGGTGATATGAACATGTGGTGCCTCATCCACTACACCCCAATACTGTTCATTGAAAATCAGCTGAAGTATAGCCGGTGGAATTGAAAAATTGTTTACTTCTACCGTGGGTAGCACAATAGCACCGGAGGCTCCATGAATAGTGGGTTTCATATAATCACATAAAGGGCGAGAAGCATGTTCTTGCCTCTGTGCTAAAGTAGCAGCAACTGCAGCTTGAATGGCAGCTTGGATTCCTGGGTCTACTAAATTGATGCCCGGTGGGGCGTGTAAGGGATTGTTTTGATTGTTCCCTTCCATTGACTCAAGGTGGTTCTCTTTTTGTTTTTGTGCTTTTCTTTTTCTATGGAAAGTTCGCTAGATCTCCGGATCAAAATCTTCAAGGTCTCCTTGAGATGTGCGGGTCATGCACTACTCAAAGAGAATCAACCTATCAACAGAATCAAAAGAACCATATTAATAAAAAGAAAAACAACTTAGTCTTAGAGAAGATAAGTGAATTACAATATCAAATAACGCAATTATCCCAGGCAACGGCGCCAAAAACTTGACAAGTGTAATTCCTGGCAAGTGTACTAGGTCGTGCAATGTAATAAGGTGGACAATGAGCCCGAGAGTGTATCGTCTCCACAAGGACAATTGGATTTGAAGCTCGTAATTGCTATGTTACCCAACTCCAAGCTATATCAAAATCTAATATGAGAGATGTTTGAACCATGAAAATAAATTAAAGATAACTATATGAAAAACAAGGTAATTTATCAAATGGAAAGAGATGATTGGGCTATGATCCTACCATGTTCTATCTTATGTTCATAAACTCTAAATTACTCGGATTCTTAGAACACTCTTGTTATGACGAAACCCCCTAATATATTCATTATTCAATCTCTTGAAATAACGATCTTATACTAACAACTTCCCATATCTCTATAGTGAAGATTGAATTAACTAACATGCATTAAGGTTCCAAGGGGTTCTTTGCTTACGAAGATCCTACATTCAATCGGGTCATTTGTCACAAAAAGCCACACAATGCAATTGAATCTATCTCTAGTCAATTATTACGTTATGATGTTTGATTTTCTGATCTACCTTTATCTATCTCCTCTCGGTCTCAGGACAAAGCATTAAATCAAACATATGGTGATCAAGCATATGCAAGCATTAAGCATAAAAATCAAACATATAACAAGAATGTAATAAATCCGGAAACTAGAAATTCATTAAACACAACATATAACAAAGTATTCACATAACCCAATCACAAAGATACTTAGCTCATACTTGCAACAAAAGGTGATCCAATCTTTCTAAAAGACATAGTTGAAATACTAATCTAAGAGATAGAGTTGAATTACTCCCTATTACAAAGTGTGATTCCAAGACTTTATGATGATGATGACTCTTAAAGCTTCCTTGGGACTTGTCATGGCTTCCTTGGATCTTGGAGAGTAAGTATAGTCCATTTGGTAGGTGAAAAGTGACCCAAAAAGGGAAAAAATGGCGGACTAAAAACTAGGGTACAAAAAAATGGGCCGCGGTCTGAAATGTGGCAGACCGCGGTCCAAAGACGTGCAAGACCGCAGTCCAGTTAGAAGATAGAATCCCAGTATTCATTCGTTTAGCATCTTTTTTTCGGCTTTCTCACTCAATTATTGATTTATTTAACTTAATCTCTACACACATGAAATGACAGCTAATCAAAGCAAAATGCAGGATTATCATGACTAAACTTTGACGAAAATACCTATACAGAAGGGGTAAATAATCATAAAATGTGAACTTATCAGGGTTCCAACTAGCCAGTCTCGTGGACCCATATGGAAATCCAATTAAGATCGAAGTAATTTGATCGTAACGAACCTTTAGGTCATGAATGTGTATTAGTATAAACCCTTCATTGAAGTTTCCTGATCGAGTGAGAGTTATGGAATATGTCAAACTCACAGGATTCGATACAGTGTTAACAATCATAGTAAGATGAAATTACCAAACTATCCCTCGTTTATTTGCTTTGGCCAAAGACTCGTCATTTTATGTACCTATGAATGCACAAGATATATTCTCGTTTACTTTTCGAGACAGTGAATTCTTTCTTGGCAGTTACCTCACAATTACAACTTGCCCATTGATACTGCACTTTGAAGTTGATCCCATCATTTGGTGATAATGGATTTTACTACTCTAATGACAAGTGTAGTGTCACAAGTAAATTTCTCATGACTTCTCAGGTCTAAGGTTCACGCATACTATCAAATACTCTTTTTACGTATCCAAAAATTAAATCAAAAGGAAAATTCTGGATACCATATCTGATACTTTCGGATGCCGTATCTTTCACTCTCTCCACATCTAGCCATCAGTCTCACACACCAAGGAGGAGGAGATTTTTTTTCATCAAGTTTTTCAGGCGAGACAATTTAGAGGCAGAACAATTGGGCTACTTGGATCAACATAGTTTCAGCCGGAGTAATTTCGCGAAGAATTGAAGAATTCAAGATCGTGGAAATTTTCAACCACTTTGCTTCAACGGGTAATGTTAGTTTCACCCTATCATACATACATCTGAATTAACCCCGGGATTGATCCGGCTAATGGGGAAAAACCATATAAATTTTAAATTCTCTTTTTCCACTGTGTTTGGTGATTTTTCCCCAACAGGAGAAAGAAGAAATTTTTTCATCTTGCTTCTCGCGTGATTATTTAGAGATATCGGCGTATTCAGTGTTCGGATCAAGAATTCAAAATGAAGATTTTGGATTGTACGGATTTGGATTCTTCACAAAAGCTTGAAGATTTCAAAAGTAGCTCTCGGCTCAGAAATCAAGAGGAACGTGAAATCACCAACCACTTTGCTATAAAGAGTAAGTTATTCGTATTCATGATTGGAATATGCAATATGAAGATGACCACTGAAGATTTAATTCATATTTTTCGCTGAGTATTTTTTATTATATTGTTTCCCTATAGTTGTATCAAAAACAATCTTTGATATTGCATAATTAATCATTGCTGTGATTTTATGTGCTTTTATTTTTCGGAATTTATGAAGCATGTGAAATTCGTATTTTTATGATTTATAGCCTGGATTTATGTTTTCAGATTTATGTATTCATGTTGAATTTGAAGATCGAGAAAAACGAGACAGGTTTAGACCCCCAACTTGTGCACTGTGAGAGAAACTGCACACAGGTGAAGGCCGAAGGCCTCGCCGCTGCGCGTAGTCAGCACGCACAGCATGCGCACCCAGGCGACCCGATGCCAGGCATCAGGGTGCCTAGGTGTACTGCCTGGTTGAGATGGGATGTGCGCTGTGCTCACAACCCGTCAACGCATGCTGGTCGTGCACTAGGACCACAACCTTGCTATGTTAACCGCCGGGTGTACGGGTTGGGTTGCAGGTCACCAGTCTAATTTTTTATTTTTTTAGTCTTAGGTTAGTTTGATTTATCCGGTAGGTCAAAAGGACGATAACCCGGATTAATTAAATAAGGCCCAAATTGGAATTATTCAGGCTATGTTTGGTTATGTTTTGGGATGGTATTTTGGTGAGAATTATTGGTGAGAAATTTATGGGGACACGTGCGTGTTTGATGATATTGTGTTTGATTTTATTTTGAGAGTTGGTTTTTGGGTGTGTTTTTTTGGTGAGATAATGTTTGGTTTTGTTTTCAAAGAGAACAAAAGTTACTGTAGCAGTCAAATCATGACGTTTTTGTCTGTTAAAGAGGAGAGAGAAGAGTGAGAACACATAGAGAGGAGTGTAGGGACAAAGTAAGTGTAGAAAGATGAAAAATAATTATTATGTTTTTTTTTACCAAAAAAGTAGTGTATTTGTTACCAAATATTTTGTAAACCAAACATGGTATGGAAACATAACCAAACATTGCCTAAAAGGTTGTAAATTTTAATTAATTAATTTTTTGGCTTAAATTGTTAATTCGAATGGGCCAATTGGATGGTGACTTGGGTTTGATGAAATCGAGCCCAAATAGAATTAAATTGAAATTAAGGATATTTAAATTGGGATTAATTAATCATTTGTTTTGGAGAATTATAATTGATTTTTTATTTAAATATTATTTTCACATACGGGGCTTTAAATTGTAAAAGAATGATATAAAATTTAGTATTATATATATTTAATGTATTAGTTAGACTATTTATTTTAATTAAAGGTAGATACATGATACTTGGAATTTCATGTATTTAATTAGTTGGACTAATTGGTTTTAATTTAGAATATTGAATATATAAAATTAGAAATTTTATATGGGTTTAATTAGTTGGACTAATTCATATTAGTTATCATCAACATATTTGCTTTAATTTTTGCGAGCTTGTATTATGTGACGGTGACACATTCCATGGACTTAGGCGTTTTTCAAATGATGTATGTTCTTTTCATGGGTTGTAAGGGCCGATTTTGAGCCCATTTATTTTTTTAGATTTTATGTAAAGGTTGCTTTATAAATCTTGTAATAGAATAGGCTACAAAAGATCGGTGGAAGCACTGGAGCCCATGAAAATAGGAATCAGTTTTATTTTAATGCCTTTTATTTTGTGATGGCCCATTGGCTTGGGCCCTCTAGAGAAAGTCCATGGTCGTGTGTGTTGGTAGCTTATTAGAATTGTTATGCATGTTTTATTAGTAGTATAATTCATGTGATCCATCTCTGCCCTATATAAATTGATAAGTGTGCAAAGTGAGACCAATCTTAAACGATGCGAACTCAATTCTTCCAAACTAAACAAATACTAAGTTAGTAAAGGGTGCTAGACATCCCCTCCCTCCACTAAACTCAATGAAATTAAAATCATACTCGATGTGTGGCATCGTCCCAGAAAGTGGGGATCACATATTTGGATAAAATTTGAAATTTTATAAAGTGCATTAGAAGCCTTAATCGGAATGTATTTCATCTCAAATATCAATAAAGGATTGCAAGATGAAATTCAAATGTTAGATTAAAAGGTGTTAGTGGGAATGAACTTAGATAGTCCACAAATCTATATATCATTAAAGGGTTGAGATTTGATGGGTTATGGGAAAAGAAGATTGAAACATCTATTAGATAGATTGATGGTTGACATCATTTTAAAAGGTTAGTGGACTATATATCGTTAAAGGGTTGCAATCCACTGAACTAATTAAAGAACTCAATCACCACTATGAAGTAATTACCAACGATGACTTCTGACTTTTACAGTGGGAGTGTAGATCTCAAAAAATATAGTGGGAGCCAAGTTTAATTTTAAGTCTTTAATTTAACTTGGATAATTTTAATTACAAGCTTCTAAATCTGATTTACTTTTTTTTGCAGTTACTTTGTGTATTATCTCTAAATAGAACTATCAGCCTATTTTCTATATTAATAAAAAAGAACATCCTAATTGGACCCAATTATGTGGACAGGCTTAGGACCCCGAGGATTGTCCTCAATATAGAATCTCTAGGGTATGTGTTGGACACTTATATCCCAGCTTCACCTTCCAGAACACGTGCCAGCGAGGAAGAAGTCCAAGTCCATGAAAAATGGGTCAAGGGTGAAGTTCGAGTGCGTGTGTGCATGCTGGGCTCAATGAGAAATGAGCTTCAGAGGTCCCACGAGAAGATGACCATTGTCAGAGCCATCTTAACACACTTCGTCGAGCTCTATGATGAGCATAATCGCACTGCTCGATGTGAGATATTGAAAAAGCTCTTTAAAGCCAAGATGAGAGAAGAAAAGAAAGTTGGAGATCATGTCCTCAAGATTATCTCAAGGATTGAGATATTGGAGGCTCTCGATTTCACCATGAACCCTCAACTTTAGACTGATCTTATTTTACAGTCTCTTCCTGATTCTTTTTCCCAATTTGTTATGAATTTCAACTATAATGAGATCAAGTGCAATTTAGATGGGCTAATGAACAAGTTGACAACTGCACAATTTGATTTGAAGCCCAAGGGAAAGAATACTACTTTGGTAATCTTTTTTGGGCCTAAAAAGCTAAAAACAAGAAGAAGAAAGCCAAACAGTAGTTCTGGTGAGCCTAGAGCTCAAGGTGGCGTCGATAATAGCAAGGGTGAGGTCCACGTGGTTCGCAAGAGTAAGGAGCCAAAGAAGACAGATAAATGCCTACACTACAGTGAGCTAGGCCACTGAAAGAGGAACTATCCGAATATGGGCCGAGGTGCATCAAGTATAGAACTTTATATTTTTGAAACTAATTACTCTATGACCATTTATTCCACTTCGTGGATTATTGATTCTGGAGCTAGTGCGCACATTTGTTGTATGGATCAAGATCTGGAATGAAGAAGGAAGTTGGGCCATAATGAGGTGAAGATCAAAATAGGCAGCGCAGAGATTTGCAGCTACTAGCATTGGATCTACTTCTTCACTTTTATGTTCAGGACATTTAATTTTGTTTGACGATGTTTTGATTTTGCCCAAGGGGCTTTAGAACATTGTTTCCATTCCTGTTTTAGTTATACTAGGTTGTACATTTTGTTTTTCTGATTCGCATTGCAATATTTGTTATAGTAATAAATTTGTTGGCAATGCTTTCGTTAGTAAATGGTTGTATTAATTAAATGTTCAGAATTCGGGTGTAGTTAAGGTTGTGACAAGGAAACGTGGTAGACAAGACACTAACTAAGGATTAATATGGCACCTAAGAGTGGGCCATCTCGGTTAACACAAGATTCGCAAAATGGAGAAAGATGGGCTTATAGGCCCATTGGGATTGGATCCCTATCCTACTTGTGAGTCTTGTCTCATAGGCAAGATGTCTAGATCACCCTTCACCGGGACTTTTGAAAGGGCCACACAAGTCCTGGGCTTAGTGCATACCGATGTGTGTGGGCCATTTAGTGAAATGACTCGTGGAGGTGTCCACTAATTCATCACATTTATTGATGATCATTCTAGGTTTGGTCTGGTGTATTTGATGAAGCATAAATCTGAATCTATTGAAAGATTCAAGGAATTCAAGACTTTAATGAAAAATCAAACTGGGCAACATATGAAAACTCTGCAATAGGATCGTGGAGGAGAGTATATGAGTGCTGAGTTCGATGAGTACCTCAGAAAAATGGCATAGTATTACAACTCCCATCGCCAACAACTCCGAAACTAAATGGAGTAGCCGAGCAAAAGAACTAGATTTTGTTAGACATGGTTCGTTCCATGCTTAGCAACACTGACTTACCCATTTTATCATCCCCTCCTTACTGTTGTATACATCTTAAATAGATGTCCCTCCAAGTTCATTCCTAGTAATCCATATGAGATATAGAGAAAGAGAAAACCAAGTTTTAACCATATTAAGATCTGGGCATGTCCCGCTTATGTTAAGAAGACTAAAGTGGAGAAATTGGAGGCTAGGTTCTTAAAAAGACGTTTTGTTGAATATCTCGAAGACTCCATGAGATATTTCTTCTATATGCATGATGATCAGATGATCATTATAGCTTTATAAGTCTACTTTCTCGAAGAAGAGTTCATTCGAGAAGGTGTAAGAAATACAAATTTTTTACACACAATGCACACTTTTTACACACACTACACACTACACATATTTCACACACAATGCACACTTTTTACACACACTACATACATTTTCACACACAATGCACACTTTTTACACACACAATGCACACTTTATACACACACTACACACTCCACATATTTTCACACACAATCCATACTTTTTACACACACTACACTCTTTTTACACACACTACACACTTTTCACACGCACTACACACATTTTCACACACAATGCACACTTTTTACACACATTACACATTTTTTCACACACAATGCACATTTTTTACACACACTATGCACATTTTTTACACACACTACACATTTTTTACACACATTTTCACACACAATGCATACTTTTACACACACTACACACTTTTTACACACACTACACACTTTTTCACACACAATGCACACTTTTTGCACACACTACATACATTTTGACACTCAATGAACACTTTTTACACGCACTACACACTTTTTCACACACAATGCACACTTTATACACACACTACATACTTTTTACACACACTACACACATTTTCACACACAATTCATACTTTTCACACACACTACACATATTTCACACACAATGCACACTTTTTACACACACTACATACATTTTCACACACAATGCACACTTTTTACACACACTACACACTTTTTCACACACAATGCATACTTTATACACACACTACACTCTTTTTACACACACGACACATTTTTCACACGCACTACACACATTTTCACACACAATGCACACTTTTTACACATATTACACACTTTTTCGCACACAATGCATATTTTTTATACACACTACACACTTTTTACATATATTTTCACACACTATGCACATTTTTTACACACACTACACACTTTTTCGCACACAATGCATATTTTTTATACACACTACACACTTTTTACACATATTTTCACACACTATGCACATTTTTTACACACACTACACACTTTTTACATACACTACACACATTTTCACACACCATGCATACTTTTTACACACACTACACATATTTTCACACACAATGCACACTGTTTACACACACTACAGATATTTTCACACACAATGCACACTTTTTACACACACTACACACTTTTTCACACACAATGCACACTTTATACATGCACTACACACTTTTTACACACACTACACATATTTTCACACACAATCCATACTTTTTACACACACTACACTCTTTTTACACACTACACATTTTTCACACGCACTATACACTTTTACACACACTACACACTTTTTTACACACAATGCACACTTTTTACACATATTTTCACACACAATACACACTCTTTACATACACTACACACTTTTTATACACACTAAACATATTTTCACACCCTACACATACTTTACACACTACACACACATCACACATTTTCACACACGACACATATTTTACATACATTTTCACACACCATACATATATTACACACACCACACATTTTACACACACTACACATATTTTCACACACTACACACATTTTGACACTACACATATTTTCACACACTACACACATTTTGACACTACACATATTTTCACACACTACACATATTTTGACACACTACACATATTTTCACACACTACACACATTTTGACACACTACACATATTTTCACACGCTACACACATGATTTCACACACTACACACATTTTCCCACACTACACATTTTCACATACTACACATTTACACACACTACACATATTTTCACACATTTTACACACTTCATACATTTTAACACACTACACATTTTCACACACATCACATATTTTACACACGCTACACATTTTCACGCACTACACATATATAGTGTGTGAAAATGTGTGTAGTGTGTGAAGATATGTGTAGTGTGTGTAAATATGTGTAAAAAGTGTGTAGTGTGTGTATAATATGTGAAAATATGTGTAGTGTGTGAAAATATGTGTAATGTATGTGAAATATGTGTAGTGTGTGAAAATGTGTGTAGTGTGCGTAAAATATGTGAAAATACGTGTAGTGTGTGAAAATGTGTATAGTGTATTTAAAATATGCCATTTGTGTGTGAAAATGTGTGTAGTGGTGTAAAATAGGTCATGTGTGTGTGAAAATATGTGTAGTGTGTGTAAAATATGTAATATGTGTGTGAAAATGTGTAGTGTGTGTAATGTGTAGTTTATGTAAAATGTGTTATGTAGGTGTGAAAATATGTGTAGTGTGTGCAAAATGTGTGTAGTGTGTGTGAAATTGTGTATAGTGTGTGTAAAATATGTGTAGTGAGTGAAAATGTGTGTAATGTGTGTGAAAATACGTATAGTGTGTGAAAATGTATGTAGTGTGTGTAAACTGTGTAGTGTGTGTGAAAATGTGTATAGTGTGTGTAAAATATGTGAAAATATATGTAGTGTGTGAAAATATATATAGTGTGTGAAAATGTCTATGTTGCACCGACACTCCAAAAAACCACCACGGGCGGTGTCGGGCGCGTTCCGACACGGACACGGCTCCGACACGTCTGTACCGTGTCCCTGATAAAAAAAATCTAAAAAATTTTGGACACGGTGTCGGACACGTCCCTCGGTTAGACCCATTTTGAAAGTGATATTGATAGATTCATGCATCAAAAGCGGCGGATGACATGACTTGGCGGTAGGCAAGTTAGTTGCTTTATGCTTTACAGCTGCAAAACATCATTTTATTTGGTTATTATATTATTACTTTACTATTTAAGCACCATATTTGTTAGTAAAATACTAGTATTGTTTATGTCACCATCTATGTTCTTAGAATAATTACATTGATATAGAAATTAATAGATAAAGTCAAATGTATTAATGTCTCCATTAATATAATTATTTGCTTGTATTCTTTCTTAGACCTTGGAGTTGAAGTATATTTTCACATGCTATTATTTGCATAATTTGTATGACGATTGACGTTTGCTTGTTATTTCACTTATTTGCATTAGAATTTGAATAATGGAGTATTTATTTTTGTTTTATCATGTTTTGAATTGAAAACATGTTTATTGTTATATTTAGTTTATGTTTATATTTTTATTTTGCATTTGCTATTGATAAGTAGTTGAATTATTTGCAATATACATAGTTTTACGAAAAAACAAGTAAAATACAAATTTATATATAATATATATATATATAAATAAATAAATTGGACAGCCGTGTCGAAACCTATGTTTTTTTTAAAAATGCCGTTCCCCGTGTCCGTGTCGTGCCGTTCCCCGTTCGCCGTGTCCGTGTCGGTGCATCATAGGAAAATGTATATAGTGTATGTGAAAATATGTGTAGTGTGTGAAAATGTGTGTAGTGTATGTGAAATATGTGAAAATATGTGTAGTGTATGAAAACGTGTGTAGTGTGTGTAAAATACGCCATTTGTGTGTGAAAATGTGTGAAAATATGTGAAACTACACATATTTTCACACACTACACATATGTGAAACTACATATATTTTCACACACTACACACATTTTGACACTACACATATTTTCACACACTACACACATTTTGACACACTACACATATTTTCACACACTACACACATGATTTCACACACTACACACATTTTCCCACACTACAAATTTTCACATACTACACATTTACACACACTACACATATTTTCACACATTTTACACACTTCATACATTTTAACACACTACACATTTTCACACACATCACATATTTTACACACACTACACATTTTCACGCACTACACATATATAGTGTGTGAAAATGTGTGTAGTGTGTGAAAATATGTGTAGTGTGTGTAAATGTGTGTAAAAAGTGTGTAGTGTGTGTATAATATGTGAAAATATGTGTAGTGTGTGAAAATATGTGTAATGTATGTGAAATATGTGTAGTGTGTGAAAATGTGTGTAAAATATGTGTAGTATGTGTAAAATATGTGTAGTGTGTGAAAATGTGTGCAGTGTGTGTAAAATATGTGAAAATATGTGTAGTGTGTGAAAATATGTGTAGTGTGCGTAAAATATGTGAAAATACGTGTAGTGTGTGAAAATGTGTGTAGTGTATTTAAAATATGCCATTTGTGTGTGAAAATGTGTGTAGTGGTGTAAAATATGTCATGTGTGTGTGAAAATATGTGTAGTGTGTGTAAAATATGTCATGTGTGTGTGAAAATATGTGTAGTGTGTGTAATGTGTAGTTTATGTAAAATGTGTGATGTAGGTGTGAAAATATGTGTAGTGTGTGCAAAATGTGTGTAGTGTGTGTGAAAATGTGTATAATGTGTGTAAAATATGTGAAAATATGTGTAGTGTGTGAAAATGTGTGTAATGTGTGTGAAAATGTATGTAGTGTGTGTGAAAATGTGTATAGTGTGTGTAAAATGTGTGAAAATATATGTAGTGTGTGAAAATGTATGTAGTGTATGTGAAAATATGTGTAGTGTGTGAAAATGTGTGTAGTGTATGTGAAATATGTGAAAATATGTGTAGTGTATGAAAACGTGTGTAGTGTGTGTAAAATACGCCATTTGTGTGTGAAAATGTGTGTAAAATATGTCATGTGTGTGTGAAAATATGTGTAGTGTGTGTAAAATATGTAATATGTGTGTGAAAATATGTGTAGTGTGTGTAAAGTATGTGTAGTTTATGTAAAATGTGTGATGTAGGTGTGAAAATATGTGTAGTGTGTGTGAAAATGTGTATAGTGTGTGTAAAATATGTGAAAATATGTGGTGTGTGAAAATGTGTGTAATGTGTGTGAAAATACGTATAGTGTGTGAAAATGTGTGTAGTGTGTGTAAAATGTGTGTAATGTGTGTGAAAATGTGTATAGTGTATGTAAAATGTGTGAAAATATATGTAGTGTGTGAAAATGTGTGTAGTGTATGTGAAAATATGTGTAGTATGTGTAAAATGTGTATAGTGTGTGTGAAAATGTGTATAGTGTATGCAAAACGTGTGAAAATATATGTAGTGTGTGAAAATTAGTGTATGTGAAAATATGTGTAGTGTGTGAAAATGTGTGTAGTGTGTGTAAAATATGTGAAAATATGTGTAGTGTGTGTAAAATATGTGTAGTGTGTGAAGATGTCTGTAGTGTATGTGAAATATGTGTAGTGTGTGAAAATGTGCGTAGTGTGTGTAAAATATGTGAAAATATGTGGTGTGTGTAAAATATGTGAAAATATGTGGTGTGTGAAAATGTGTGTAATATGTGTGAAAATGTCATCTGTGTGTGTAAAATATGTGAAAATATGTGTAGTGTATGAAAATGTGTGTAGTATGTGTAAAAATATATATAGTGTGTGAAAATGTGTGTAAAATATGTGAAAACATGTGGTGTGAAAATGTGTGTAATTTGTGTGAAAATGTCATCTGTGTGTGAAAATATGTGTAGTGTGTGTAAAATATGTGTAGTATGTGAAAATATGTGTAGTGTGTGAAAATGTGTATAGTGTGTGAAAATGTGTATAGTGTGTATAAAATATGTGTAGTGTGTGTAAAAAGTGTGTAGTGTTTGTGTAAAAAGTGTGTAGTGTATGTGTAAATGTGTTCAAGTGTTTGTGTAAATTGTGTGTTGTGGGTGTATTAAATTTCAAACTAAATTAGACCCAATTTCGACCCATATTGGGCCCAACTTAAGACCCAATTGGATCTAAAAATAAGTGAGAATCAACCCAGTTGGAACCATAAAGAAAAAACTTAGGACCCAACCCAATTAAAACTTAGGTAAGTTGGGTTTGAAATATATTTTTGGACCCAAATTGCCACCCGTAGTGTCATCAATAGTCATCAGGATGTGTGTCACTAATGATATTTATATGCCATTATATCCCTATAGATCAGGAAAATTTTACTATTGCAAGTAAATAATTCTTGCCACCTACTATGTTTAGTGAAGGACAATTTTTTTATGATTAGTTCACGTATGTATGTGTATATATGTTTATTGTGATAGTGTGGACTGTGCACTAGATAGATCGCGTTAGTTTGATAAAATATGTGTAGTGTGTGTAATGAGTTTGATATACACACACTACACATATTTTCACACACTACACACATTTTGACATTACACATATTTTCACACACTACACACATTTTGACACACTACACAGATTTTCACACACTACACACATTTTGACACACTACACATATTTTCACACACTACACACATGATTTCACACACTACACACATTTTCCCACACTACACATTTTCACATACTACACATTTACACACACTACACATATTTTCACACATTTTACATACTTCATACATTTTAACACACTACACATTTTCACACACATCACATATTTTACACACTCTACACATTTTCATGCACTACACATATATAGTGTGTGAAAATGTGTGTAGTGTGTGAAAATGTGTGTAAAAAGTGTGTAGTGTGTGTATAATATGTGAAAATATGTGTAGTGTGTGAAAATATGTGTAATGTATGTGAAATATGTGTAGTGTGTGAAAATGTGTGTAGTGTGTGTAAAATATGTGTAGTATGTGTAAAATATGTGAAAATGTATGTAGTGTGTGAAAATGTGTGCAGTGTGTGTAAAATATGTGAAAATATGTGGTGTGTGAAAATGTGTGTAGTGTGCGTAAAATATGTGAAAATACGTGTAGTGTGTGAAAATGTGTGTAGTGTATTTAAAATATGCCATTTGTGTGTGAAAATGTGTGCAGTGGTGTAAAATATGTCATGTGTGTGTGAAAATATGTGTAGTGTGTGTAAAATATGTAATATGTGTGTGAAAATGTGTAGTGTGTGTAATGTGTAGTTTATGTAAAATGTGTGATGTAGGTGTGAAAATATGTGTAGTGTGTGCAAAATGTGTGTAGTGTGTGTGAAAATGTGTATAGTGTGTGTAAAATATGTGTAGTGTGTGAAAATGTGTGTAATGTGTGTGAAAATACGTATAGTGTGTGAAAATGTATGTAGTGTGTGTAAACTGTGTAGTGTGTGTGAAGATGTGTATAGTGTGTGTAAAATGTGTGAAAATATATGTAGTGTGCGAAAATGTCTAAGTTGCACCGACACTCCAAAAAACCACCACGGGCGGTGTCGGGCGCGTTCCGACACGGACACGGCTGTACCGTGTCCCTAATAAAAAAAATTATAAAAAATTTTGGACACCGTGTCGGACACGGTCAGGGACGTGTCCGACACGGTTAGACCCATTTTGAAAGTGATATTGATAGATTCATGCATCAAAAGCGGCGGATGACATGAGTTGGCGGTAGGCAAGTTAGTTGCTTTATGCTTTACAGCTGCAAAACATCATTTTATTTGGTTATTATATTATTACTTTATTATTTAAGCACCATATTTGTTAGTAAAATACTAGTATTGTTTATGTCACCATCTATGTTCTTAGAGTAATTACATTGATATAGAAATTAATAGATAAAGTCAAATGTATTAATGTCTCCATTAATATAATTATTTGCTTGTATTCTTTCTTAGACCTTGGAGTTGAAGTATATTTTCACATGCTATTATTTGCATAATTTGTATGACGATTGACGTTTGCTTGTTATTTCACTTATTTGCATTAGAATTTGAATAATGGAGTATTTATTTTTGTTTTATCATGTTTTGAATTGAAAACATGTTTATTGTTATATTTAGTTTATGTTTATATTTTTATTTTGCATTTGCTATTGATAAATAGTTGAATTATTTGTAATATACATAGTTTTACGAAAAAACAAGTAAAATACAAATTTATACATAATATATATATATAAATAAATAAATTGGACAGCCGTGTCGAAGCCGTGTCGAAACCTATGTTTTTTTTAAAAATGCCGTTCCCCGTGTCCGTGTCGTGCCGTTCCCCGTTCTCCGTGTCCGTGTCGGTGCATCATAGGAAAATGTATATAGTGTATGTGAAAATATGTGTAGTGTGTGAAAATGTGTGTAGTGTATGTGAAATATGTGAAAATATGTGTAGTGTATGAAAACGTGTGTAGTGTGTGTAAAATACGCCATTTGTGTGTGAAAATGTGTGTATTGTGTGTAAAATATGTCATGTGTGTGTGAAAATATGTGTAGTGTGTGTAAAATATGTAATATGTGTGTGTA
The DNA here is from genome assembly GCA_019426215.1 of Buddleja alternifolia. Taxonomy (NCBI): domain Eukaryota; kingdom Viridiplantae; phylum Streptophyta; class Magnoliopsida; order Lamiales; family Scrophulariaceae; genus Buddleja; species Buddleja alternifolia. The sequence goes on from CM033402.1 coordinate 7,915,161, forward strand.
AAAATATGTGTAGTGTGTGCAAAGTATGTGTAGTTTATGTAAAATGTGTGATGTAGGTGTGAAAATATGTGTAGTGTGTGTAAAATATGTGTAGTGTGTGTGAAAATGTGTATAGTGTGTGTAAAATATGTGAAAATATGTGGTGTGTGAAAATGTGTGTAATGTGTGTGAAAATACGTATAGTGTGTGAAAATGTGTGTAGTGTATGTAAAATGTGTGAAAATATATGTAGTGTGTGAAAATGTGTGTAGTGTATGTGAAAATATGTGTATTGTGTGTAAAATGTGTGTAGTGTGTGTGAAAATGTGTAATGTGTATAGTGTATGCAAAACGTGTGAAAATATATGTAGTGTGTGAAAATTAGTGTATGTGAAAATATGTGTAGTGTGTGAAAATGTGTGTAGTGTGTGTAAAATATGTGAAAATGTGTGTAGTGTGTGAAAATGTCTGTAGTGTATGTGAAATATGTGAAAATATGTGTAGTGTGTGTAAAATATGTGAAAATATGTGTAGTGTGTGAAAATGTCTGTAGTGTATGTGAAATATGTGTAGTGTGTGAAAATGTGCGTGGTGTGTGTAAAATATGTGAAAATATGTGGTGTGTGAAAATGTGTGTAATTTGTGTGAAAATGTCATCTGTGTGTGTAAAATATGTGAAAATATGTGTAGTGTGTGAAAATGTGTGTAGTTTGTGTAAAATATGTGAAAATATGTGGTGTGAAAATGTGTGTAATTTGTGTGAAAATGTCATCTGTGTGTGAAAATATGTGTAGTGTGTGTAAAATATGTGTAGTATGTGAAAATATGTGTAGTGTGTGAAAATGTGTATAGTGTGTGAAAATGTGTATAGTGTGTATAAAATATGTGTAGTGTGTGTAAAAAGTGTGTAGTGTATGTGTAAATGTGTTCAAGTGTTTGTGTAAATTGTGTGTTGAGGGTATATTAAATTTCAAATTAAGTTAGACCCAATTTGGACCCATATTGGGCCCAACTTAAAACCCAATTGGACCAAAAAATAAGTGAGAATCAACCCAGTTGGAACCATAAAGAAAAAACTTAGCACCCAACCCAACTAAAACCTAGGTAAATTGGATTTGAAATATATTTTTGGACCCAAATTGCCACCCGTAGTGTCATCAATAGTCACCAGGATTTGTATCACTAATGATATTTATATGCCATTATATCCCTATAGATCAGGAAAATTTTACTATTGTAAGTAAATAATTCTTGCCACCTACTATGTTTAGTGAAGGACAATTTTTTTATGATTAGTTCACGTATGTATGTGTATATATGTTTTTTGTGATAGTGTGGACTGTGCACTAGATAGAGCGCGTTAGTTTGATAAAATTTTAATTTGGTTCGATGATGACATCATCATCGACTTGTACAAAACCTTAAACCAAGAAAGAAACAGGAAGGAGTTGCAATAATTAAGATAACATATAACAAACAACGACTACCACAATTTGATTTGGGAATTCAAATAAACTAATTTAATTATACAAATTAAAAGCACTAAATTAGGCCCCATTTCAAAAAAGCGAACAACAATAATTAATGAAAAAGGGTCACCTCTGAAGCGATTTGATTATATATATATATATTATTTACATACATGTATATATGCCAAAAAGTTACTAATGATTTAAAACATGATTAATCGGACTTCTCCAGCATTATATTATTTATATATAAAAGGTAACTATGATATGATATTATATTATATAAAAAGTTACTAACAATTCAAACATGCATGATTAATTTGAGTGATCCATCATTTTTTTCTTTGGGCTCCACAATGGCACAAGCATTTTCGTCTTCAAGCGTAATGATCTCTACATGAGTGTTATCATCTTGAATAGGTAGAGAACAAACTGGGTGTATCTCATAATTAGTGCTGGCTATTATTATAGGCTTCACCACATAATGAGCTGGTAGTTTCTCTTCTTCTTCTTCTGCCTTGCAGTTCTTATATATTGCGTATAGTAAGATTTGTAGCACTCCAAAAATAAATCCCGCTATGTTGGGAACCTGTAAATAATCAAAATTTGATTATTATTATTATTATTATCATCATTAAATCACCTCATAAATCGCATGAATATTATTATCCTGATTCTATGTTCTTGATACATAGTTTACTCTAACATAAATCGCATATTTTGTGAAATATTTATTCATCAGGGGTGTTGAGGAGGTGGTGCTTCTCTTCTCTTTACACTAAGGGGAACACACACACACACAAATATATATATATATATATATATATATATATATATATATTTATTTTGATATACATATATATTACAAAAATGTGAATAGTGTTAAATTTGAGGAAAAAAATGTTGGTAGTTTTAATTTTGAGAAACATGTTAATAGTTTCAGCTACAATTCTTATTGAAGTTTCATGCGATGAAATATCAAAGGTTAAATAGAGAAAGTAATTACCGCAATATAGAAGTCCTTGAGCAGTAAACCATAGAAAAACCACATCACAGCGTTCAATAAGAGCGCAACTGACAATGAGATTGGCATAAACTCCACACTTTTTGTTCGAATTACCCGATTCTGCATGGCCACAATATTTGCAAAAATATTAATAATTTGTTCGTTATCATAGAAAATGTTGAGAAAAAATAAATAAAAATCACGACTTAATAAATAGCACTTGAGTATTTAATAACTCCTAGTGAATAAATAAATGCTTCAACGGAATATCACATGTTGATCAATCAAAGAGAAATAATTACAAGTAACTAAAGCAAATGTTGAGGTTAAAATTGACACAAAACAGAAAAGAGTAATGCTATATACCACCTTTTATATGTCACCGATTTTTCATCTCCCCTAGTTTTGGTAAGAAATTACTTGCAATTAATTGATTTTAATGAATTTAATAAATCCATACTTTCTAAATCAAGGGGCGGTGAAAAATCGATGGTATAAAAATGGTGGTATATAGCATTTTCCAAGAGGAAAAGGAAAAGCTAAAAAGCGGACTATTAAAAAGTGCTTATTTATATACTCATTAGTTCTAAAATACTCATTAATTACCATGATGCTTAGAGGCGCTATATACACAGTGGCAGACAATGCTACAGATATCCATCCAAGAACTTGAACTCGTTTTGGTTCTTTTACCCAAAAATGGATGAAAATAACAATAAATCCGAACCCACAAAAGTTGAGAAGCAGAAGCAGCTTCACAGCCAACATCTGCATGCAAAAAAGTTCATAATTTTTAGCCATTTACTAAAACAATAATAAATAATTTTAAATATATTAACCAATTAATGAATTAATTAGATCTTTTTTTTCTAGAAATTACGTACGTACCCTTGCTTTTTTTGGTGCATAAGAAATGAAAATGACGATGTAAATGGCCTCAATGAGACAGCCAAAGGAGTTGATAGTGATGAGAAGAATTTCATTTGATTTAAGTGTTGCATAATATATCCATAGCAGGGAGCTAAGTAAAGCAACCACATATGGCACAGATTGAAACCCTTCAGTTGATTTTTTCTTGTATATCCTGTAGAATGTCGGTCTGCACGACATAAATAAAATTCAAATATTTTAGTTACTTATTTGCATATCAATCGTACATAATATAATACTTAATTTTCATATAGAGAGTTATAATAGTGATTTTAGAAAGAAAAATAAAAATTAACTTACAGTGGGGCAATATACACCATGAAGGAGACAAGGTTACCTGCAACATGAAGATTGTTCATTAGTTTTTGTATATGGAATATCATGATCAAAACGACTACGAATTAAAATATAAAAAAACAGGTTATTAATGTAATATCATGGACATTCCAAGATATAGTATTGAAATTTTTCTATAAGATCCCATACTTTGTCACATATTCATCACGTATAAAATCATCAAAATCTAATCGCGATCGAAGTCATGTTTAGTGTTGCATAACGCTAGACGAATATGCAAATATCAGAAGGACACAATCAAACAAAAAGAACATATTCGTAACATTAGTTACCTAAAATCCCAAAGGTGAATACCAACGGGTTGTGAATGGTGAAAAGTGCCATCTCTCTCTCTCTCTCTCTCTCTCTAGGATGCAATAGAAAACAAAGGGCTCTGAAGAATACCCTAGTTTTCTTTAATTCCAATGTCTTATGAAGATTTAAGAGTTGAGACATGCATATATATATATATAGAAGATTGATGAGTGGCCTGTAATAGGTGGCACATGTATAGACTACCAAGCCAAGTTTGTAACTATATATTGACAATTTGACACATTCACATATCAATTCATCAGCCACTAGATACGTACTTTGCCACCTTTAACAATTTTTTAGTTAATTTTCCTACCAAAATTCTTAGCAACTAAAATTATAATTTAATCTGGAAACTTGGAAATATTAACATAAATACCACCCATTTTCATTTCTAACCTACAAGAAGTTGTATTGGTAGCCATTTTTGTCACGTTCGGCACGTTTGCAATGTGGAGTACAACTTAAAATTCATGAGCTCCAAGCGATTTTATCTATTTTTATTTTTGAAAAAAGAAAAAGTAGATTGACTCATTTTTCGGATTTGCAATTTAATTAAGATTAGAGCAATATTTATCAAACTGAGAGTGACATTTGATTAAATCGTTGACATAAAGTTATAGTATTGAGCAAATAGTTTATTTTCCTCAAAAAAAAAAAAGAAAAAAAAAGGGACAGTTTCTAAATTGGTAAGAATTATTTATATGATTTGTCGATCATCTATATTTGTGGAACAATATATCAAAGGCACCTATTGGAAGAGTATTAAGTAACAGGGAAAGTAGCAATATTGGTATATAGCATAAGGTCTATTGCAATCTTAGTTCTAGTATTTGTAAAGTTACAAAAAGAGTCTCCTAGAATTCTTTTTTTTGCAATTTTAGTCCAATCTATTAAGAAAACTGATGGATTTCCACAAGTAGCATGTGCACGACTCTAAGGGTTTAGATAGATTGAATAAATTGCATAAATACTCCCTTACTTATACAACACTAAATGTTATTAAACATTAATCAAAAAGTGTTTTTTTTTTGTTTGGCAAGTTTTACACAATTTAAGGTTTTTTTATATAAAATTTATGCAAATTAAGTCATTGTCAAGTGCAAGACACAGGGCCAAACTAATTATTTCCCTAAATATTTAACAATTGTGACTAAAAATACAAAAACATGCGCCCTACAGACTAATTTTGCAAATTTGTAAATAATAAGATTGAAATTACAAGGAAACCTATCCCATGGGGCTAATACTGCAATTTTTTCAAAGTAGTATGCGCTAGCAAACCAGGCCATTTAGGCTATTCAACGGCAGATGAGATCTTCTATTAAAAAAAAAAAATCTCACAATTACTTACTTAAACACACTAAGATAATTGATATTCACCCAACAGTTTGTAATAGAAGGGATAGGAGTTTTAAAAAATATATCATCTTATTTAATAGAGTACTCACTACCAGGTTCCAAGTTCCAACTATAAGGTTAGGGCAACATTGATCAAATTGAGTTCGACACTTAATTAAGCCGTTAACATAAAACGAATTATAGTATTGAGCAATTGTTTCTTTTCCACAAAGTAAAATAGGGAAATGGTTTCTATATTAGTAAAACAAAATGGCTAAGTTCTCATTAAATTAGTAATTAACTATATATATGATTTATTGATCATGTATCTTCAGACAATATATTGAGTTTAATTTAATGACGCCTAACTCGAAAGAGTATTAAAATTGTAAGTAACAAGCAGTCTATTTGAGCAATTAAATGGAGCACTTGCCAAGTTTGAATGTTTATGAATTCTTTACTTAATTGAACCTTATTGGGATTCCATTGACTAATCACATTATAAAAAGCAACACTTAATTATTCTAATTAAACCCCTTTTTCACTTCCTTTAAGCTTTAGCATTAATATTTATAATTCCTAGCACCCCCATATATTGTTGCTACAGTACTGAATCATGAAGATAAATTGTACCAAATAGCACTAATCATTCTTTATATATATATGTATATTGACTGCCCAATGAGTGTAAAGATTACTAGTGCCTAGTTAGGGCTTGTGTTAATGACAGGTGCTATACTGGGATGGGATTATTCTATGATTCATCTAGTGATATTTATCGGAAGGGGCAAAATTTCATTTTTCATTCCGTAATTATGTTCGAATACACTTTTAGTACCGAATTTTATATAAATCTCATATTGCATCTCATGGCTCATCAAATATCTATTTTTAGTCCCAATTGAAAATTTTGTCCAAAATTTTACGGTCAACTCCGTTAATCAACATTTTGACTCATTAGTTTTTGAGGGGAGAATTCATGCGTGAATGCACAAACGCATGGATTAAATTCGATATCAAGATGATTTCATTTAATATCAAGTGTCGTTTACAAACAAAATCTTCCCAAAAAATCGATGAAAATATTGACTAATAAAGTTAAATTAAGTTTTGAACGAAAAATTTGACTGAGACTAAGTGAGAGATATTTATAAAGTTATGATATTGAATGTGAAATTTATATAAAATTCGAAATTTAAAATGTACTTGAACATAATTACGGGACGAAAAATGTGATTTGTTATATGGGGTGTTCAAGCGTATAACATGTCTCTAATTTTTCCTTTAAAAAAAATATGTAATTACAACTTTATATATAAATAAATACTGACACAACTTATCTGTTAAACCATTTAATAATGTCCACTATATACATAGCATTGAAATTATCGATAAAGGTTACAAGAATTCTATATTTTATATAATAGCTGTCATCAGCAAATGCTATTGCGCTCTATCCACCACCTTTTTTGACCTGTACCTCAGGTAACTGCCATTTGTGGGATTCAAATATCTTCTGTTGTAGGGGACAAGTGACTCCAAGGTCTTAGTGAAAACTCCATGCATGCTTATTTATTTACCAGAAGCTAAGGCAAATTATTGGTATTTTAGGAATTACCATTCATCACATTTGTGCATACTTATTATATTATATTATGTAATTTAATCATGTTTTGGTCCCGACTATATGCTTTAGTACACATTTGTGTCTCAATACTTTGGTTTTCCGTATCTTTTATACATCTCACATTTAGTCATAATCTAAACGTGATTTGCACTCGAAAATTAACGCAGCCACGCACCACGTGTGGCCGTTGGTCATATTTGCTTTGTCTTATATATAAGCGTTAATGTGTCAGTTTATGAAATGATGTGATGATTAAGAGAAAAAAAACGATAAGGTACAAGACACAAAGATTGCAAGGTTCGTTGGGCGATGTAGTCTCAATTACATCCTTTTTGTCATTTTTCACTTGGAGGAAATCCACTAAATGATTTTCGAAGGATCACACAAAAATTTCTACAAGATAGGAGATAGATGAGCAAAGATTTGCTTCAAGTACTTTGATCTACTTGCTTCTTTCACCCAAAAATAATTCAAGTCTTCAACTTTGTCTTCACATAGATTGCGAGGTTGGATGGGTTTTGTCAATGGTGGTGTTTGATGAAATCAAACGATGAATATCTCAATAATAATGTAAGGTTCTTCTTGAGAAGAGGTTTGAGATATTTATGACTGTCTCAGGGATTTTTGAAAAACTTGAAGGAATGTTGGCTATGGAGTTTTGAACTTTTCTAAAAGTTTAAGGTTTGAGACTTCAATCCAACGGACTTTTGACTTGTAAGCCTCAGTTGTAATATTTTGGATTGTTGTTGAAATCTTATTTAAAGACATTCTTGAATAAAGTGTCCATTTGACACAAAGTTGAGCGCGTATCTTCACTTTAGCGCGATTGGACAGTTTTATGTCCTTTATTCTTGAAATTCTGCTGCAAAAGTTGGTGCCGCAGACTCTCCGAGTTTGACAGTCCAATAAGAAGGCTTCTCCACATGTCCTAGAGTGCTTATCACATTTAATGCTAATGCTCTTATTAGCATTTAATGCATTTGAATTTAATGTCCGGTGGACATTAATGCTCAAATAATATTTACATTTAACTCATTGTGGACTTAGGAATAAATTCAGGTGAAATCCTTCTTGATAGACACCCATTCAACCTTGAATGAACTTTTGGCTTTTATCTTTACATCGACTCTTAGAATAGTTTGATGCGCTTAGATAATTGCATAGAGATTTTCATCTTCATTCAGACTTCAGACGCTTGATCTTCAAACTTCACTTATGATAGATTCACTTATAATAATATCAGAGGCTCAGTCTATAAGATACTTAGCCTAGCAATCTAGAATAAAATTAAATAAAAGTCTTATACAAATCTTACGCTCAAAGCCTCTAGAGAATTTCTAATGAAATTTAAACTTACATAATTTAGGATCTAACATGAATCCTAATTGTCATCCTCAAAACATTTAACAAGAAATTTCCTAACAAACTTCATCGTCTTAAAAATTCCTTCACCGCCACTCATTTCCAAACTCCAACCCTCAACTATGGATGGATAAATTATCATTGCCCTCCCGAAATTGAAATCAAAATAAATGAAGAAAGAAACCCATAAGAGGACACATTCATGAATAATATATTTTCTTTTAACAAGAAGAAAAATCAAACACTCTAATTATATATATATATATATATATATTTATTGGTGTTGTTGCATGATGTCTTTAGATGTTACATTATTTTTATTTTCTCTTCTTTTTTTAAGTAGAAAATAAGCCTTCTTAGTTCTTATATATACATATATATATGTATGTATATACATATGTATATATCTATGTGTATATACATATGTGTGTGTGTTTCTGGGAATAATCTTACACGCCTACTTACAGTTTGAATCTTATATTTTTTTCTTTTTTTAAGTAGAAAATATCTATTTTAGAGGTAAATCGGTTATTTTGAAAAATCTCACCTGGAATGACTTTTTGGCCCTTCAAAAATGGCATGTGCCTTGCATGTGATGGAATCTTAGGAGAATATTCTACCTGAAAATGCTAATATATAAAAACATGTAAAACCCCTGAACTTCAGGAGGCAAAGTGAAAAAAAAATAGTATCTCTAAAAAATTATAAGAACAGTCATAGTTTGAAGGGTTTAATGTTTTTATCATGGTTTTAATCTTCTTTTCTTTTCCGCCAAAACATCCAAAAAGTTTTTGTTTTTCAGCTTATGGAAAAGAAATCATAGAGTAGTTTCGAAATTACATTGTTTCTTAAGAAACTTTCAATATTTCCACACTTTTCACAACAACTCTCAATGTTTCCATGTAAACTTTTCTAAAGGAGTTGTTGCTTTACTACCCAAGATAATAGAGCTCTCAAATCTTTGAATTTTAGGTCAAAGAAAATTAAGAAAGAGGACAAGAAAAGAGTAATCCATCTAACAATCTACCAAATTAAGTCCTAAATAGGATCAAACAAGTCCCTTAAATAATCAAACAAATCATACGAGAACTTTGTTTATCTGCAAATAAGCACACAACAAACTAAAAAAATTAAGGATATTGGAGGTGACAATGTTCCTTATGACCTTGGATATGATAGTGATTATGATAATTTGGGTTACTTGTACACAACAAAGAACATGTCAACGAAGGGCTCGCTGCAGCGTGAGCAAACAATAGCTCCCGTTCTCTAGAGTTGACATCGTCGCGGCCTCGTAACAGGTCTTGATATATTAGCCATATTTCTCTCTGTAAACATTGGATTGAGACTATTTTAGTATTTATAAAAATTAAGACATAGATCTACAACTCTTTAGAAGAACCCGAGAACTCATTCATCCGTTAAAGATGCATAAAATCCATCACAACATGAGACTTCATTATTATCTTTTGATCTATTCATTTCCATTGTCTTTTTCGCCTTCTTCTGAATATTTTCTTTTATATTAGTCTTCCACATAGAAAATGAATCCATCTTTCTTAGCTTTACAATGGCACAATAGTGAAGTTACTTGGATATCTGTGGAGAGAGTTACGACAGAATTGCCAAAGCTGCGCTTGGAGAATCGTTTCTTCTTAATTCTGTGTTGTTTTCTTCATTTTCCTGCAATGTCTTTGGATGATCCAACAAAATAAATTCAAGACTTTAGGTAAATATTTAGCATCAAATATCGAATAAAAGTATTGATATTAGACAAGATTACTCGGCATATAAAGCATTTATCAAAGATCATGGAGCCTCTACACAAGTATGTATGCTCGAACTAATCAACCAAACATTTATTTCACGAAGGAGCAATTTTTTTATCATGCGATTTATGGTGACTCGATCAAAATGTGAATATCACATTTTTCTTTTAGTAATTTATAGATGTGTTTGAAATCATAGTATCATTGATATTAATTTTATTTTATTTTTAGGCAATAACACTTTTAAAATTTAATATTTCAAAATTTAAGTTACTAGAACTTTGTCGATTATATGCTCTATAAATACAAAACTTGAATCCCACATTACCACTTTGTTGTTAGCAAAATTCGATCAATTAAATATTGACTTTTTGCAAAATGAAGAAAGCTAAGGGAGCAACTCTCATTTTTATTTTTATTTCACTATTCCTCTCTTGTTTTTAGCATTTTGCAAGTTTTCTTTCACGTTTCCTATATGTTTTTAATATTTAACGACTCAGAACTTGTTTTCGAAATGAAATTTTAATCCTTAGTTTTTATCCCTATTTATTATGTATGAACCGAATTCTTCATTACGAAATATCATTATGTTGACATATTGTTTTGAATACATAACCGAGGCGTGTCTATTGCTGGTTGAAAACTAATTGAGATAATGAAGAAATAGTAAAATATTATTGATCATGGTAGACATGTATATCAGTGTTTTTTTTATTTTTTGGATGGAAGATCATGTATATCAGTTTATGTTATTGGAATTTGTTTGTTTTTCAATGCGAACAAGTTGGTCTGCTGTAAGATTACAATTCATCTTCTTGTAACCATTAGACAAGCATAAATTAAATTATATTATCATGCCTAAGACTTATTATATTATATTATCATGCCTAAAACTTGTTTAATTAACCATGTATATGACTTAGATGCATGTATGTTACGAAATTGTCCAGTAAACTAAATCATCCATGAGAAATGTATAAAACGTTTTTTTCGGATGGATTAAGTTTACTTATTATTTTTTAAGTGCTAATTTTATGTTTAGAAAAGGGGTAAATACAATTCAGTCCCCTGATATTTGGAATTGGGCACTTACCCACGTGTGAAAAAAATTCACAAAAAAACCCCCTCCGATAATTTAAATTAGGGATAATTACATAAGACTCCCCTGTGATATGCGAAACCTGCTTCAAACTCTCTTGTGTTAATTTTTTTGCGAATCACCCCCTTGTGTTATTTTTTGTTTTGCATATTCCCCCTATTTTGATTTTTTTTGGGTGTTTTTTTTCCATTATAAATGTTCTAGATTCAACCCAAATTAAATTATTTAACTATTATAAATATGTTTGGAGCAAAAATGCATTTGGATTGACATTTATGATTAAAAAAAACACCCAAAAAAATCAAAAAAAAGGGAATATACAGAATAAAAAATAACATAAGGGGGTGATTTGCAAAAAAAATTAACATAGAGAAGTTTGACGCAGGTTTCATATATTACATGGGGGTCTTATGCAATTTTCCCTTTAAATTATACCCACAGTCTCCCCCAAACATTTTAGCCTTCAATTTTTTTTTTGTGAAGACTTAAATACCCTTACCCTTTTAAGGTATTTACATTATATTCCTCTATTTTGTTTTGTTAATTATTTTCTAATTTGTTAATTAATTTTTACTTTTAATTAATTCTTTTTCTTCTGCATCATCTTCCCAAAACAAAGATCCCAACCCTAATTTTTCCTCTCTCCACCAATTTCATCACCAAACACCATCACCACCACCTTCTCCACCTCCCAAATCTCATCCTCTTTCCCCGCCTCCGCCATCATCGCTCGGATCACGTGCCACCATCGCACCCTAAAGCAGCCGCTGCCGTCACGAGCACCCTGAAGCCCCGTACTGCCAGCATTGCGATTCTGCCACCACCACACTCATAGCGCCGTCTCCCAGATTTAAAATCGCGCTACCACCATGCCCATCCACCCTAACGCTCTCCTTCACCAGGTTCGGAGTTGGAAAACGGTGTGGGATACAATGTTGTGGCGGCGTAGGAGAAACTGGGTTTGTTGTAACGGAGACGGGAAAACTGTTGTTAGCGGCGATATGGGAAACATGATTGGGGGGGGGGGGAAGCAATTGTCACGGTGGTGGGTTTACTGTTGTGACGATGGGAAACATGGTGGCGGAAGCTGCAATAGTGTCAAAGTAGTAATGGTAGGGAAGAGTTGTGACGGGTGGTGGCGGAGGAAGGTAGTGATGCGGGGGAGGTGGAGTCCAACTGATGACGAAGTTGTGTACGGCAGTACTATAAATCCCCAATCATATATACAGTAAAACCTCTATACAATAATATTCTTTGGATCAACAAAAAATATTACCCTAGAAAGGGTATTCTTAAATAGAGGTTTATATATAAAAATTATAATTTTTAAAAAATGACTAATATACATTATACGAAAATATGTCCCTTCATATTTTAAAAACATGAATTTAAAAGATATATAAGATTCATGAATTTTAAAAAAACAAATGTACGTATATCATACATGTACATTGTGTATATATTAGATTTGGAAAATTCATTCATGTATGTATCTAGGAAATGTGAAAAAAAATGTAGGAAAAATTACTCAAAACCCTCTAAAATAATTTTTCGTATCCAAAAAACCCATGAAAATATTTTTCAATCTCAAAAACCCATTATATGGTAAAATTAAATAAATAATACAAATATAAATGAAAAATCAGAAAATAGAATGGAAAGAATGAGGAATCAGGAAATAGCACGTTACGACATGTGATATGTCGTCTTAGTGCTGAGATGACATATCACATGTCGTCTCACATAAGTATATATATTTTTTTTAATTCTGCACTGAGACGACATGTGATATGTCGTCTTAGTGCTGAGACGACATGTCACATGTCGTCTCTGACTGAGACGACATGCTACATGTCGTCTCAGTTTTTTTTTTGTAATTTTTGTCAGCCGTGTCAACAAAGCTGCTGACACGGCTGACTATGAACAGTGAGACGGCATGCTGCATGTCATCTCACTGTTAACTGGTTTTTTTTTTTCCGTTTTCTTGCTACAAATAACCGAGAGCTCTTCCATTTCTTCTTCTTCTTGTTGTTTTGCTTCAAATTTCTCCACACCATTTTAAGCAAAATTTTAGGCGAAAAGAGCTTGAAAAAATCGAACACATTCTCGTCTCTATCTATTCCCAACCAAAAACATAAGGTATAATTTTAATTTTGTAAATTTTCGAGTGTATATATTTTTATTGTAAGTTATGGTTCAAAAATTGAATTTGTAGTGATAAAATCGATTTTTTAACTATAATTTTTGCATTATTTCGTATAATTATTGACATCATTTTTAGTATGATTTTTATGAGTTTTTGGTGTACTTTTTGGTATAATGTTGGGATTTTTTTTGAATTGGTAGGTATAATGTTGTATAATCATTGATTGTTGAGATTTATTTTTAATTTTTAGGTATAATTCTCGAATATGTTGGTATTATTGTTGAATTAATAGGTTTTATTATGGCTTTTAGGTTAAATTTTGATATTAAGGTATAATGTAGATTTTTAGTGTGTTTGTTTTTTATGGCTTAAAATTTGATATAAGTGTTAGTTTGTAATTGTGTAGAAATTTACGTATAATTTCAGAAATATAATTTTGAATTTATTGTTAGGGTTTAAATTTTCATATAAGTTGCAATTGAAATTTCAAATGTTTAGGTTTACATAGTATGTATAATTTCGAATGAGTAGTTATAATTTTTAGGTTTAATTTGTAATATAGAAGTATAGTTTGCATATATAAATTTTAATTTTGTAGGTACCCAATTTCGAATTTTATGTATAATTTGTAGGTATTATTTTATTTTTTTACTATAATTTTAAATTTAGTGCTTAATTATGGTTTGATTTTTGATATTATATAGAAAATGTCGAGGGCGAACACAGTTGATGTTTTGGTATACACGGATGGTCAAATTATTGAAGAGTCAAATTCAGTAAGATATAGCACTCGTCCAAGCACTAGTATGAGAATATCTCGTACGATCACATACGCGAAATTGTTGGAGAAGTTATACGCGAGAACAAAAATTGATCAGAATCATTTTTCATTGAAAGTAATTATAAAGTTTGAATTTGAAAAGAGAAACGTGACGAGGGAGGGCACAATGGAGATCAAAGATGATGAAACTTTAGCGCTTTTCTTGGATCTTAACAATGTTGATAGATTGATCGAGCTTTATATTGAGAAAGAACCAATCGAACAACAGAGTCAAAATAGCTCGTTGTTAACCCAAGTGAGCCGCCCCAGTGCATGTCGTACTTTACACAGCCCGCAATGCCCGATTTGAATATGCAGTCACAAGCCCCATTCATGTCGTATTTTACACAGCCCACAATACCCGATTTAAATACGCAGTCGCAATCACATGTGTTGGGAAATCGTGAGTATCATGAATTTTTTTCAAGTGGTTTGGGGAGTTCTACAATTCACGATTTGCATCAAGGTAGTTTATTCTTTCGTTTACATTATGTAGTTTATTTTTAAATTGCATATTTGTGTACTTTTCTTTGCAGAATTATAAAATGAGTTTACCTTTTTGTGATTTGCATTTTTAGGTGCTTCTACATCGGGTCATTCGTTTGGTAATTTTGAAAATGTACAAAATTTCCCTTTGGAGAATCTTCATTTGACGAATTTTGTAGTTCCTGGCGTGGAAGCAAGTAATTATGAATCTTCTAATAAGTTTCATAATTGTTGTATCATTTGATTCATGACTTGTTATTCTTATTTTTGCATATTATCATCGTATTTATCTTTAATTGCAGGTCCGTCTAGACCAAGCCTTCATGACTTTGAGCAACCCAATTTCGGGTTTAGTGATTTTGCAGACATTGGGAATGATGATAATGGAAGTGACAATGACAGTCGTGATTCTGATTGTTCGATCCATCATCATACAGATGCCGAGTTGGAACAAAGGCGCAACAATGCAACAATGGATGAGGATGAAGATGATCATGATAATAATGTACCGATGAATGAAGATGTCCCTCCCACAAGAGCTGAAGAAAGACTTCATGAAGTGCTCCCATTCTATTCCACCAGCTACCCAAAAGTAGAAGGAGATTCACTTTATCGACAAAGTTCAGGTTTGAGCAGGAGAATAATTTATGATGAAGCGAAAAGTAATCTTTGTAAGGGCCAAGTCTTTGACAACAAACTCAGCTTGCAAGCAGCGCGGGTGGTTTAAAAAAAAAAAAAAAACTACCACGTGCAGCATGCACGGCGTGAGTTTAAGGTCATAATTAGTAATCCGAGGGTGTATGCTGTAGAATGTAAAAATGGATGCCCTTTTAAACTGCGGGGAGCTTTGTTGAAGAATACTAACTTTTGGAAAATTACAAGGTATGAAGGGACACACACATGTTTTGCAGAAGATTGTTCTAAGAACCACTTTAACTTGGACATAAACACGATTGCAAATGAAATTCTACCTGAAGTGAGGAAGGATCCGTCATACAAAATCAGTCTAATTGTACTAGCAGTGCAGAAAAAATGGAAATTTGATATTTCATATGGGAAAACTTGGTACAGTTTGCGTCGTGCAAATGAGATTATATACGGGACCTGGGAAGAGTCCATTACTAGGTTGCCTAAATTTTTGGGAGCAATAAAGAAGTGGAATCCAGGGACGGTTGTTGAATGGCGGCACAAAAATCCCGATCAAAATCCAAAAATGTTGAAATTTATGTTTTGGGCGTTCAAGCCATGTATAGATGGATTCCGACATTGTCGACGAGTCATATGTGTTGATGGGACTCATGTGTACGCACGCCACAAGGCGAAGTTGTTATGCGCGTCAACTCTGGATGGAAGTCAGAACATTTTGCCTCTAGCATTCGCTATTGTTGATAATGAGTCAAATGAGTCTTGGTTATGGTTTCTGCAATTGATCTGCAAACATTTTTTGATGCCTGATGAAGGTGTTTGCCTTATTTCAGATCGTCATAAGGGGTTATTAAATGCTACTCGATATATGCCCGCGTTTACCCCTCCACTGGGAGCGCATAGATATTGCCTCCGACATGTGACTTCAAACTTTAATGCACAATTCAAAAGTAAATCCATGAAGGAACTCTGTTATGCGGCAGGTATGGTACATAACCAACGAAAGTTTGACAAAGCAATGGAACTTATTGGCAATAAGGATCCAGTTGCGTTGAATTATCTGAAAGATATCCCACGAGAAAAGTGGACACTGGCATATGATGGAGGAATGCGCGAAGGCATTATGACGAAAAATATGGGAGAAAGCTTAAATAATGTGTTGAAAGGTACTCGACATCTTCCACCCACATCAATTGCTGAGTGCACATTTTATCGTATTGTCCAATATTTTGCTGATCGAGTGCGAATGGCTCATGCAATGAGGGCACAACCTTTCACCACATATGCGTATACAATGTACAATGAGTGGGACAAAAAATCTGCAAATCACTAGGCAAAAGTATTTTCTTGGCAGCATGAGACGGGTCACGTTAAAACGGGACGACAGATCGGGTCCGGTAATCATCATTACTCGGTCGACATCAAAGCTAATATTGCTCTTGTGGAAATGGACTCTTCATCGAATTCCGTGTTCACATGCAATAAAATTATGTACAAAATTAGGGAGCAGGTCAACCGAGCTTGTTGAAAAATATTACCTGACCTCCGAATATTTGAAAACTTACAAAGGGAGGTTCTACCCGTTGTTGGAATCACATTATTGGGATACTCCCAATTTTGAATTGGTCCATGACCCTGATCTGAGGAAGCCACCTACTGTAGGCCGGCAACGAAGCACTCGCATTCACAATGAGATGGACTGGGCCAATTTAGACTCAGATTAGAGTCAAAGAAAACAATTTTATGTTATAAAAAAACTGTTTTTTTTAATCTTCTGGCTTGTGTTTGGCACGTTTCTGTGCATTTTTTGGCTGCGGCTTGAACACAAAAGTTGCAGGCCATGTTATGAACTTTGTAAACACGTAAGTTTTGGGTGATTTGGATGCCCGAGTGAAGAGATATGGCCAAGCGAAATAGGGCTGTTTGGAGACATTTTTTGAAAAAAAACTGTTTTTTTTTAATCTTCTGGCTTGTGTTTGGCACGTTTCTGTGCATTTTTTGGCTGCGGATTGAACACAAAAGTTGCAGGTCATGTTATGAACTTTGTAAACACGTAAGTTTTGGGTGATTTGGATGCCCGAGTGAAGAGATATGGCCATGCGAAATAGTATTTTTTTAAAGAAAAAATGACTTTTTTTTGTTTGTATCTCGTTTTTCTCCCTTTTCGGGGCGTTTTCGGGTGTCGACTTGAACATAACATTTGTAGAATTGTACATAAACTTCATACCAGAGCAAGAATTGAGTCGTTTTGATGCCCGGTTCAAAAAATACGACGAGCCCAAAAAAAATAATAGTATTTTTTTAAAGAAAAAATGACTATTTTTTGATTGTATCTCGTTTTTCTCCCTTTTCGGGGCATTCTCGGGTGTGGACTTGAACATAACATTTGTAGAATTGTACATAAACTTCATACCAGAGCAAGAATTGAGTCGTTTTGATGCCCGGTTCAAAAAATACGACGAGCCCAAAAAAAATAATAGTATTTTTTTTAAGAAAAAAAATATATTTTTTTGTTTTTTCTCGTATCTTTTCTCCCTTTTCGGGCGTTTTTCGGGTGTCGACTTGAACATAACATTTGTAGAATTGTACATAAACTTCATACCAGAGCAAGAATTGAGTCGTTTTGATGCCCGGTTCAAAATACGACGAGCCCAAAAAAATAATAAACATTATTAAAAAAAATAACTTGACATATTTTTTGTACATAAATGAAAATTGACGTATTTTTTTTTTTTGTATTGTTCGTTTTTCTCCCTTTTCGGTTTCGGTGGCGTTTTCGGGTGTCGACTTGAACATAACATTTGTAGAATTGTACATAAACTTCATACCAGAGCAAGAATTGAGTCGTTTTGATGCTCGGTTCAAAAAATACGATGAGCCCAAAAAAAATAATAGTATTTTTTTAAAGAAAAAATGACTATTTTTTGTTTGTATCTCGTTTTTCTCCCTTTTCGGGGTGTTTTCGGGTGTGGACTTGAACATAACATTTGTAGAATTGTACATAAACTTCATACCAGAGCAAGAATTGGGTCATTTTGATGCCCGGTTCAAAAAATACGACGACGCAAAAAAAATAATAGTATTTTTTTTAAGAAAAAATGACTTTTTTTCTTAAAGGGATCTCGTTTTGGAGTATGTCTTCCACTACAAAATTATAAAATTATATTATTAAAAATCTTATAGTAAACACAACATATTTACATTACATATATATACATCGAACTAAGATTATATAAACTATCTATTTGACCGATAACCACGATGCCCCCCCGTCCCACAATCCGGAGATCGCCTCATTCTCGTAGACCTTCTCCTGTTTGCGTCTTCCTCGCGATCATTGTACTGCACTGGTGATACATTGAATCGCACATGACGCGGAGGTGCAATATCATGATGTTGAGGAGCATCACTCCACTGGCTTGTACCGAGCTCGGGAAAATTCCAAGTCGGCGTACTGAAACCTTGTCCATACTCTGGTGGATGTGCCATACTGGGAATGTATACGTCGTTGGGGTTGGGACGAGGTTGAGCCGAGCTCGATCCCCCGACATGTTGACCATGAAAGCCCAAGCCCGAGCTCGATCCTCCGACATAGAATTGAGTCCCATAACCCGAACTCGGTGCCCCGACATTGATTTGACCATGATAACCCGAGCTCGAACCACCGGCATTGAATTGATGGTGATAAGCCGAGCTCGATGCTTCGGCATTGAACTGACCATGATAACCAGAGCTCGAACCACCGGGATTCCCACCAAATGTGACTATATTCCGGATGCCCCTCATGCTGGATTGCAGTTTCGTAAGTGTCGTGAGATCACCAGATTGGACAATTTGTTCCACTGTAGTCTGCGCCTCCGCAATTTCATTGAACTGCACAACGTAAATAACAAATAGTATCAACAAAAATATATTTCAGAGTAAAAAACCAATTAAATAAGTATCAATGAAAAAACAATTCCAAATACTAACCACATCATGCAATAGAGGGGCTGACCCAACCTGGTGTCCCGCATCTCTCCTAGTCAATCGGGGAGAAATATAACGACGAGTGATTCGGTCATACCACTGGTCGTAGTCTTCGTCTGTCTGGGCTCCCCCCTCAATATAAATTCCAGGCACAACGAACTGGTCACGATTATTCCACTTTGCAATATGCCGAGCGTGTTTTTCTACCCAATTTTTGTTGGGGGTACCCTTTCGGCTAACCCTTTGAACACGTTCAGGATTGCGTGGAATGTATTGGCGGATTCCAAATTGTCGAAGAACACGCTCAGGGTGATGATGCTCTACAATGGCAAAGAATACCATTGGAACTGCGGCTCGCCATACGTTCTCATTCATACATTGAGGTGGCAACTCCGCAATGTCTGCATCATTCAAATTGTATGGTGTCCAAACAAACTAAAATACAAAAAGATAATTTAGAATATATTAGTAGGACATAGATATACGTTCATAATAATTACAAAAAAAAAAATAAAAATATCCCAACTCACATGTCCATCGGCCATCTGATCTAGCCCATCTCTAATTGCCCGAACGTTGTGACTGATTGTACCAGTATTTGTTATGGGTCGATCCCACCTTCAAACAACAATCATTGAAAATAATTAAACAAAATCGAACGTTTTTTAACTAAACATAATATTCAAATAGTAAATTACTGTGAAGCATGAGGTGCTCGGGCAATGCCATTCACGTCAACTCCCGCAATCTGTCTTGGTAGCCCATGAGGCCTTAAAATCGAAATCCTACTCCAGGCCCATATCTATTGGATGATAAATATATTCATTCAATAACCAGGAATTATCATATTAGAAATAAAAACGTGTAAATAAAATTTTTGAGCACCTGTAATAATGGCATGAAACCTCCCAAATTTTTGCATTCTACTTGGGCCCCCTTTGATAATTCTCGGTACAAATGTGCCAATACCGCACTCCCCCAACTGTAGGTGGATGCTAAGTTTATATCTTCAAACAACCCCAACCATACTATAGGAACAACATCTCCTGTGCTGTCGGCACACATCACACCCCGGAGAAACAAAAGGCCCCAACAACGGGCTATTTGATCAACTACAGCTTCTTCAGTTTGATTAGTTATCCTGTTTGGCTCACTCAAAACATGGGAAACAAGCCTTCTAACAGGAATTCTGTAACCGTGAATTAAATCTTCCGGCGCTAAGAATAGTCCTAATTGTTGAAATACGTACAAGACATAATCTTCAATGTCTACGAAGGCCCGATAAAAAACTACAGCCCTACCATCAACTGGTAGACCATATAAAATAGCAACATCCTGGAGAGTTATCGTAGCCTTTCCTGTCCTAAAATGAAATGTGTTCGTTTCTGGGCGCCATCTCTCAATAAGGGCCTTTACGAGGCCTAGGTCATTTATAAACTGATCTAACTGGTATAGCCTATAAAATCCCATCTGATCAATCTTTTGCTTGACGCGGGGATGTACATGAGAGTTAAAGGCCTGTTTGAAATATGCATGGTCAGCTCGCCGGACACGAATAGTTAAGTCAGGATGATCAGCAACTGTCTCAGATACATGATTGTCCTGATCATATAATACGCTCTCATCAACTGGGCCATATACATTACGATCGGCCATCCTGCATTTATATATCCACAAGAATGTTAATTTACATTGTACGATATAAGTTACACTTAATATTTAAACATAATAATTTAAACTACCAATCCAATCTGCACTTAACTACTCTAAATTAAACGTAATATTTGAAAGTTTACAAAACAAATAATCCAATTCCAAATTAAACCTAACCACTCATAAATATACCAAACAATTCAAAATCAAACCTATACATTCATATTATACCAAACAATTCAAAAATTATTCCAACTAATTCGAACATTATATCAAACATTTCCAAAATATACCAATTAATCCAAAATTAAAGTTAACTACTCCAAATTAAGCCAATCAAAGTATTTATACCCAACAATTCTAAGTTAAACCTAGCAACTCGAAATCGAACCTAAAAATTCAAAATTATTACTATAAATTCAAACATTATACTAAACAATTACAAAATATACCTACTTATTCGAAAAAAAATCTAACTACACGAAATTAAGCTTATTAATTCGAACTTATACCAAATAATTCCAAATTAAACCAACCATCTACAATAAAAAAACCTAACAATTCAAATTAAACACTAAACATACAAATTATACCAAACATTTTCAACATTATACCAAAAATTCAAATATTATACTAAATAATTCCAAAATAACACTAAAAATAAAAAATCAATTTACTAATTCAACAATTATACCACCAATTCAACATTATAACAATACAAGAATTTTTGGTTAATTCAAAAAGAACATTAAAAATGGACATTATACCTAAAAATTAAAATAAATCTCAACGATCCAAATTATACAACATTATACCAACAATTCAAAACAATTCTAACATTATACCAAAAAGCACACCATAAATTACAATAATTATACGAACATTTTCAGAATTATACGAAATAATGCAAAAATTATAGTTAAAAAAACATTTTACTATTAAAATTCAATTTTTCAACTATAAATTACAATACAAATATATACATTCTAAAATTAACAAAATTAAAAGTATACCTTTCGTTCTTGGTTGAGAAAGAGATAGAGAGGAGAATGTGTTCGATTTTCCAAACTCTTTTCGCCTTAAAATTACACAAATTTTCGCTGAAAAATTTGTGTAATTTGCATTTAGAATAGAAGAGAGGGGAGAGAGCAGAAGAAGAAAACGAAGAAGAAGATAGAAAGAAAGAAAGAAAGGAAAGAAAGGAGGAAGAAGAAGAAAGGCTCCTCGGTGAAACCGAGGAGCAGAAAAAAAAAACAAAAAAACCTCAACAGTGAGACGGCATGCTGCATGCCGTCTCACTGTTGATTGTCAGCCATGTCAGCTGACACGGCTGACTGCTGACTGAATCTGAAAAAAAGAAAAGGCTGAGACGACATGTGACATGTCGTCTCAGTGCAGAATTAAAAAAAATATATACTTATGTGAGACGACATGTGATATGTCGTCTCAGCACTAAGACGACATATCACATGTCGTCTCAGTGCAGAATTAAAAAAATATATATATATATACTTATGTGAGACGACATGCGATATGTCGTCTCAGCACTAAGATGACATATCACATGTCGTAACGTGCTATTTCCTGATTCCCCGTTCTTTCCATGCTATTTTCTGATTTTTCATTTAAATTTGTATTATTTATTTAATTTACCCCCCATTATATAAACTTTTCATTCCAAAAACTCCAAAAGTGAAATTAACAACTTTTTGGACTAAACTGCCCCTTCATTTATTAAGTTAATAATTGATCAATTAGTTTTTCTTATTGTATTGTTTTGTTTTAACTATTCAAATTGAAGAATCATAAAATACGAATTTTATTTTGTAATATTAAATTTTTTAAAATTTTTATATAATTTTTTTTTTATTTTAATATGGTATTATCTATAAATATATGTTTTAAATTCTTTAAAAGATTAAAAAATCTGAAAATTTAAAACTAAAATCATATAGTATCAATTATCAATGTGAAATTTTTAAATAAATAAATTTCATTGCACAACTACAATTGATTAATTTTTAATCTAGAAGACTAAGGTAATTAAGTCCATAAATTTGTTAACCCTAAATATTGGTTTTTTGGAATGAAAAGTTGATGGAGTGGGTTTTTTGGATTGACAAATATTATCATGGGTTTTTTGGTTATAAAAGTTTATTTTAAGGATTTTTAGTAATTTTCCCAAAAATGTATGTACATCATGTATGCATTTAAAATATTCACTCATGTATGTTTATCTTCGAAATATCTTTTCGTTTGTTTTCTTTTTCTATACATATATAATGCGAGCATAATCATGAATTTCATTATCATTTCAAATCATACATTTTCTACTTCAATAAGGTGATTATGTTGACGAGTTACAATGAATGCGCCAGTTAAAGGATGTGGTATTAACCCAAAAAATTAAGTCATTGTCACAGACAACTTTAGATAATTATTTCATATCATCTTATGTTTAATATAACATAGTTAAATAATTCTAGATATTTTAATATATTTGAAATTTAATGTCATTTTATTACTAGATGGAGGTAAATTCTTAAGGATGGTCCTAAAAAAAACATGGAATATTACAATATAAAGTTTATTCTTTTTTATAACTAGTATCGAGTTCGGACCATGATTTTTTATTACTATAAGGAGGTTATTCTTACATAGAGTATTCTTTTGTAGAGGTTTTACTATATATATGTATATATATATGTATATATATGTATATAACCACTCGCACAATGCGCGAGTGAGATGCATAGGGGTTAAATTGCCTCTTTATTTTCTTCTTAGGTTTTTTTTTATATTTTATTTTTCTTAGGGGGGTAAGTACCTATTTCGACCAATCACAGGGGGTTATAACTAATTATCCCATTTAGAAAATGATATTAGCATGTTTTTGGAGTATTATATTGAGAGGGAGGATATAGATTGGTAGAATTTTATTGATAATTTTTGTCTATTTCCTAAGAATTTTCACATAAAAGACTTAAATAATAATATTATTATATTGACGAGATGATTAAGCATAGGATCTTGTGATATATTTAATTTTTGTTACTTAATTCTTGATGTTGCGAACATTTATTTTTATTTTTTTTGTGCTAGTTAATGATTATGTTCTACCATGTGCCAATTTTATTTTTCGCATTTAAAAATCAAATGGTTGCAACAAAGACTATAGTCGTTGATCTTAACCAAGGAGAGAAGTTGAATGGTCAGAATTACGATGTGTGGCATCATAAATTCTATATCTTATTGAAGATTAGGAATGATTGGAAATCATAAGTTAGCAATTGTATGAACCTGAACAAGCAGGGACTGAGCAGTAAAAGAAAGATCTTGAGACTTACCAAAGTTGGAAGCGAAAAGATCTACTGACTCGTCTGTTATTGCTAAGTAGCATGAGAAATGATCTCATGATGTGATTCAAAAAGTTCAAAACGGCTAAGGAATTTTGGGATGCCGTCAAAGTTCAATTTGGTGGAACATCTACCACAACATTGCGCCAACTTACTATGAAATTTGACAGTTACAAGAAGCGTCATGATCATTCAATAATGCATCATCTTACAACAATGTCAAATATGATAAGCGAGTTAAAAGCAGCAATTCATGAACTAACAGAAGAACAACTAGTACAAGTTGTTATATGTTTTTTACCTCCTGGGAATATCTGTGAGTTCATCTTACTCATAATGCTAATATCAAAATGTTTGATGATGTTTCTAGCCATGTTCAACTTGAGGAGGATCGTCTAATTGTGGATAAGTTCTCTGTTTAAACTCTGACTCAAATAAGACTTTTGCATTTAAACACAAAAGAGGCAGAGGTAATGAGATGCAGTCATCCTCTAAGAAGGCTAAGAAGAATAGAAGCTACAGAGGGAAGCACGAAGGCAAGAACAAAAGAGACAAGTCTAAAATGTCTTATCACATATGTGGCCAGTTGGGACACTTTGCTCATGAATGCATTGTTGCAAAGGTACATTTTACGTTATGTCGGTCTCCTCAACTATTTGTTAGTAGTTGTTTGATGTTGGTTGAAATTCTTCATATTTGGAATGTAGACTCAGTAGCAACAGACCACATAGCGAGGGATTGAACAACATATATAGACTTCTATCGAATTCTAGCTGGATCAGACGTATATATTCGTGGAGTAACTCAAGTGCTTAAGTTATAGAAATTGGAACTTGCAAAGTAATATTGCGTGGTGGACGCGTATTATATCTCTATGATGTATTGGATGTTGCGGATTTTAGATGAAGTCTTGTCTCTGTTTTAGTGTTTCTTAAGTTTGGTTTTAGATTTATATTTGCTGATAGTTATGTCAAGTTGTACTTAGGAACTATATACTATAGATCTAGTTATTTATCAGGTGGTTTATTTATTAGATATTGTACCTTTGTCTAATGAGAATTATAATAGTTTTTCATATATTACATCTTCAAGAGATGTCATGTATGATGATTGTGTGAAATGGCATGCAAGACTTGGAGATATAGATCAAGAAAGAATGATAGAAGACTTGCTAAAGAGGGTCTTCTTGGTCCTATTACTAAAGTCAACTTATCTACATGTGAAAATTGTCTATCTATAAAAACTATTAGAAAACCATTTGACAAAGGCATTAAAGCTACAATGCCTTTGCAACTTATCTATTCAGATAATTGCGGCCCAACGAATATGAAGGCAAGATATGATGCTTCATATTTCATCACATTTGTAGATGATTTTACGCGCTACTGTCATGTATATTCAATCTCTCATATGTCTTAAGCATTAGATTATTTAAAACGTTATATGAAATTAGTTGAAATTCAATTAGAGAAAAATATCAAGTCGCTTAGAACTGACTAAGGCATTGAATATTTATCTGATAAATCTAAAGAATTAGAAAAACTATTTGGCAAAGGCATCATTAGAGCTACAATGCCCTTAAAACTTATCCACTCAGATATTTGTGGACCAACGAATATGAAGGCAAGACATGGTGCTTTATATTTCATCACATTTATAGATGATTTTATGCACTACTGTCATGTATATTCAATCTCTCATAAGCCTGGAACATTAGATTATCTAAGACGTTCTACAAAATTGGTTGAAAATCAATTAGAGAAAAATATCAGGTCGCTAAGGATTGGCCTAGGCCTTGAATATTTATCTCATAAATTTAAAGAATTATGTGATGAAAAGGGAATAGCTAAACAACTTATTATTCCTGGTACTCCGCAATAAAATGGTGTTGCTGAGAGAAGGAATAGAACATTTTTAGATATGGTTAGGTTGATAATGGCGCAAGCTAATCTTCCTATTTTATTTCGGGGAAATGCTCTACTTACTTCAAACTACATCTTAAATCATGTGCCTTGGAAATCTGTGTCATCTACTCCTTATGAACTATGGACTGGAAGAAAACCCAATTTAAGTAATTTACATCAATGGGGTTCAGCAATTTATATTCACTCACCTTCTCGAAAGTATGGAAAGTTAAGTCCTAGTGGAAAAAAATGTATCTTTATAAAATGCCTTGGAGATTCCAAAGGACATGTCTTTCTTGGTGAAGAGGCTGATGGGGGTGTAACAAAAACTTGAGCCACGAGATGCTACATTCTTGGAATAAGATTTTCCTAGAAAAGGAGAGGTTTCTAAAGATTTTCAATTTTATGAATTGAAAGATCCTAAAATTGACACATCAAATCGAGTTATCGAATTATATAATAAGATTCACCTCAAACTAGTGGAAGTGATGACATGTTTAATAAAACTAGAATAGAGAAAAATCTCGAAGAACCACAACTTCGAAAGGGTAGTCATGGAAGAGTTCCCCATCGTCAATTTGACATTGAAGGGGAAGCTTTCATGATAGATGGTGAAGAGCCAAGAATGGTACATAAAGCTATCAATTCTTCAGCTGCAAAAAAGAATGAATGAAGAAGCAATGCAGGAAAAATTGGAATCCATTATAAATCAAATCAGGTCCGAGACTCGGTTCATCTTCAACTTGGTTGTAAGACAATAGGAAATAAATTGGTTCTTAAGATTAAAAGAAAGTCTAATGGATCTATCGAAAATATAAGGCTTGTTTAGTGGCAAAAATGTACAGTCAAATGAGGGAATCGACTATAAAAAACCTTCTCAATAGTGGTTAGATGCTCTTCTATTTCCTTCCTTTGGCCATTGTCTAGCATATGTAACCTGAACTTTACCAAAGGATGTTTAAAACGTCTTCCTCAATGGACAACTAGATGAAAAATTTACATGGATCAATCCAAAGGATTCATAAACAAAGGTAAAGAACGCAAAGTTACAAGCTCAAAAAATCTATTTGTGGCCTGAAGCAAGCATCCAGAATAGAATCTCAAATTTCATCAAGCTAAGATAGCCGATTGGATTTACAATGATGAATAAAGTCATTGTGTTATGCTAAGCAATACAAAGTAACTTTGTGATCCTATCTTTATATATTGATAACATTTTATTGGCCGAAAATGATAAGGAGTTAATAGAAGCCACAAAGAAGTGGTTGTCTTTAAATTTTGAAATGAAAGACATGGGTCGAGCCGGTTATGTACTAGGTGTTAAGATCTTTAAAGATTGATCAAAAGGCTTCTTGGTTTGTCTCAAGAGACTATGTTAGAAGATGCTTGAACGATACCGAATACAAAGTTGCAAAGCCATTGGTACACTTGTTGAAAAGAATTTGAGCCTTAACTCTCAATTGGGTTCACAAACTCCAGATGAGAAAGACAAAATGTCTAGAGTTCCTTATTCAACTGCAAATAGCAGCTTGATGTATGCAATGATGTGCACAAGACTGGACATTTGTTATGCATTTGGTCTTGTTAGTCATTTTTGAGCCAACCGTGAACTTGTACATTGGAAAGGAGTTAAGAGGATATTCAGGTATCTTAAAGGAACAACATATTACATGCTATGTTATCAAGGTCAAGATTTTGCACTTAATCGGTTATAATGATGTTGATTGGGGAGGGGGCATAGATGAACACAAATCAGCATTAGGATATGTTTTTTTCTTACTAATGGCGCTACATCTTGGAGTAGCAAAAAGCAATCATGTATTGCCTTATCAACTATTATCTTGTTCTGTAGCAGTGTAAGAAGCTGTTTGGTTGAGACAATTTCTAGAACATTATTAGAAGCTGTTTTGCTTCTAACCCAGTAACAGTATATTGTGATAGCACTACAACTCTTTCTTATGTTAAGGATCCCAAGTATCATGCTAAAACCAAACATATTCAAAGTAGATACCATTTCATAAAAAGACATTATAGCACAGAAAGAAGTAATCTTGAAACACTTTCTACTAGTCATATGGTAGTAGATCCAATTACCAAACCAATTGTTAGAGTCTGATTGTATTTCTTGAAAGGATCATTTTGTAATCATAAATTGATAATTTATTAGATATCAATTATTTTGCATAAGTACATTGATTTGATATGTATGTTGATAGGCGGAGAGAGATGGGACATTTTTTAAATAAGCATTATTTACTGTTACATTGTTAATCTATCGATATGTCGCCTCAATAAAAACCAAGATGAAGCTTATTATATCTTAATAGCTGACATAGCTGTTTACCCACCATCTATGACGCCTATAAGTTTTCGGGTGCGAGATTTTAATTTAGAATTGTTCATGTGTAAATATATTCTCAACTTAGGCATTTTTTAGAAATGAACTAATTAAGACCTTTACAGTGTAGAGAGGTAAAACACATACATTCTTTATGACAAAGAGTCTCCACCGTTGTGTGTATACCATACTACATGTGCATAGAGACCCAATTGGAAGTGAGTAAATGGATCTTTGCTTTCTCAATGTGTGAGTCCTAAAGATCATTTATCTTAGTAGTACTCTATGTGACTTTTAAATATGCCACAATGCGAAAAATTAGTGTTAGCTACTCTAGAATGTTACCTATGACTATAGATGATGCAGTCTAAAGGAACATGACGGGGAAAACAGTTAACTTAGATCCTAATGTTATTAGGGTAAAAGGAAGGCAAGCTTAGATTTATGCCTTTCACTTGTATTTATCGGCTAACCAGTTATGTTAATCAATTGGATTTTATAACTATGAATACTAACTGGTAGAGTGGTTAAGTATAAATTTCTAGAGGGATTAGATATACTTAATTAGGGTGACTAACGAGCCTCGGGGTACAATAATATACAACACAAAATTATCTCCATCAATGATTGATGTCTCCATTCTGACCTTTATTGGTTTCTAGTTTGGGCTCTCGAGATTACAAGTTAGGTGTCAGTCGCACAACTCATTTATCTATATGATAAATTTTTTGGGGAGAGTATACGTTGCTATCAAGCTATGGTCATGCCATCATGGGTGAGTGGGAGACATTAGAAATAAACAGCCAAGAGACATATCCATACATCTCAACTGGTTGCAACTCTTGGTGAAAGGGTGTATTTTTCTCTATAATTACAGCACATTATTCATCATTTTAATCACTTGAATATATATGAAAACATATATAATATACTCTCCAAATACTTTAGATATTTGAATCGTGAATTTGTGTCTTTGGCTCTAGTAATCGAATTCCCGACGGCGTTCGTATTTTGTTTTATTCAAGAAGGTTTGGGCCGACGGATTCTAATCAAGTTCAATCAAAGTTTGTAATTCCTCAAATTCCACCACACGAAGTCTGAATTAGAATTTCGCAGAGATCTCTTTGCTTCATGTCAAGCAGGGACGGAGCCAGGAATCTCACGGAGGGGGGGCGAGATTTGTGGGGGGTGTGGGGGGCTTGCCCCCCACGGTACGGTATGCTATATTTATGTGAGAAAATATACTATATCTACTAAAAAGTCTCATCCAAAAATATACAATTGAAGTCTTATAAAACAAACCAACATGACTACTTATTTAAGTTAGACATTCTAAGTTGTACTCGACGAGTTGTACACCTAGAACTCTCTGTGTATTGTTTATTTGTTTTCATCTAGGGTTGAATTATTCTCTATCTCATAATATATAATCTGGTAAAAAATGAAGGGGAATTATTTGATAAATTAGTTATGTAGTGGTCTATTTATTTTATCTAATTAAACTATTAAAATATATCTATTACAACATAAAGTATAGATAGATAAATATTTAGATCTAAAAATGTTAATTTATTTCAGTCATTAAATTTATAATTTCTAGTGAAACTAAAGCATGAGGGGAAAATAATTAAAGCATGAGGGGAAATATAGTACAGATAGATATGTTGTTCTCATCTTTTTCAATTCATCAATCATGCAAATTAAGATTTAGAAATTGAAATTAAGTAATTAAAGCCTAAATAGAGGGGCGAACCGGCGAGGGGTGAGGGCGTGTGTGAGCGGCGAGTTCGACAGCAGCAGCAGTAGTGGTGGATCTTGAGAAAGCTTGAAACTTGAGAGTTGGATACTGGAATGGAGTTTTCAGCTTTGCTAGTAATCTGCAAAAGAAGAACAATGGTGCGTGAATACAAGAGTGATTTGGGGAGGAAAAGAAAAGTTAAGTAAAGAAAAGAAAAAGTGGTGTTTGTGGGGGACAAGATGTATAGTATAAAAAAAAGTAAAGAAAAATGGTGGGGTAAGGGGGGCAAAACCTGATGAAAAAAAACGTTTTGGGGGGGGGGGGGGAGAATTTTTTTATAAAAAATTTGAACCACTAATTTTTTTTTTAATAATTGAGGGGGGCGACGGCCCCATCATGCCCCCCTAGCTCCGTCTATGATGTCAACAAAGAGAGGAGATTATTAACATTTTCATGGCCCCTTTAAGTTTGCAGTTTCAATTAAATCTTTTGAAGGCTGCATTTATTATAGTAAAATCAAGAAATCACACATAATCAAGAAAATTGTGACAATCTTTCGTTATCTTCAACTTATGTTTTGGGCTCAAGACCAGCCTTAAGCTTCTGAATGGTGGCATCATCAGTGTTGAATGACTTAGCTAGAACTACATCATCGACATTAGTCGCAAACAAAGTCACTGGCAGTGAAACCATGCAAGCGCTCGCGCTATCAAAAGCTGAAACCGCTGTGGCAGACTTTTGGGGATCCGCATTATACTGATAATGAACTAAACCCTTAGGGAAAACAAAGGCATCCCCTATGTGGAGGCTTTGAGTGAAGAGCACATCGATGGTGCCCACGAATCCAACCTCGAGACATCCACCAATGAAGAATCGTGATTCTGCAACACGTGGGTAGGTGTGTGGGGGATTGACGTCTCCTGAAGGGTATTGTAACACCGCAAGCAAACCACTATGGCCATCAATGGCTAGAAACTCTGCTTTATTCATGGTTCAAAGTCACGGTATCGGCGATAATATCAGTGGGCGCTGTTCCATATTGGTCATGGCGTATCGGGATATTATCAAGGATACGATACAAAACATTATAAAATGCTTGAAAAAATCTAAAAAAATAGTAAAATTAAAAAAAATGTAAATAACACAAATTGCTAGCTTTTGAAACATATTAAGAGTTTTTACTACATCAACCATCAAAAAAGCTATATGTATTCATAGAAATAATATATAAATGCACTTTGTTTTTAGAAGTTAAACAATCATTCTAGTTGAATTATGTAACTTATTGTTTCTTTCAGCTTTATTATAGTAAGATCATGAATTGATAATAGATCAACCAATAATTTCTTCTTTTTTTAAAATGAAACAAATATTTTTTGACAAAGAATATTTGCTTCATATTCATAGCAAGTCTGAATTTTTAATTCCATAAATCCATAATTAGCATACACCACTATAGAAATAAATAAATAAAAGCTCAGACAGCTCCTAAATCAATTCAGTAAGTCTTCCAAATCTTCTCTGCATACTTCAGATCCACGATCACTTTATGTTTAAACGCCTCTATCTGAAAATTCTTCTTCTTTTGCCACTACTCATCTTTTTTCTCAATTTTTGGTTAAAATCGGAAATTGATTCACAGATGGCTCGCGACAAAGCTCTGGATAACAGATTCGGATGCAAGGTTTTAGCAAATGTTTCTAGTTCTACCTAGTTTCTCGGTATCGCTGATATTATCAATATCTCAGCCGATAATATCCTATACCGATGATATTATCATGATATCGCCGATATTATCGGCCGATATCCGATAAGATCGGCGATACCACACACTAGTGCTAGCAAAACCGTATCGATATTGTCGGATCGGACTGCTCCGATCCGGTTGCGTATCGGCCGATATCATCGAATATCGGCCGATACTTTTAACCATGGCTTTATTGGCTTTGGCTACTTTGAAAGTAGGTACATGGGACCCGAAAATGTCACGCATGCCTGTGAATGTAAAGAAATGTCCATCCTGACTTTGGAGTTTGGGGAGCAAATTAGATCTTCTATTGCAAAATGGTGTTGCATATGATGCTTGCACAACAAGTGTATATAATCCATAACAAATTTATATTCAAGAAAATATTTTATACACATGGCATTACAAAAATATAAAAATATAAAAAATCGGAAAATATAAAAATCTATTTCTTAAACCAATTTCCAAAATTTAAATAAATTTATTTTTAAATGGAAAATTCTTTTTTTATTAACAAAGTAAATAAATTAAAAAATCAAGAAAATAAAGTATAGAAAAAATAAAAAATATTTAAAATATTATTTTTTTTCAAAAAATTATATCTTAAACTAATTTTTAATTTATTTTTTATTAGTGGCTAAATTTCGATTGGCAAACAATTAATTAGTTAAAAACTCAACAAAATGTAAAATCGTAAGAAAACATAAGAAAAAATAGAAAAATAAAACAAAGAAATGAAAATCAAAATCAAACATATTCCACTTGACAAGAATAAAAATGATGATTTCCAACTGACCTCATGGTGTTAAAAAGATAACTAACATATTTGAAAATCAGGGGAGTGTTTTGATAGTTCAAGAAATGATTTTTAGGTTATAGTTTAGGGGGTATATTGATTTTTTCCTTAATTATAATAGACATATGTGGTTGTGAAATGTTCAAATTGAAACATAATTATAACTTAAGAGACGAGTGATGTGATTTGTGGAGTCAGATCAAAAAGGAGAAAATAATCAATCGAGCAATATCTGATTATCAGCCCCAAAAAAATCAATATTGAACGTGAACAAATGGCAAAATTTCAATTCTTGTCCCACAGAATATCGTAATTCTAATTTTAGTCCCATACTTTATGAGATTTTAAAAAATGTTTCATTAGTTGCAAACATGGTCCTTTTTTTAAGCGGAGTTAGTCACATACGATATTTTCTTTTAAATTTTGACGGAATTGGCCAAATGAAACTCATGTGGTCGTTATTTCGAGCTTATGTTTCGACTCAAAGTATGTTATTAATTATTTTGTTCATTATGTTTTGAATAACGGTCTTTTAGTTGTTGAGTGAACTGTCTAATTATGAATAGCAAAATATCTAATTTTCTTGAAGTAAATTTGAGAGAATACCACCTAAATCCATTTTTCAAGAAAAATTGAGATTTTGTTAGGAAAATTGTGCGTAGCATTTTTATGTAATATTTTTTGGAGATGCAAAACAAATGTATTTTTAATAAAAAAAAAGCTCCGAAAAATCAAGAAATGAGAAATGCACGTGCCATCCAATTGGGACTTTATAGTTGAATGCTGTTCAATAATATTTTTTAAAAAAAGAATTACACTTGAGTAAGCCGTGCATACAGTAGGTGAAGAAAAAGTTTAGTCAAATTTGAATTTAATAGGACTAACTTCAGTTAATTGTCAAAAAAGTAGTGCAAGTCAACATCAAATGGCGAAATTCCAACAGAAAAAAAAAAACGTTTTAATTGAGAAATTGGGTTTACTTCATTCCTGGATTGGGAATTCCGACCAAAATTCACGCGGATAAACAAATCAGGAATTGGGTATTTCCGACCAAATTCACGCGGGATTACAAAACTATAAAGTACGTACACACAATATCTCTATACAATGTGTATATATATATTGATTTAATACAAACTCTTCCAACTAATCACCTACGTCCCTCTTACCAAACGCAACCCCCCCCCCCTCAATTACCCAAACTACCCTCCACCACCAACCCACCAAAACACCACCACCAGGGTCTCACCCGTCATTTCACCCCCACCCCCCAACCTTATCAACACTCTTCACTCTTTCCCCCACATTTCATCAAACACAAATTCCGATGAACAAAGACCGCCGCAGCTTCAGCTGGAGCTCCGCCGCCATCGGCGCCGCCGCCGCCGCCGCGACGGCGTTCGTAATCTCGGCGAAGCCGCGGGATCCGACGTTCCACCTCATCTCCATGGATCTCACATCCTTGAAGCTCAACTTCCCACTCCTCGACGCCGAGATGATCCTCACCGTCCACGTCACCAACCCCAACGTGGCCCCCATCCACTACTCCGCCACCGACATGTCCATCTACTACGCCGGCGCTCTCCTCGGCTCGGCTCCCGTCCAAGCAGGCTCCCAGCCGCCCCACTCCTGCCAGCTCCTCCGGCTCCCGGCTCGACTCAGCGGCTTGCAGCTGGCCCACCAAGGTAAGAAGTTCCTTGCCGACGTGGCGCGGCGGGAGATGGTCCTGGACTCGACGGTGGACATAAGGGGGGCGGCGAAGGTGCTGTGGTGGGACCACAAGTTCAAGGTGCACGTGGACAGTCACGTGATCGTGGATCCTGTGTTTCTTGATGTTATTGATCAGGAGAATAAATCTGAATTGGAAGTCTTTGTTAATGAATGAAATTTTATTATTTATACTAATTAATGTTGTTGGTATATGTTTTTTTGCAAGTAGCATATGTTATGATTCTGATTTTTGGTTTATTTTCCAATCGAAGATAAATCCAATAGGAATATGATGATGTAGTTCCAACTTCCAATTCCAAGTATATTTTCTGAAATTCGGTGCCGTCCAACTGTGACAAATTCAATTCTAGTATATTCAATTACATTATTTTTTATTTATTTTTTGATCGAGCAATTTTTAATTTTCATTAATCATAAAAACATGTACAAATACAACCAAAAATACATCCATACCAAATCCTAACAAACAAGGAGTTACTAAGGCGGTAGATTGAAACATCAATAGATAAGATTGAAACGAGACAAAAGAGGTAACATATTTGAAACAAGGTGAAATTTCATATTGTCGACAAGCGACATGAACTTCGACTTCGGGGTCTCTCGCCAACAAGTGGCTGGGATTGATACAAAGAAGAGGAGTCTTTTCTTCAAGACTAAGGAGAAGACTCCCAACGAACCACCAACAATCAATCTTCCATTTCATTACAATGCCAAAACGGAGGCATCCAATCTCAAATCTACCGTAAACACAAAAGACAGGAGGATGACAATGATCAAGAGCCCCAAAACATATCCTCTTATTCTCCTCAATTTCAATGGAACAAACCGGCCTCAATGTTGTGAGCCACCAAGGCCAAGTCCATTGCATCGAAAAGAGGTGAACCTGAAAAACAAAAGATGCAAGAAAACAACACAAATAACATAAAACATGAACTAAAAGACAACTAAACCAAACAACAACCCAACATGATGCAGCCAATATTGAGGAGTTGTACCAAACAAACATGTAAATAAAACAGGGGGGCAAAACAGAACAAGAAAAACCAGTTAATGACTGCCCAGGTCCTTGACTCTTCCTTCCCGAGCCACCCTCAAACAGAGAAGAGACAACCGATGGACTTGGTTTCCTCTCCAAGAGTAGACAGAGCTCGATCCGGATGTCCATCGCTAGATCTGGAGTTAAGGTAGTAATGGCAGGCTGGTGGCTTAACCCCTTCATATTTCCATAGACGTTCCTTCGGCACAAAGGAGATCTGGACTGTTGTACCTTGCAACGAGCTCTTACGTCTAGGCTTTCCTTAGTTGAGAAAGGAGAAAGAGATGCCGGCAGTCGCTCGGCGGGTTGGTGGCGTTTGTAGAGGTTGTATGGTGTGGAGGAGGGAAGACCCATTTTGGAGAAGAGTAACTCGAACTACGCCGAGGAGGAAAGGGAGGTGCCGCTGCTACAGCAGCGGCGGAAACCCTAAAAAGGGGAGGCACGATTCAAGAGAGAACGTGCAGAAAGGCTCTATATGTATTCAATTACATTATGAAAAATGCTATATACCAAAGATTAATTTTTTTTTTGTTTTATCCTAGATAGGGTAGAATATCTATTTGTTTATAATATAAATTATTGGTATAATTACACGGACCTCCCCTCTGAATGGGCTAATTATAGCTCAATTTCCTCAACTATACGTCATTACAAACACTTCCCTTGCTGTCAATTTACATCTTACAATTTCCCCCTCTATTTTTAACTTTTTCAATGAAAAAAGGTTACATCATCACATTTTTTTTTCCTTTTTTTGACTTTTGACTATTTATTGGACTATTCTACCTTACATACGAGGGGAATATATGTCATAAAATGAATGTGATTGTAACGCATTTGTAATTACTAATAATGAAACATCCCACCAAATTACCCTTCAAAAAGTGGCAATGGACGGGGAGGGGAGCTTGGTGATGAACGGTGCGGTAGCGAGATAAGCTTGGTGTTGGTTGGTGGGGACTATGGGTGGGATAACAGTAAAAGAAAGGGTGGAGGGGATGAAGATGTTTTTCAAATTCATTTCTTTTTTTCTTTCAAATATTTATTTTCCTTATATTAGATAAAGCCATGAGGGTTGCTTTTGTCATTTCAACCTTTTTATTTTTGATTTTTTTTAAAAAAGTTTTAATCAAGAGCAAAAATGTCAATTCATCGGTTCCATTAAGATTTTTAAGGATCCGTTAACTCAAGGGGAGGTGTTTGTAATTACGCATAGTTGAGGGGAGAGGGTTGTAATTAGTCCTTTTTTTTGTGGGGGATTTGGGGGGGGGGGGGGGGGGGGTCAGTGTAATTACCTAAATTCTTAGAATCTAGTTAAATAAATTTATTGTATTTATTTGTTAGCAAAATTAAAATAAATAACAAAACCATAATCAATAATGATGGTATCTTATATTATCCTAGGAGGAATAATATTTCGGGATAATGGCAGACACCCCCTCAGTTATGAGGTGATGTGCACTTTGCCCCCTAACTTATTGAAATGTGTACTTTGCCCCTCACTTATTATAAAATGTGCATTTTGCCCCATCGGGCAGCTCGGGTAGGGGCAAAGTGCTACAAAACACATAAGTGAGGGGGCAAAATGCTACAACAATACATAAGTCAGGGGGCAAAGTGCTACAAAGACACATAAGTCAGGGGGCAAAAGTCCAATTTTTATGATAAGTGTGGTGCCCGAATCTGCCCGAACTGCCCGAGGGGGTGAAGTGCACATTTTATGATAAGTGAGGGGGCAAAGTGCACATTTCAATAAGTTAAGGGGCAAAATGCACATCACCCCATAACTGAGGGGGGTGTCTGCTATTATCCCTAATATTTCTGTTAATTACTAAAATATCATTTAGTTTTGTACATACA
Organism: Buddleja alternifolia; assembly: GCA_019426215.1. NCBI lineage: Eukaryota > Viridiplantae > Streptophyta > Magnoliopsida > Lamiales > Scrophulariaceae > Buddleja > Buddleja alternifolia. Next base: position 7,952,619 of record CM033402.1, read on the forward strand.
ATTAATTTTATGTGAATTACTAAAATATCATTTAGTTTTGTACATACAATTAATTTTATGTGCAAGGCGAACCAATTATATGATACTTTTAGTTCCATGTGAAGCAATAGCATGATAGTTATAGATCTACTTAGTATGAAGTGGTACTCATCGGCCCGTAACAAACGATTAAGGATGTGTTGGGAGTTTTACCGCCATAGCTCCTCCTTTCGACGATCAAGTTAGTTTTCATTCTTTTGACAACCAATAGAGACAGTGAACGAGACTTTATTGGAGATGGTGGAGACTGGAGAGGATGCATTTTTCACATTGGGACTAATAATATATTTAAAGGGAACATGTGTGTGACGCCCCACTATTTAAGTATCAATAATTTACTAAAAGTATTTTTCTGTCTAATGATTTATGCTCAAGTGAAGAATTTTTTTTTCGAAGGAAGGCAATTGAGTTAGAATATTTGGGCTAGGTCACAAGTTAATTTGTTTATATATATATATATATATATATATATATATATATAGGGTATGGATCAAATACATCCCTATACTTTAAGTAAGATATAAGGCTCAATCTAGACCATTTAAACCAATTGATCCCAAGGTCCATAATTAAAGCCATTATTTCAGTTTTAATCTTTAATTTAATGATGATAAGGGCATTTTAGTCAATAGATTTAACAAACTCATGCAAATAATATGCAGGATCAAAATTAAATCCCTTGTTATACGTAATAACAGATTCCTCTTTCCTTTTTAATTATTCCTTGCAATTTCAGCGCACAGAAAGTTACGATTGATACAGAAAACTTTAAATTCATATTCAATTCATATATCATCAATTCATCATCGGCAATTTCAGCTCGGAATTATCGACAATTCAACATCAAGAACAACCATTACTGATGATGATGATGATGATTTCTCCTCAAGAACATCCATGGTGGAAGAAGAAGAAGCTGTTGTTGTTGTTTAAATAATTGATTTGAATTTGGAATCTCCTAATGAGAAATTGAAAACTAATTAATCACACATAATTTCAGTTTTATTATTATGGAAAAGTTTTAACCAGATGAGACTACGCACAGGTAATGGGATGATGAATGAATAATCCTCTGGCTAATATACTGTATAATTAGTTATAATATACTGTATAATGTGTTATAATATACTGTATAATGACTTATAAGATACTGTATAATAGAATATTTTTAATATATTATAAACACATACTGTATAATGAGTTATAATATAGCGTGTAATGTGTTATAACATACTGTATAATGACTTATAAGATACTGTATAATTGAATATTTTTAATATGTTATAAACACATACTGTATAATGAGTTATAATATACCATATAATGTGTTATAACATACTGTATAGGGTTACTTTTTCCAATTTTGAATGATTTGAATGGGAAATAATACTATTTGACTAAACACATACTATATAGTCTCTTTACTTTTTACTCATGAAGAGAGAATGATGATGTCCGGAATGCATACTGTAGCAGACATATTTTGCTGTTGTTGTGGACAAATAGTTGGCTGGAAGTACGTACATCTCGACCTCCATATTCTTTCGTGTTTTTGCACAGAATTCTTTCAAATTGAGATTCATCTTAATTTTTCCCTCAGGAGGGTGAACATGAAAAGACCCAGAAATATAAAGAAGAAAAATTTGTTCTTGAAAGGTATTCTAACTCTTCCATAGGCTCTCGATTTTCTCTATTTTTCTGTTAAACGAAGTTCAAGTAAAATATTTTGTGAAACAGAGAGAAGATAATGGATGAAGTAGACGGTGAAAGTTTTCTGAGACGTGGGTTTGTGGGATTTGAAAAATAACATCATTTGACTATTATACTCCTGATCTAATTGGAATCAATTTTCCCACTTGTTTTTTGATTCCTTTTTAGACTGTTGGATTTAATGGATCCAATGGTGTAAATTAGGTCTTATATCTTATCTAATATAGGGTATGTATTAGATTTTGACCCTATATATATAATAGGGCCGAATAGGAAATAAGATCCTTGGATGATTTAAGAAGACACAATAGAAGCCTTATTGACATTTTTGGGTCAAAGGAAAATTAGTTACAACAAGGGACAAATTTGTAATACTTGTTATACTTATCAAGAAAAAGAAAGACGAACTCCAGAAAATTTAAAAGCACGACAGCTCCTGCTTCCTATCATTGATCCCGTGGCTCATTGAAAGTTGAGGCTATATACCTTCTCCCTATTCAAAAGGTATAAACACTAAAAGTCACTTAACGGGGCTCACCCCTTTTCTTAAAATAATTCTGAAATAGCTTTTATATTTGTTTCATTATAAATTTTCTCATTGACATAAATTTATTTTATTTAATAAACAATTTGAGTTTGTCACTAATTAGATTAATTATTCAGATTATTGCATATCATTAAGATTTATTCACTCTAGTAATTTGGATGACTATTTATATATCTTCTAATGGGTACTGCTCTACTATTACTTATTTGGCGACTAAATAATAGCACCATTTCGTAATAAAATAAACAAGGGATAATTGCATAAAAGCCCCCGTATTATTTTGAAAATGCTAAAAAAACCCTGTGTTGACGAAATAGGATAATCACCCCCTGTGTTACTAAAAAGTGTGAAAAAAGCCAAATTTTGTTAAAATGATAAAAGAAAATATGTGTTTTTTTGGGTGAATTAGCACAATCTATTCTTTATAAAGTATGAAGAGTATATAAATGATAAATGAACATGTCAATAAAAGTGAAAAACATGAAAAATGAGCTCGTTTTTTAATGGAATTTGGTTTTTTTGCATACTTTTGAAGAACACAGAGGGGTGATTAGTCTTTTTCGTTAATACAAAGTTTTTTTTAGCATTTTTGAAATAACACGGGATTTTATGCAATTACCCAATAAACAATCTATTAGTTAACCAATTAATCAGATTGGTTTTTCGTAATAAAATAAACAATCTATTAGTTAACCAGTTAATCAGATTGGTGGCGCTTTAAGTGATGATCCACAAATATTAAGATCCATATGTTGAGTAATTTATGAAACTAGAGACCTAATGTTAATTAGGTTGACTGCATCATCAACAAAGAAAGGGGCCGCCTCGAACAACATGCTTATATATATATATATATATATATATACTGCATGCGTGTCTTATATACGTACAAAAGATTGTGACTTTTATGATGAACTTGAGTAAAATATTTTTGGAATTGTCTATTGTTCCGTGTTTATACAAGATATGATAAATGTGATTTTATGGTGTAAATTGCTTACAAACGATTATTGGTGGGTGACAAATGTTAAGCTGATGGTTCCTATAAAGTGGTCTCGGTTCAGTTATTGGATGCTGGCTTGGACGGTTCGCGGGGTCCGCTGTGTGACATTGAGCTGCCAGTAGATAGGCTTCGTCGTCAAGTGCCAATGCTTGAATACTTAAATTGATTGTTCTGATATTAATTCTTGGGCCTTGGGCTGGACGGTTCGTGAGGTACGCTGGGTAGCATCGGACTGCTAGTAGATTGGCTTCGTCGTCTAGTGCCAATTTTGGGTGTCTATTCATGGTCTGGATGGAGGTTTCTACGACTGTGATTGGCGTCGCCATGTACCTAAGCATGGCCAGTTCATTATTTGGTGGGGTCGCTCCCTGCAAATGGAGGATAAGTTAGTAAATATTCAACTGGGAGTCACAAGGTGGTTTATCTGATTTGATTATTGGCTGATATCACATCCACATGCTGCAATTGACTTATATGATACGGCTCTCGTCTGATCTGATCTTTACGGGCTTCAATTTGTCACCCATGCTCTGGGATCATCAAAGGCTTATCGCTAAATTGCCTTTGCAAGCTTAATTGTTTACTTTATTGCAAGCAAAAATATAAATTTTCATTTATAGCGATGCATGTTTTTGCTATTAATATTTCATTTCATTTGCACACAGTAGCTGGTCTCACTAAGCTTTTGCTTATTTAGTTTCTATTTTTCTATCCTCCAGATATGAGTATCGTTTAGAGATTGATCGAGATTAGATTCTTTATGATAAAATGTGAAGGGAAAGAGTAAGGACATCATGCATTGGACAGAAACTAGCGGATCTTATGGAAAAATCATCAATATTATGGGATGAACTTTAAGCAAAGAGTCTTAAGATGAGGTGAGTTACATGATTGGATTTTTTTTTTGTACTGCTTGTTTGATACTGGTATGGGCCCACAAAGGGTCCATTTTCGGGGCGTGACAATATGGGTTCACTGACATCGTAAGTACAAACTTTTTTTCTTATGGGATCTGTGTGAGTATAATTGTTGCAAGATTGGGTTATGTAGATTTTTCAAGGCGACAGTATTAAAATATTTGGATAGTTAATCTAGTCAACAGACGACTATTTTGAACATAGTAATTTCCTTGGAGACAGAATGTGATTGACTTGTGTTTATTTGGACAAAATTTCCCACATTTCCCACATATTTATGCTGATTTATATCCTTGCTATTTTAGTTTGGAAAAATCAGGGATTCTTATGTAAACGTGGTTTTGTCGTCAAAGGATGTGAATTATGGTACATCAGCAATGATATGCGCCATATACTGATATGACCATACACTGATATGACATGGTTTACATGCTTTGGTGTATGACATAATAGGTGCATTACAAAAGTTCACAAACAAACCTACGAACACATTTTATGCACTTTATAAATATGTAAACATATTCCATCAATCAGGAAAAACTATTTAAAAGGAACATATTAATAATGCGAGAAATTTGTACCAACAAAAATGTGACAAACTTGATGTTGGTAAAAGCAAATTATTTACGCGTTCTTAATCCACTTTTCCCTCATAAGTCATGATAATAAAAAAAAACATTTGATTTAATTTGATACAATTTATTCATTAGTCCACCTTATTCTAAAATCACTTGATTGCTGGTGATGACATAATGGACTCCATTCATATTTCATGCCTTTCCCGGGTAGTGGCAAGTACCATAAGCTGCACCATCAAACAAACAATTAATCAAACCATCTTCATTAGTTAGAGAATAAAGGAAACGTAGGATGTCTTAATTGTTCAAAGTTATCATAATATCGTTAGATAGATTCTAATCTAGACTCGATATAGTGAACTCAAATCGACCCACACACTGATAGAGCATATAATATACAACCCCAAAATAGCTAAAACATCCCTAGAAAAGGGGAAAAATACTAAATAAAACGAACATCCAGATGTTTTACACATGGGTCCTTACGACCCGATCCAACTCGACATCCCGGTTCGTATGCGGAGAAGTAACCGTTGATCATGATGCTTAAAAGTGATATCTAGGACACTTCCAAGTGGATCCATGCACATTAGGGTCTCAACCTCTATAAATGCCCCAAATAGTAACTCAATTTTAATTAGAAATGCCATTTATCATGGCTGACACTATTATATTTAAGCTCGTAATGATTTCCTAAAAAATCTCTAATTTAAGCATCGGAGGGCTAACGCCTGGATTGCCTTAGCATAGCCTAACTTGTTCTATGGTTTTCAAATCATCTCCAGGACCCAAAGAGCTCGGAATCTCAAAGATCCATGCTCCACTTATTTTCCAAATCACATGTTAGAAGAATTCACGATTGTCATATGATTACTGTCGAGAAGAGTGGTTAGTTATAACAATCACAACTATTCATGTGATGAGATTCATCACACACACAAACTGTTATATTTGTACCAAATTTTAAAATCTCGAAACTCCTCGCATTACTTAGGATAGAGGGAGAGATATCTCACAAGGATCCGTAATGGCTATGGTCCCAATGTCCCTCTGACAAACTTTATTTTTCCTGTAATTAAGGTTAAGCACGTAAGAAGCATGGTTAAATAAATTGTTGGGATTATAACAAGAACCCCCAACTCTTATTGCACGACAGTCCAATCCTGCGCATGCAGAGTTAATAAATCTCCGCATTGCCGATTCAGATGCTGTAAATTTCACCACACACCAATCCCCCTTCACCAATCACATAACTAATTAATTATAAAACTAAAGAAATTATTTAACTAAAATTAGTTATTTTGAGGGAAAACTACTAAAACTCTTTCAAAACAAATTTTTATATTCAAATATTCATGAAAATATTTTTCAATCTCAAAAATTAATACTTTAAACTTTTCACTTGAAAAAAATCCAAAAATTGAGAACAATATTCGATTTTTTTACATAAAAAAACAGCTGACTGATTATTATAAATTAATGAAGTATTACCTTGCAAACACTAATACACAGCAGAAATATAAGCAAGCATGAGGACACATTTAGCCTTGCCATTGATTCTATAATTTTGCTTACTTTTCTTATAACTATTGCAGTAGTAAAAGACTTTTTAGTAGTTATTTGTTTGCATACATATTGTTTCAGAAGGTCTAAATACATATGCACAAATCACAATATTTACACGATGTACTATTCCAAGAAATCAAATTCACATAGTCTCATGAAATATATCGTAATTCATGATTGATTACGTATTTACGATATACTATTCCACGAAATCAAATTCACATAATCCCACGAAATATATCATAATTCATGACGTACGGATTACATATTTGTTTTGGTATGTAATGTCACATGATATTATTGTATTAAGAAAATCTAGTTTCAATGATGATGCCTAACCCTAACTATTTAGGTAATCAACTTAAATGGTAAAACTGCATTTTTCATCCCTTAACTTCACTCAAGTTCAATTTTGATCTCATTCATTATGAATTTCTCACATTTAGTCCTATATCTTTCAAAATATCTCACATTTAGTCATAACCGAAGTTTTTCATCCAAAATTTAACGGTCAATTCCATTAGTATTCTTTTGACCATTTTTTTTTTTCTATTTTGGAGAATTCATGTTTGAATGCATTCACACATAAATTCCATTCAATATTATAATATTTCTATTCAATATCGCTTGTCACTTAAGTCACATCAATAAACAAGATCCATCAAGCTGGCCAAATCGAATACACTAAAATGCACCGCGATCTCAATCCTAATCAATGTCCTGGTAATTTTTTTATTACAGACATGGTCAATATAATGATAATAAATTGATTAATTTAGGTAGGTAATTTGTTGTGATATGTCTTAAAGTCCTAGGCTCAAATTATGCAGCAAGCCCATTATCAAAAGGGCCAGTACGGTACACATGTATTTTAGGGAAAAATCAGGGGCTAGGTTTTAGTTCAGTACTTTTGACATTCATTGTAATTTGTACCTCTTTCATCAATAGTAAAATACTCTCTCCTCTCCCGTGGATGTAGGCAATTGCCGAACCACGTAAATTCTTGTGTCTTTAATTTTATGCTCTTATTTCGTGAATTGTCATAACAATCTGGTATCAGAGCCTGATTAAATAATCGTTTTTCCGCAATTTTTCGATTATTTTTCCTGGGATGGCTTCAGTCAAACACGAAATCGAGAAGCTTGATCGCAAAACCCGTTTTCCGTTGTGGAAGGCAAGGATGATGGCGATTCTGACACAGATGGATTTAGAGGAAGCTCTATTGGGAAAAGATAAGATGTCCGCAGATCTGAAGGATGAACAGAAAAAGAAAATGAATAGGAAAGCTGTCTCGCAGATTCAGTTGCATCTATCAAACGAAATTCTACAGGATGTACTGAACGAAGATGACGCTGCCTGTCTATGGAGTCGATTGGAGGAGATCTGTATGAAGAAGAATCTCACAAATAAACTGCGTTTGAAGCAGCAGTTATTTGCCTGCAAGTTAAACGAGGGGACATCGATACAGGCTCATATCGATATGTTTAAGACGATCGTCACAGATCTGGAAAACCTTGAGGTGAAGTATGATGATGAGGATCTGGCTTTGTTGTTGCTGTGTTCGTTACCCTCAGTTTATTCCAATTTTCGGGATACAATTCTATATGGTAGAGATACCATTAAGTTGAAGGATGTTCAAGAAGCCTTGTTGAGCAAGTACTCCATTGATGGCGAAATCACATCAACTGTATCCGAAAATCAGGGTGAGGGGTTGTTTGTTAGGGGTAGGCCGAAGGATAAGGCTACCCAAGACAACAAGCAGAGGTTTCGTTCAAAATCGAAAGGAAACCTTTACTGTCGTTACTGTAAGAAGACCAATCATGTGAAAGCTGATTGCTGGAAGCTTAAAAAGAAATTGGAAAACCAGCAGAAAAATAAGCCCGGAGAAGCTAATGCTAATACTGTAGAGGAAGATAGTGATGGAGGTGTTCTTTTGGTCAGTTCTGATGGTCCAAAATCAGATGGAGATTGGATTATGGATTCGGCTTGTTCTTTTCATATGTGCCCAAATAGGGATTGGTTCTCTACATACGAACCTGTTAATGGAGTTGTTCTCATGGGTAATGATGCAGCTTGCAAAGTTGCTGGAAAAGGAGCAGTTAGGATTAAAATGCATGATGGTGTAATCAGGACTTTATCAGATGTGAGACACGTTCCGGATTTAAAGAAAAATCTTATATCCATGGGCACTCTCGATGCTCTTGGATATAAGTATACTGGCTCAGACGGTGTTTTAAAGGTTTCGAGAGGGGCTCTTGTCGTCATGAAAGGACAGAGACTTGGTGGCAGTTTATATGTTCTGCAGGGAACTACTGTTTCAGGTGGAGCTGCAGTTTCTACAACCTCTATGTCTGATTCTGAGGTGACGAAACTGTGGCATATGCGCTTAGGTCATATGAGTGAGCGTGGACTCACGATTTTGAGCAAGCGAGGCTTGCTTTGTGGACAGAGAACTAGCAATGTGGATTTTTGTGAGCACTGTATTTTTGGGAAGCATAAGCGAACCAGTTTTGGTAAAGGTGTTCATCGAACCAAAGGAACATTGGATTATATCCATTCTGATCTTTGGGGTCCATCACGAGTTGCATCTAAAGCAGGTGCTAGGTACATGCTGATTTTCGTTGATGATTATTCGAGGAAAGTTTGGACCTTCTTTCTGAAGCAGAAAAGTGATGTCTTTGACACTTTCAAGCAGTGGAAGACTATGATTGAGAAGCAGACGGGAAAACAGATTAAGCGTCTTCGCACTGACAATGGATTGGAATTTTGTAATACTGAATTTGAGAACTTCTGCAAGAAAGAAGGAATTGTGAGGCATCATACAGTTGTTGCAACACCTCAGCAGAATGGTGTAGCAGAACGTATGAACAGAACATTGATAGAGAAAGCTCGTTGTATGATCTCTAATTCAGGATTATCTAGAGATTTTTGGGCAGAAGCAGTTGCCACAGCATGTTTCCTGGTGAATCGTTCTCCATCCACATCCATTGAGCTTAAAACTCCTGAAGAGGTATGGTCTGGAAATTCACCTGACTATTCTAATATTAAAATATTTGGTTGTCCTGCATATGTACATGTTAATGAGGGAAAACTAGAACCTAGGTCTAAAAAGTGCATATTTCTTGGTTACACTTCGGGTGTTAAGGGATTTAGGGTCTGGTGTCCTAAAACATGTAGAATAATTACGAGCAGAAATGTTATTTTTGATGAGTCTGCCTTGATAAGTCCGGGAAAGGACAATGTAGTTGATAATGATGCAGGTTTTGAAGAATCACATGAGAAGGTGGAGCTGGAGGTTCCAATTACACCTCTCTTGCAGCAGATTTCCACTCAAGAAACTCATTCTATTGCGAAAGATAGACCGAGGAGGCAAATTAGGCTACCACAAAGATATGCTGATGCAGATTTTGTAGCATATGCATTGACTATTGCTGAGGAAATGGAATCTGATGAACCTGTCTCATATTCTGATGCTATTTCTTGTGGTGAATCGTCCGAGTGGATTGGAGCTATGACAGAGGAGATAGAATCTCTTCATAAAAATCAAACTTGGGAGTTAGTGAGGCCTCCTACGGATCAGAAAATTGTAGGCTGCAAGTGGGTGTTTAAAAAGAAGCAAGGAACTCCAGGTGTTGAGGATTTAAGGTACAAAGCAAGACTTGTAGCTAAGGGGTACACACAGAGGTATGGAGTTGATTTTAATCAAGTATTTTCCCCTGTTGTTAAACATAGTTCCATACGTCTGTTACTCGCTGTTGTTGCTCGGTTTAACTTGGAACTCGAGCAGTTAGATGTAAAAACAGCTTTCTTGCATGGTGAACTTGAGGAGACCATCTTCATGGCTCAACCAGAGGGATTTGTAGTTGAGGGGAAAGAAGATCATGTATGTCTATTGAAAAAATCTCTCTACGGGTTGAAGCAATCTCCAAGACAGTGGTACAAGCGGTTTGATGCTTTCATGGTAGATATTGGTTATAGTAGGACTGATTTTGATGCTTGTGTCTACTTTAGAAGATTACCAGATAATTCTTTTATTTATTTACTCCTTTATGTGGATGATATGCTCATTGCTGCAAAGAGCATGATTGAGATTAATAAGTTGAAGACTCGATTGAGTGGGGAGTTTGAGATGAAGAATCTGGGAGCTGCTAGGAAGATTTTAGGTATGGAGATTCGACGTGATCGAAAGGCTGGAAAGTTATTTTTATCTCAAAAATCGTACCTTGAGAAAGTTGTTGAAAAATTTGGGATGCAATATGCAAAGCCGGTTAGTGTTCCACTTGCACCACATTTTAAATTATCAGCCTTATTATCACCTCAGTCTGAAGAGGAAGTGCAGCGGATGTCTAGGGTTCCCTATTCTAGTGCAGTTGGGAGCATGATGTATGCCATGGTGTGCACTAGACCAGACATTGCACAAGCTGTTAGTGTGGTGAGTCGTTACATGGGAAATCCGGGAGAAGAACATTGGCAAGCAGTTAAATGGATTTTGAGGTACTTGAAAGGTACTACAAATTTAGGACTTGTGTTTGATAGTTCTGAGGATTCTTCTCGAGGTGGAGTTATTGGCTATGTAGATTCTGATTATGCCGGAGATTTGGATAAAAGGCGTTCTATCAGTGGATATATATTTACTCTATTTGGAGGTGTTATTAGTTGGAAGGCAGTTCTTCAACCTACTGTTGCATTATCTACCACAGAGGCAGAGTATATGGCAGTCACAGAGGCAGTCAAAGAAGCTTTATGGTTGAAAGGTTTAGCTGTGAGTTTGGGTCTCGAGGAGGAGGTTCCTACTGTATTCTGTGATAGTCAAAGTGCCATTCACTTGACACAGAATCAGATGTTCCACGAGAGGACCAAACATATTGATATAAGGTATCACTTCGTTCGAGAGTATATATCAAATGGAGAGATTGTGGTTACTAAAGTTGGTACTAAAGACAATCCTGCTGATATGATGACCAAGCCAGTGCCAGTGCACAAGTTCGAGCATTGCTTGGACTTGGTCAAAATTGGTGTTTTTGATTGATTGCCCTTGAGGGGCTTGGAGAAGTTTGAGTTTTAGTTTTGCTATTTGAGGTCGTTTTATTACTTGGACTTTAATCCAAGGTGGAGAATTGTTGTGATATGTCTTAAAGTCCTAGGCTCAAATTATGCAGCAAGCCCATTATCAAAAGGGCCAGTACGGTACATGTGTATTTTAGGGAAAAATCAGGGGCTAGGTTTTAGTTCAGTACTTTTGACATTCATTGTAATTTGTACCTCTTTCATCAATAGTAAAATACTCTCTCCTCTCCCGTGGATGTAGGCAATTGTCGAACCACGTAAATTCTTGTGTCTTTAATTTTATGCTCTTATTTCGTGAATTGTCATAACATAATTGGTAGAAACTATTTCAAAAATTAATAGACAAGTCATCTGATTATTTGGGTTGTAATAAATGGATAGGGGATGTTATCTCATCTTTTTATTTATTTTTTCAGATTATGGATTTTCGCATATATAATATAATCTAATAATTACATTTTGACTAACATTAAGTTTCCTTTAAAAAAGAAATCTAATTGGTAATATTACTAGACTATTGTAGTAATCAACTTTCTCATAGTCAATTGAAATTGATAAAATCTAATCGATGGTACCAAACAATTTGTAGAAATATGGTTGTTTTATTCCCTTGCAAACATGATGTGAAGAAGACCAAATGGTCAACCAATTATACATAGGTAGTATTAGATGAGAAATAGAAAAACGAAATTGTCTAACGAATATTTTTTTATTTTTAAGAAAAATTGGTCTTATATATCATTCAATCGAAAGTTTACAACTCCTGTAACAATACAATTCATATCAACTTAAACGATATAGTAAGAACATCTGAAACACCAACGATCAAGTTCTTGAAGATAACAAATCTTAAGAACTCACAAACGAACACAAGAAAATTCTTGTGCAACTCCTACTCAAGGAGAGATGAAACTCTCATTTGAGAGAGAAAGCAAATTCTCATACGAGAGAGAAAATAAAATATTAAACAAAATACCTAAAACTCTATATAAAAACTTAAGTATTACCCGTCTTCATCTCGTCAGATCTGTCTCTGTCTCTATCTCTTAGATCCATATCCATCTCGTCAGACTTGAAGATGTATCTTTAGATCCATATCCATCTCGTCAGATTTGAAGATGTGATGTACAACTTGAAAAATTATACTCTAACCCAACTCGCCGACGATGGTGGTGGTAACAGTGGTGAAGTAGACGACTGCTTCACCAAGCCATCGTCGACGGAGGAAAATAGGAGAAAAAAGAAGGTTAGGGTTTAGAGAGAGAGATTGGGGGGGAGAGAGAGAAAAATTGTCTAACGAATATTAAACATTAAACTTTAAGAAATTTAATTTTTGGACTTTAAAATCTTTAAATGTGTTTCTAATTAAAATAATGCAAGAGAAATTCTTAGGTTTTGTTTGAATGTGTTTTTATTTTATTTTCAATCGTCATTTCTCAAAACGTATGAGAAATCTCGTGTGTGTGAAAATCTAGGTATGTTTGGTTGTGTTTATGAAAATGGTAGGAATTAATGATTTGATGATGTATGCATGACATAATTGAGTTAGTTAAGAGTAATGATTATGTGATGAGAAAAATGCAAAAATCGTCCTATAATTATACCACTTTTCACTTTTGGTCCGTTATGTGTCATGCCTAGCAAAAATATCCTATATGCTTCAAAAATTGGTACATTTAGTCCGATTTTAAAATTTTCCTGCCAATTTGGCCTGAAAATCGCATGCGCCGGTCACATGAGGGGCCAAATTGAGGATTTTCAATTTTGGAGGGAAAATTGATGACTTGGCATGCCACTTGGATAAAGGAAATTTTTTTTGCTCCCATGGTGATTTGAACTTGAGTGGGAGACTTGGCAACATGGCCCCCTACCACTACACCAACGAGAAATGTGATAACAATTTTTGGATTTTTATGTAAATATACATTGGCTATCAATAGTTAAATGTATTTTGCATATAGATTATAACTAATAATATTGGTTAGATATAACTAATAATATATAATTCACACATATCATTTCAAAAATTAATATTCACTGTATTTTAAAAATTATTTTATTTTAAAATATTTAGTATAAAAATTACTGTATTTTAAAATAGAATAATTTTTTTAAAGAATAATTTTGAAATTATTGTTTTTACTGTATAACATATATAATTTATTGTATTTACTGCAATAAAATTATATAAAATATTCATCGTATTTACTTAATTTTAAAAAATTATTGTATTTTGAAATATTTACTGTATATTAATTTTAAAATTATTTTATTTTAAAATATTTAGCTTAAAAATTACTATATTTTGAAATAGTTACTGTATTTCAAGATTATACTTTTATATTCTGTACTTTAAAATATTTACAGTATTTTAAAAAAAATTAAAATTATTATGTTTATTGTATAACATATATAATTTATTGTGTTTACTCCATTAAAATTATATATAAATAATTATTGTATTTACATAATTTTAAAAATTATTATATTATGAAAATATTTACTATATGTTAAGTTTAAAAGCATTGTATTTATATATATATATACATTATTTACTATATTTTATAATATATAGTTTTTTAAGTAAATACATTTAGATTATGTTAATGTTGACAAATAAGGTATATGAACATATAAAACCAATTAAGTACCAAATTCGTAGTTGGTCTGGTGATAAGGTGCCTCTTTGCCATGGTTTTCACCCAAGATCAAATCACCATGGGAGCAAAAAAATTTCCTTTATCCAAGTGGCATTCCAAGTCATCAATCCTTGTCCAAGTGGCATGCCAAGTCATCAATTTTCCCTCCAAAATTGAAAATCCCCAATTTGGTTCCTCACGTGACCAGCACATGAGATTTTCCAGCCAAATTGGCCAGAAAATTCCAAAATCGGACTAAATGTGCCAATTTTTGAAATATACAGGATGTTTTTGCTAGGCATGATACATAACGGACCAAAGGTGAAAAGTGATATAGTTAAAGGACGATTTTTGCATTTTTCCCATTATGTGAATATATAGATAAATAATAGATAGTATTATATTGATTAAATATATTTATAAATAAAAATGATTAGAAAAGGACAAAAAAAACACTAAAATGTTCAAAATGAGTTTTCAAATTTGCACAAGGCTATGAAGGGTAACATTATGTACTTATTCCAGTATAACACCATAATTGTTGCCAAAACACGGATTTTTAGAAGGAGATGTGAGAAGAAGAAGAAGAAGAAGAAGAAGAAGAAATGTGCGTATGATTTCGTAAAGTGAAAGGTAGTTATTGTAGAATGTGACTAGAAAATTAAAATAAATATATTTTTAGTTGACAATTGTATAAAGTGTGTATTATTATTTTGGAAAAATCGCATTTTTGGTCCCCCATATGTTTGACCTTTTTCAATTTTGGTCACATTCGTTACGAGATTATGACATTGTGTCCATTAACTTTAAGAAAATTCATATTTGGTCCCAACCGAATTTTTGATCCAAAATTTAATGGTCAACTCAATTAGTCAACATTTTGAACGGTTTTTGGGAGAATTCGTGCTTGAATGCACTCATACACAGATTTTATTCACTATCACAATATTTTTATTCAATATCACGTGCTACCACGCACAAAATCTCCCAAAAAAAATGGGTCAAAATGTTGACTGTTAAATTTTGGACTGAAAATTCGGTTGAGAGTAAATGTGAGAATTTTTACAAGTTACAGGACACAATGTGAGAATCCAATAACAATTTGGGCCAAAATTAAGAAAGGGTAAATATATAGGACCAGAAGTGTGATTTTCCCTTTTATTTTTAAATGAGAATGACATGAAAATAGCTTTGTGATTCCTTTTCTAGGGCTTGAGAACGCTGATTATCAACAGATGTTCCCAACTTCTTATCTGGCTTCCATTTCACAAAGATTTTTAAAATTTTTGTATAAAAATTTACCAAACTCCAGACCTAAGTGTCTAATTTTCCAGAGCAAAAATATTAAGAAAATTATTATTATTATTATTATTATTATTGTTATTATTATTATTATCTTCTAAAGTAACGTTATGCCAAAAAAGCCCTATTTTAAATAGATAATAGTAGGGGACATCCATTTTTGGTCTCATATGTTTAACATTATTCAATTTTGGTCTCATTCGTTATAGGATTCTCACATTATGTTTTATAACTCATAAAAAATCTCACATTTGGTCTCAACTGAATTTTCCGTCCAAAATTTAACGATCAACACTAGTCAACATTTTGACCATTTGTTTAGGAGATTTTGTGCGTTAGTAGCACGTGATTTTGAATAGACCATCATGCTATTGAATAAAATCTGTGTAAGTGCATTCACGCACGAATTTTTCCACAAACAACCGATCAAAATGTTGACTAACGGAGGTGACCGTTAAGTTTTGGATAGAAATTCGGTTGGGACCAAATGTGAGTTTTTTTAAAAGTTAGGGGACACGAATGAAAGAATCTTGTAATAAATGAGATCAAAATTAAAAGAGGCTAAACAAATTGGACCAAAAGTGCAATTTTCCGAAGTATTTTGTTTCATCTCATGTTTGAATGATTTTTTTCTTTAACTTCTCATAAATCTAAATAATATGTTGAAATACATTAAATTAAATTATTCTACGAAGTAGATCAACAAATTTTGATTTTTAGTTTTATATAATAAATATTAACCACACATATCAAATATTTCTTCCATGAACGGGCCAATTGGAAAGTTGGGCGCAGAGTGTAAACGAGCCGAGGTCAAGTCATGCCTAGCTATTTTCCCAAGCTCAAACTCGAGCTTGAGCTCGTTGAGCCATATTTTGAGAGCTCGAGCTCTTTAGCTTAAATAACAGCTTGACTCAAGCCCGAGCCTGAGCTTGCGAGCTCGAGCAGAGCCCAGGCTCGCTACCCTGGGCCGCTACCCCGGGCTCGAATTTTTTGTTTTGCAGCAAGCTTGCTGCATTGTTTATGGAGCAAATAAAACCCTAAAAGATAAGGGCCGTGATAGGGATAAATACAATTTTGATCCCTAATGTTGACACCCAAAATACTTTCTGTCCCCTATTTGTTGGACTCGATAAAATTGGTCCCTAGTCTTTTATTTTTTTAACTATTTTCGTCCTAGTGGTTTAGGGTCCGTCTAAAATAGACAGAAAAGCTCACACGCATGGCACGTGAGCTGTTGACGGATGCAATGGGTCAAATCCCATCCACTTCAGTAATTGAACAAAAAAGGCCAAAAACTCTCTCCCCAATTCGAAACCCTAGCCTATTTTACCCAAAATTTATCCAAATCTTTGCCTAAAATCAGTAAATTCAAATCTTGAATACCCACTTTCTAATCTTTCTTTGTACGGTGAAAAATCAAAGGAATTCATAATTAAAAGTCTTCGATTGAGAAAGCCCAACCATCAAACTCTAACATACCAAAAATCAGAGATTTTGTTTTGATTTTCCCAAAAATTGCTCTTAGATTTTACTACCAGTAAAAGACTTGTTGATTTGTGGTAACATTTGTAAGAATCCATGGGTTAATAAAAACCCCAAAATCCGAAATCAAATTTATGGTTTTAGGTTCTTTGTTCGATTAGCCGTCGATTGGAGCTTCTACCATCAAATTGAATCAGTAAGTGTTGTAATTTTTAATTTTATGTGTTTAATTCGAAAAATCCCAAATTTTGAAAAACCCTAATTTTTTTGTGTTTGGGAGCAAGTTTTAGTGTTAAAATGTCAAAAATTGGAAGTAGGTGGTGAAATGGTGGATTTAGGCGCCAAAATGACCCATTTCCCCACCATCAACAGCTCACATGCCACGCACATGAGCTTATCCGTCTATTTTAGACAGACCCTTAATGGCATGGACGAAATTATTAAAAAATGAAGGATTAGGGACCAATTTTGTCGAGTCCAACAAATAGGGGACCGAAAGTATTTTAGGTGTAAGTATTAGGGACCAAATCTGTAAATTATACCGGCCGTGATGTTTAACGGCAAGAAGATGGTGGAGGCGGAGGTGACTTCACGGGACAGCTTCACGACTGTGGATAGGTCCGTGTTGTGTCAGCTGAGCGCACAACATGGATCTGGGCGACGGAGGCTGCGTATCTTGGGGTTGAGGCCCGGGGGGGGAGTGTGTAATGATTTTACGTTGGCCATGGCGATGTAGCGGTGATGTGTTGGCCAAGTGGTTTAATCGAATTTTTCCAGTTGTGTTTTAAGGCTTTGAGAGTGCTGTCTATGCGAAGGCGAGAGAGTGGAATAACATACTTTTGAGTTATTTATTATTTTTATTAATTTATTAATATAATTAATAAAAAATAGACAAGCTCACGAGCTTCTAACAGAGAAAATTGGACTCGCACTTGAGCTCATTGGAGACTCGAGCTTATGAGGCTCGAGCTTGAGGTGGGCTTGAGTCGAGCCGGCTCGACTCCGGTTACACCCCTATATGAGGGCAAGAAAACTCCAGAGCTCATTCTCTACTTACATATGCCTTTGTCTCTTTCCTCAATTCAAGACGTCGAAGTTAAGAGAAAAAAATCAAGATGTCGACGTGGCATCAAGCTGAATCGACTCGACTCAACTCAACATTGATTTTCTTTTTAATATCAAGTTCAAATATATTTTAATTATATAAGAAATAGTTCAAATATATTAGTAAACTAGCGGGACGGGGCCAAGGCACAAGATACTGATTACGTACATAAAAATAATCATATATATTTATATATATCAATATATAATTTTTGTTTATGATATATAAATTTAAAAGTTTTATTCAAGTTTGATGACTATCATTGAAAATTTATTTATATGAGTACTAAATCGTATTATTTTAGTTAAAATAATGATAATTCATGATTGGTAAACTAAATAAAACGAATGTTAAAAAATAAAATGATTGAAAAATATCATTAATTAGAGAAATATGTCTAAATAAATTAGTTTTTTATTTGAATTTAAATTATACTCGTAATTACCTTTGTCTTTAATTTCAAATTTTGGATGAAGAATAATAACGATAATTATCCAAATTAAATTATTTGTGTGATGCAATTAAGCTCAATTAGGCCATCTTGTGTGCATATTTGAATGGCCCAAAAAACATTGTACTTACTATATATACATGCTGGCAATTCAGATAAAATTATTAAAACGAATGCATGTTTTTTTAATATATACACAACTATTCTTGCTCGAACTAAGCAATTTTGTGAAGCTCAACTTATATGCCCCTACTTAAGACTCATAATTGAAAGCTCGTTTGAGCGATTTTTAACATAAAAAGTTTGAACAACTTTTCCTGTTTTAAAAAAAATTGAAATCAAGTCAAATTCGACCCGAACTCTAACTAAAGGAAAATGTTATATACCACCGTTTTTATACCACCGATTTTTCACCTTCCCTTAATTTAGAAAGTAAGTGTTGAAAATTAAACTATTTGAGCTCTTATTCCATTAAAAATAAGATCAAAGTCAAATATAATTTCTGAAACTCAATAAAAAATTAAACATGCTTACACTTGTTCCACTTAATCTATACCTCTTATCAATTTACATCATAAATATCGATTATCGTTCAATATTTTAAAATAATAATTTATTTCAATGCCAAAAAGGACTAGTTTTTTTTTTTCGAAACGGAAGGACGAGCATCAAGCAAAGAAAAACAATATTAGGAGGATTACCGAGTCCAATATTTATTTGATTTGATTTGATTCTATTCTTTCCATAATTCTAATAAGAAATTTTTTTCTTTTGCTCTGTTTATGTCTTCCTCAAATCTAATGGAGAATGGAAATAATTGTGTTTCCATCAAGAGGCATTGAACTATTTTGGCATCATCAATTGACTTTTGTTTCATAGAGATGGATTTAGCATCATAAGTATTTACTATTTAATAGTGAGGTTTGTGGGCAGTAGAATGAGAAGTCTGTGACAAAACTATTAAGACTTCAAAATAGATCTGTGTTCGACAATGGCTTCTTCAGTACTTGGAATTGGTTCTTGTATTTGTCCTCCGATTACGGGTCCGAATATCTGTAGAGCCCAACCTCCTATCCAAAAATTTATTATCACTTCTACAAGAGGCAGACCTTCCAAGGAATTATTTCATACTCATTCGATTTATCAGAAAGCATCTCGTAATTGGTTTTCTATGAACGCGGAGGCGGCTGCCATCTCCCCTGATTATTTTGGTACTACGCGCGACGTCGTTTCAGATGATGATGATGATGCAGCAGTCCTTAAACAACATTCTCCATCGAGTAGTACGTTATCTTCAAGAATATCGGCGATGGCTGATGCTACCTCCAGTCTTCGAAGAAGGCGGCAACATGGTTTATAAGTTCTACAGCCTTAAAGATGACAAAGTCGTAAGTATCAATAAAAGAGGCCAGAGATGATGAACCATCACATGACTCAGAGTTGAAGGGATCGTCACATGGCTGGCTTGTTTTGTACAATCCCCGCAACTCAGATATGTTTCTCTCAAATCCCCTGTCTCGTCGTCACATTAAGCTTCCCCCCATTCATAATTTACCTGGGATCTCAAAAGAGGACCTGGAATATGGGCTCATGTGCGTAGATAGCGTGATACTCTCTTCTCCTCCCGATGAAGAAGACTGCCGCGCTCTTATGATTTATGGTCCCGAAGACAGTCTTGCTTTCTGCTGTCCTGGACTAAGCAGCACCCAGTGGACTCCCATAAGCAAACATTTGAGGACCCATTGGACTCGTATGTCTATTCCAGCACGCACAAACTATTCTTCTGCATAAATAAATTCTTCGACTTTGAGGCTTTGGATGTTCGTGACCCTTCCTCTCCAAAATGCTTTCCAATGGATCCCGACATGAATTTCTCCAAAATTTCCACTCCCACAATGTCCGGGGTTTATCAAACGATTTTTGTGTTACTATAGCAATTTCCTTGTGGTTGCTGATCATCACCCTAATTCAACTGCTGACATCCTCCTAGTCACCCGACATATCATGAAAGAAATGTACCCTTGTGGTCCTAGTGGCATCAAAACACTAACCGTGTTCGACTATCACTTTGGTATGAGGTATCCGTACAAGACAATTGATTTCTTTGTTCGTAAATACAATCCCGAAAAAAAGGAATGGAAGTACATGGACGGTTCCTTGGATGGTCTGGCTATCTTTGTTGGTGGTAACCATTCGTTTGCCATGAGAGCCTGTGATTTCCCTGAACTCAAGCCCGATTCCATTTACTTTACTGACCTACCATGCATGATTTTTATTTCATGCGATGGTGATGTGTGCAACTTTGGTGGGCACGATATTGGCATCTACAACTATAAAGACAAGACTTTCTCGCCTTGCTATTACCCCTGTGATGTGCAAAGCATAAAGAGGATTGAGCCAGCACCTATGTGGTTCACTCCTTGCCCCCTTTAATTATGAATTTTTGATCTCCTTTAAAAATATTTATGCTTTCTTTCTTATATTTATGGATGGATCATCTTCGTTTTGTTATAATTAATGGACTTTGATTTATGCTATGTACGTACTTTTGGTTTTCTTTGATTACTTGACTAATTAGCTAGCTTGTACTGCTGTAGTTTTGTTTAGAGACTTTGGTGCGGGAAAAATCTCATATTTAGTCCTTGTGTAAACTTTTGGTACCAATTTTTTTTAAATCTCAGTTTTGACACAAACTTCCCATTAGTATCACTTTTGGTACCTACGTTAACTACTTGAGGGAAGTTGCATCAAAAAAAAAAAAAAAAACTAATTGACGAAAAATGACACGTGAGATACACGTGGCTGTTAACTTCACACGAGTCGTCCAAAAGTGAGATATCAATGGTACCAAAAATTAGACAAATGGGCAAGGTTTGGTACCAAACATGAAGTTTTTCCATTTATCCACAAACACGTGCACAATCACATGCAAACTTAAACGGTCATGTGCATGTCACACGCTTTTCCCGTCAGCTAGGTAACGTCAGTACCAAAATGATACAAATGGTGTGCCAAAAGTGAGACTTGAAAATATTTGGTACCAAAAGTGTACATGGTCATTTATAATACCAAAAATGAGATTTTTCCTTGGTGTGTGTTTGTGAATTACCTTCTAAGGTATTTTTTTGTGCATTTACAGCATCATTTACATCAATAGGAATTGCCAAGGAGTAGATCGGCAATAATTGATAACTAAGTATGTTCATATTGAGTGGTCTATTTGAGGATATTTTGTTGTGCATGTACGTATAGTGTATTCTCATGTTAGCGCATGCAGAAATCTTATATCTCATCGAATTTGACTCTTCAATTATTTCACCATCCATGATATAAAAACAACAATTGTGTTAAGTCTTGACATTTCTGCATGATATCAATCATTATTTAATAGTTATAACAAGCATAAATTATATTCAAAAAGATATAACAGACTAAAAATTATATCAAAGTTCAAACCATAAAGACTAAATTCAAAATTATGCGAAAAAATTTATTGTCAAAATTTAAAATTATACCTTAAAATTATTTCAAAGTTCAAACCATAAACATTAAATTCAAAATTATAAATTAAAATTCAAAATTATACATACAAATTATATCTAAAAATTTGACATTATACCTGAAAAATATAATACAATAACAATTAAATACAAACCATAAATTAAGAATCTAAAATTTTGAATTAGGGTTTTAAATTGACATAAATCCTACAATAAAACTGACATAAATCCTACAATTTAATTCAAAAATGAATTTAACAAAGCAAAAGTAGATGAAATTGAAAGATTGCCTTGAATTTGTTAGTGGAGAAGAAATTTGTAGGATGGGATTCTTGGAAGAGAGAAGTTTTGGAGAAATTGCGGTGTAAAATTTGGAGAAATTGTGATGTAAAATGCTGCCAAAGGGAGGGGATATAATCAGTGAAAAAAACACTCTTTCCAAGATTGTCTTCCACTATTTTTTTAAAAAATAAATTAGTTAATTATAAGGGAAAATTGGTAGAAAATCCTTAAACCTTATTCAAAGTTAAAAATAAGTCCCTAGTCCTAATTTTCAACTCTGCACTCCCTAGTTCCTAATTGAAATTTGCCTAAACTCCCTAACCCCTATGAAAAGACAAAAATGCCCTTAACTTGAACAAAAAATTATGTGATTGTCCATAAGTGCATCAGTACCAGTTTCTTCCCGCCTTCTTCAACCTATGTGTTCTCTTCTTCAGCGTCTTCTCAACACGGTGACTCCTTCTTCAATGTCTTCTTAAATTGTAATCGGAATTTTTTTCCCAAAATCGATTTTTGCCTTGCTTCAATTTCTTCTTCCGCCTAAGTTTCTTCCCCAAATTTCTAATTTTTCACTTGGAAGCCTCATACCACCATCGTCGCTCACACCACCACCACCTGGGTATTCAATTTCCACCTTTAATTTTGGATTCGTGAGTGTAGGTGAATCGAATTTAGTTAATATCAGTTTTTGGTTGCCGGTAATTTGTGAATTTCAACTTTGTGAATTTATTTACCCTAATCATCTATGTTAGTTGATCCTTGTAGGGTCTACATGGCGGAAAAACATCAGAGGAAGGAGTACGATGTCTTGCCACAGTGCCACCCGAATACATTCCGTAAAGTAATAGAAGAATTAGTTTGATTGATATCGGAAAAGCACCAAGAAGCAATAAAGAAGACTCTATTCTTCTCATACATGTGAATTCCGAATATGTCTCATAGCTTAGCTCGAGTTGGGGCACTATTGCAAACATTCCGTTGGGAGAGTAAGGCATTTGTTTTTGGTAAGGGCATTGAAGTTCCATTCCTCGCGTCCGAATTCTCCACTGTGATGGGGCTCCACGAGTTGGGTCAGTATGTTGACTTGGAAATGAATTTGGTGGAGTCCAAAACATTAAATAAATATTTTAACGGGAAATTGAGTGAAGTGACGTGAGATAATATTGTTATGAAATTGTATGAGTTAGTCTCTAGAAAATCAAAGGTGGATATAGAGAATTTTGTTAGATGTATGTTCTTTTTATGTGTAATACTATTTTATTTCCTTGCAATAACTTTCGTACCCTGGGATTTTTGCTTGCTTACGTGGATGATTGGGAATACCTCGGGGAGTATGCTTGAGGTGCGCAGTTCACTCGTTCTTGATACAACAAATCTACGAGTATACTGCAAAATCAGGGCAAATGAAAAAACATCAATGGATGTACAATTGGGCTTATGGTAAGTTGTATTAGTTCTGCACTGCAGTTAAATAAAGTATGTTTTCTAGGAAACCATATCAAATAGCATAGATCTAAATACTCATTGCTATTTGCTCCATTCTAGGCTTGGGTTAATGAGCATGTGACCTCTATGGGGACTCAACGTGTGGTGCACTCTGTCCCACGGCTTTTTAAGTGGGGGAGGACCATCATCTCCAATGACATTGATGCTGCCGCATGACAATTTAGAGCAATTACTCCGGATGAGATAATTGGTGTGTTTAAAATGTTTAATCTCCCTTGAAAATTCATTGCAAGTTTGAATTTTAATGTTCTTACCAGATTATTGAGATGTATCATTTCAAAGATGAGAAAAGATTTATAAAGCCAACTGAAGCACCACTAACACCAGTTGATCATCTTTCGGCTTTGAAACAAGAGGCAAGAAAAAAAAAGGTAACTGAACAATTGGGCAAAAGGGTTCTTTTACATGAGGCAAGAAAAATCATGACTGAGGACAATGACTTAGATGATGATGCCCTAATTGACACCCTTATTCAGTTGAAGAAAAGAAAAACAGAGGAGAATGTTAGATACATATCAAATGACGTATGTCTACATATCAATTGATGTATAGGTACACACACATCAATTGATATATAGGTACACATCAATTGACGTATGGATACATATCAATTGACTTATGTATATATTTCAATTGACGTATGACTACATATCAATTGACGTATGTAAATGTATCAATTGACGTATGACTACATATAAATTGACGTATGTTTACATATAAATTGACGTATGTTCACATATCCATTGACGTATGGATATACATCAATTGATGTATGTATACACTCAATTGACATATGTATACATATCAATTGATGTATGTATACGTATCAATTGATGTATAGCTACTTATCAATTGACGTATGTATATGTATCACTTGACATATGGCTACATATCAATTGACGTATAAGTACGACGTATTGGTACACATCAACTGACGTATGTTTACCTGTAAAATGACGTATGTGTACATTAAAATTACGTACATATAATTCCAATCGACGAACTGTGATATAGAAAATGAAGTATTATTACATAGAAGTGACTTTATTGAAATGATGTATAGGTACACATCAATGACGTATTGGTACACATCTACTCGTATGCTTACGTTAAAATGTTGTATGTTTACATGTGAAATGACGTATATGTAATTCCACTAGACGTATTGCGACTTCTAAATGACGTATTTGTATACATCAATTGACACACTCAAGGGCGTCAAGGGTGGCGAAGGGCGCGTCGGGACTGAAGTCCAAGCATGAGATAACCACCCATTGGGGACACCCCTCTAACTTTACAAGGTATTATGCCTAGTGAGGCATTAGCAGGTATCAAATAAATTACAAGACTATCCTATTTTCTATATTTCTATTGAACACTTTTAGTTGGCCACGAGCCAAGCGTTGAGTAGGGGGGCACAACCTACATTTATTTAAGTTTTGAGGTGCCTAGATGCACCCCTTTACATTTTGAATTGATTGTTGGATATTTTAAATTTTCGATATATGATTGCTAAGTCCCTTGGGGCACATTAGCCTTTATGCTACTACGTATGCTAGATTTATTTGATAACATGCATGTCATATCATATGAATGCGTATGACGTTAAAAGATAGGTGATTTAACAACACTCAAAAAAAGCTCCTCGGGACCAATAATTCCGATCGAAGCTATAGACAAAACTTATGGCCCCTTCAAAGGCCAATATAGGTGGAGCAACAAAAGTCCCCCGAACTAATGAAAACTCAATTGATACTAGCCCACCTTATAATCCTTCCAGTAGCACCAAGAGAGAACAAGGTTTGTAAAACTACCCCCCTTCCAACATGGACTCTAGAACGAGATTATATCACTATGGCTAGCGTGATAATTCACCTCATGCCACAAATGAACAACGTATATGGCTATTCAAGCCTCCTAAAATTCTATGTGTAGAAAAATCCTAAAGAGTGGGGGGCACTATAATCCTAAAAATTGGACGTAGGCTTACAAACCTACACAGCCAATAGTACCTAAACTAATGACCCCCCACACCTGAAAAATAAAGACTGTTAAATGATAAAGAAATAGGGTAGACGAATAAATGCGTAAGGCACTTATAAAAGCTAAAGGTCACCCCAGTCAAAAAGTTGCTACGCTAAAAACCTCAAGGTAGCAAGCCTCGAGTATTTTGTGCCCCGTGATGTGGTATTTCATAAATCATTCTTTCCCTTTAAGCAGGATGACATGCACCGAAATGGTAATGAGTTTGGGGAATCACCAAGTCCAAGTAGCAGTAGCTTTGATGAAGAAGTACAAGTTCTTGATATAGCTGAAAGGCATGGTGAAAGTGTGCAAGATAGAGAGAGTAACATAATACAAAGGGACATTGGTGGAAGTGAAGTGGAAAGGGGGAGACAGATACATGATGATGGAAAATTGGGTGAGCAGATTTGCGTTATAGAAACGAGACACGGGAATGAATTCATGGATAGTGTGGTGGAAGAAGAAGAACTTGGAAGAGGACAGCGTCACAGACAACCTCCCGCCAAGTTTAAAGAATACGTGATGCATAATGCTTGATACATCAAAGACCCATCTGCGCTTGCTACCGCACCATCAAATTCCTCAGATACTCCGTATCCTATAGCTAATTATGTGACATGTAATAATTTTTCTGCAAAACACCGCATTTTCTTGGTTGCAGTGACAGCAGGAACCGAACCCACACGGTATTTCTGACGCTGTGAAAGATGCGAGATGGAGAGATGCTATGAGCAAGGAAATAGCAACCCTAGAGGATAACGGTACTTGGTCATTAGTGAAACTGCCTCCAGGAAAGAAGGCGATCGGGTGTAAGTGGGTATACAAGATAAAGTATCACTCGAATGGGACTGTGGAACGATATAAGGCTCGGTTGGTAATACTTGGCAACCGTCAAGTTGAAGGGCTGGATTACATCAAAACATTTGTCCCCGTGACTAAAATGGTGACCGTTAGAACATTCCTTGCAGTAGCAGCAGCTCGGCGGTGGGAGCTACATCAGATGGATGTCCACAATGCATTTTTACATGGTGACTTGGACTAGGAATTATACATGAAGTTGCCACCGGGTTTCACAGTATCAGGAGATATGGTGTGCAAGTTGACAAACTCACTCTATGGATTAAGACAAGCACCGAGATGTTGGTTTTCTAAACTTGTGCGCACTCTGAAACAGTATGGATTCACTCAATCCTATTCGGATTATTCCTTGTTCCTTTATGTTAGAAATGATGTTCATTTGCATGATCTAGTCTACGTTGATGACTTGATCATTGCGGAGAATGACTCTGGGGCGGTGAGAAAATTCAAAGGGTATCTCGGTGACTGTTTTCATATGAAGGACTTGGGACATTTGAAGTACTTTCTTGGAATTGAAGTTGCACGTGGACCGAAAGGGATATTTCTTTGCCAAAGAAAATATTCGTTAGATATCATTTCTGAAACAAGATTATTAGGGTCGAAGCCGGCACCGTTTCCCATCGAACAAAATCATCACCTTGCATACGGTCCGGTACTTGAAGATCCCGAGAAATACAGACTCCTAGTTGGAAGACTTATCTACTTGACCATAACTTGTCCTGAGTTAAGTTATTCTGCTCACATTTTGGCTCAGTTTATGCAGAATCCGCAACAAGTCCATTGTGAAGCAGCCCTTCGAGTGGTTCCTTATTTGAAAGGTAATCCTGTTCAAGGTATTTTCCTTCGTTCTGATAGTGATTTGCGCTTATTCGCATATTGCGACTCTGATTGCGCAAGTTGTCCTTTGACGCGGCGATCTTTAACGGGGTACCTCATCTTGTTGGGACACTCACCAATTTCATGAAAGACAAAGAAGTAGCACACCGTATCAAGATCTTTTGCTGAGGCGGAATATCGATCAATGACAACTACTACTTGCGAATTGAAATGGTTGAAAGACTTATTGATTTCTTTGGGGGTCACACATAAGGAAGCCATCTGAATATGTTGTGATAGCCAACAGCTATGCATATCGCAGCCAATCCGATTTTTCATGAGAGGACGAAGCATATCGAGGTAGATTGTCATTTTGTTCGAGATGAGCTTCAGGATGGTAATATTGCAACCTCGTATGTTCGTACTACTAATCAGTTAGCCGATATATTCACTAAAGGTCTCGGCAAACATCAATTTAGTACATTTCTTGGCAAGTTAGGCGTTCGTGATCTACACAAATCAACTTGAGGGGGAGTACTGGAAGACATGTGTATGATAGGTAGATATTATATGTGATAGTGTATATCTTGTAATTACAGTATGTTGTGTAAATATGGTTAGGAGAATATCTTTAGAATTATTTTTGGTTATTAGGCAGGATCTGGGCGATTTCTTTGCCTTGCCTTTGCTACCAATTATTGTATAAAAGGGCTCTCGCTTGAATGGAATAAACAAAAGAAGTCTCTCCAAAACTTTTCATTTAATCTCTTGTTAGCACATTCTTCTTTATATAATATTCATATGGTGAAAAATTAAAAGATAGAGATAAACACCCAAATCAATTCCTACTAAAGGAAGCTCTATAGATTTCTTGTACACTTTGTTTGGTTCAAGAAAATTGACAGAAAAAGAAAAGAAAAAAAAGATCATTTTGCCTTTGTTCTAGGTTTTCTATCAATTGTCACAAATTAGTATTAAAATTTATCTCCTAGTTTTTTTCTTCATTTTTTCTAGTAACCAACATGGGAAGATAATGTTGTGTTTTTTATCCTTCTCTAGCCATTTCTTTTAACCAAATGAAGCGGTAGTATCATCACACAAAAGAATTCTATGTAAAACCAACTTACAAGTGAACATCAATAAAACTATTTAGAGTGCAATTTATGCCAATCTTAGATCATATACATATACAATAGAAGTTAGAAAGTTGATTTTCATTAAGTGCATTAAGTGTTAAAAATTAAACTATTTGAGCATTTATTCCATTAATAATGAGATCAAAGTCAAATTTAATTTCTGAAGCTCAATAAAAAATTAAATATTCTTACACTCGTCCCACTTAATCTATACCTCTTATCAATTTACATCATAAGTATCGATTATCGTTCAATATTTCAAAATAAAGTTTTGTTTTTTTTCTGAAGCGGAACGATAATCATCAAGCAAAGAAAAAACAATTTTCATTTTTCGGAGGATTAGAACCCTCCACAAAACCAAAATTAAAAGCAAATCTAGCTAAAGTAATTTTATGCTAGACCGTGTTCAATACTGATTTGATTTGATTTAATTTGATTCGATTCTTCCCATAATTCTAATAAGGAAACTTTTGCTTTTGCTCTGTTTATGTCTTCCTCAAATCTAATGGAGAATGGAAACAATTGTGTTTCCATCAAGAGGCATTGAACTATTTTGTCATCATCAATTCACTTCGTTTCATAGAGATGGATTCAGCATCATAAGTGCTTATTTAATAGTGAGGAGGATTGGGCAGTAGAATAAGAATTCTGTGACAAAACTATTAAGACTTAAAAATAGATCTGTGTTCGACAATGGTTTCTTCAGTACTTGGAATTGGTTCTTGTATTTGTCCTCAGATTATGGTTCCGAATATCCGTAGAGGCTAACCTCCTATCCAAAAATTTATTATCACTTCTACAAGAGGCAGACCTTCCAAGGAATTCTTTCATACTCATTCGATTTCTCAGAAAGCATCTCATAATTGGTTTTCTATGAACGTGGCGGCCGCTCCCATCTCCCCTGATTATTTTGGTACGACGAGCGACGTGGTTTCAGATGATGATGATGCAGCAGTCCTTAAACAACATTCTCCATTGAGTAGTACGTTATCTTCAAGAATATCGGCGATAGCTGATGCTACCTCCAGTCTTCGAAGAAGGCGGCAACATGGTTTATAAGTTCTACAGCCTTAAAGATGACAAAGTCGTAAGTATCAATAAAAGAGATCCAGGCGCCGAGGCCAGAGATGATGAACCATCACATGACTCAGAGTTGAAGGGATCGTCACATGGCTGGCTTGTTTTGTACAATCCCCGCAACTCGGATATGTTTCTCTCAAATCCCCTGTCTCGTCGTCACATTAAGCTTCCCCCCATTCATAATTTACCTGGGATCTCAAAAGAGGACCTGGAATATGGGCTCATGTGCGTAGATAGCGTGATACTCTCTTCTCCTCCTGATGACAAAGACTGCCGCGCACTCATGATTTATGGTCCCGAAGACAGTCTTGCTTTCTGCTGTCCTGGACACGGCAGCAGCAGCGAGTGGACTCCCATAAGCAAACGTTACCTAACGGTCTCGTGTGTCTATTCCACCACACATAAACTATTCTTCTGCGTGAATGATAATTTCCACACTGAGGTTTTGGATATTTGCGACCCTTCCTCTCCAAAAAGCTTTCCAATGGACGTCGAGGAAATTTCCTCTTGGCCCACATTGTCCGAGGAAGACTGGTTTCTCAGACGATTTTTGTGTTACTATAGCAATTTCCTTGTGGTTGCTGATCATCACCCTAATTCAACTGCCGACATCCTCCTAGTCATGCGACATACCATGAAAGAAGTGTACCCTTGTGGTCCTAGTGGCATCAAAACACTAACCGTGTTCGACTATCACTATGGTAAGACGGCGTATCCATACAAGACATTTGATTTCACTGTTCATAAATACGATCCCAACAAAAAGGAATGGATTTACATGGACGGTTCTTTGGATGGTCTGGCGATCTTTATTGGTAACAACCATTCGTTTGCCATGAGAGCCAGTGATTTCCCTGAGCTCAAGCCCGATTCCATTTACTTTACCGACCTACCGGGCATGATTTTTATTTCATGCGATGGTCCTGAGTGCAACTTTGGTGGGCACGACATTGGCATCTACAACTATAAAGACAAGACTTTCTCGCCTTGCTATTACCCCTGTGATGTGCAAAGCATAAAGAGGATTGAGCCAGCACCTATGTGGTTCACTCCTTGCCCCCTTTAATTATGAATTTTTGATCTCCTTTAAAAATATTTATGCTTTCTTTCTTATATTTATGGATGGATCATCTTCGTTTTGTTATAATTAATTAATGGACTTTGATTTTGTTGTGGTCTATTTGAGGATATTTTGTTGTGCATATACATGTTAGCACATGCAGAAATCCTATATCTCACCAATTTTGACTCTTCAATTATTTTACCATCCATGATATAAAAATAACTGTGTTCAGTCTTGACAGTTCTGCATGATATCAATCATTATTTAATAGTTAATAAGCATAATTATATTCAAAAAAATATCATAGACTAAAAATTATATCAAAGTTCAAATCATAAAAAATAAATTAAAAATTAAGCTTACAAATTATACTCAAAATTCAAAATTATACCTAAAAATTGTTAGAATATTTTCAAATTAAATAGTTAAATATTGCCTAAAAGTTGCAACCTCTCGGTGGAGGTTTTTTGAAAGGGAGCTGATATTGGCACTCCAAAAATTACTACAGGAGCTCCACTTTTCAGTATTTTTAGAAAGAAATTTGTATTGAATAGTGGAGTGCCAATATCATTTACCTTTTTGAAATTCGAAAATATATCTTGCCATTTTCAAAGTTTCTTCCAGCCATTAAATCAGGTTTCTTAGAAAGGGTGTGATTTCAAAAGATATGACTATTCATTTAATTTCCAAAAGATGTGTAAGTGTGTATATATAATGAGAGTGACGGCATGAAGGCAATAAAGAGAAAAAATTGATTCTGATACCTTGCTTTTCTCAAAAACAATTTGTCCGCTTCATTCTTTTACGTAACACCAAAATTCTATACTTCCATCATTCAATTTTGGTTACTGAAATGCTAAGAAATTCCATTTCCTCCAAGTTTCAGAATTAGATTTCACAATTACCGTATCAACAGCCTATATCAATTTTGAGTAATCGGGTTTGTCTTTGAAAGTGCAATTCACAGACAAACAACAGTTCATATAACTGGGGTTCCATTGTATCCTGTGACAAATTCACTACACAACTCGTTTGCAGGGGGCGTTTGCAGGGGGGGAATATTGTTTTGAGGGGAGCGCAAGTTTTTCTCGACTTGGAGGTTATACGAAATCATTCGTACGAGTTGTTCGACAAATATTTTCTAACAATCTCAAGACAATATTCTGGCTTCACAAAATTTGTTACAACTCACGATTGATTTCATGAAATCGGAGAAATTTTCCGGTGGACAACGTCACTAGATTAGTACTCCGATTATGTTGAGAAGGATGAAAAAGTGAAGAAAGCAGAAGCAGCGGAGGGGACGCATTCTTTGGAAATGTTCCAATCAAACAGAAGCACATCCAGGGGCGGACCTATATGTATTTCACTGCCCCCCCTGAATTTTTTTTTTAATATAGATATATTTTTAAATTACATGAATCCCCCCCCCCCCCCCCCCCCCCCCCTCAAATTATTAAAGTGCCCCCCTCAATATCAAATTTTCAATTTTCATCTGGAATTTTCCCATCCAAACTATTTTTCACTTGTTTATTTTTTACAAGTTTGTTTACAAAAGTGCAAAAATCCGAATAGTTTGGATGGGAAAATGCCATTACCCCTAAACTATAATATACAATATCTATATTTCATTGACTATCTGTGCATATTCCTGTGAATGTGTTTTAATCTATGAGTTGCATGTAAAATGTTCTCATTCATGGAAAGGTGCTCTTGAGTTCAAAATATGTGGAGCATCATATATCAAATTATTGTATTTGATAGAAAGCATAATACAACTTTTTAGAATATGCACTAGACATACATGTTGTTAGTTGAAGGAAAATTTAATATTCTTAATTATGGATATTTTTATATGTAGATTGATTAGAACGCTTTGTCATGAATTATGAATAGCATATGCTGAATTCTTGAAGAATTGTGATCATATATAAATAAATATATATAATTGAAAGACAATTGTAGAAATTATTTGACTTTTGATTTTATAGAAGTACGGGTACTTATTTAAGAGCACATCACATATAGTCCCATTGATTACTAGAATCTAAAATGTGTTAATAGTAAATTTGATGATAGTAGAGGTGTTATAATTGGTTGATGATATGTTTCTTTAATAATTTGTTCAGCATGTTATTTCGAAATTTGGTATGAAAGATATGAGCATTGCTGATGTGATTCTTGACATAAAGATCATTAGAGATAATGATGACTAAACTCTTTCTCAATATCATTATATTGAAAAGGCATTAAAGAATTTAATCAATACCATTGCAATCCCGTTAATACTCCTTTTGATTCTAGTATTAAGTTGGTAAAAATACCGGTAGGGCTATAAATCAACTAGAATATGCTAGAGTAATTGGTTGTCTCATGTGTGCTATGACTAGTACTAGACCAGACATTGCTTTTGCTGTTGGTAAGTTAAGTAGATACGCGAGTAACCCGAGTCTTGAACATTGGAATGCTATTAATAGGATTTTGAAATATTTAAAGAAAACTATGAATTTGGGAATTTGTTTCAAAGGATATCCATCGATTTTGGAAGGATTTATTGATGTCAGTTGGATAACTAAGCGGGAAGATCATACGTCCACAAGTGGATGGATTTTCACTCTTTGTGGGGGAGCTATTTCATGGAGCTCCAAGAAGCAAACATGTATAATTGATTCAACCATGGCGGCTGAATTCGTTGCACTTGCTTCAAGTAGTAAAGAGGCGGAATGGCTAAGGAATTTGTTAATTGAAATTCCGGTATGGCCAAAGCCGATGCCACCAATATCAATTCACTGTGACAGTGAGGCCACACTGTCAAGGGCCTATAGTAAGGTGTATAATGGAAAGTCTAGACATATTGGACTAAGACATAGCTATGTGAGACAGTTACTCACCGATGGAGTAATTACAATTGATTTTGAACGGTCTTGTGAAAATTTAGCGGATCCTTTGACGAAAGGATTGACGATGGACTTAGTACAAAAGACTGCTAAAGGGATGGGACTTAATCCCACATTTTTGGACCACCAATGATGGAAACTCAACTCCATCTCAAAATATAAGAATCGGAGTTCAATGAGCAAAGTACATCATATGAAGTGGTTGAAGCACTAATACTATTATTCATCCCGAGGAAAATAGTGCTTGTACCTGTAATGTCTAAGGAAGGTTGAGTTTAATACTCTTAATAGATTTATAACACATGTGTGTTAAAGTGCTTTTGTTACGGGGGCACTTTCGATAAATCTACCTATATGAGTGTCGAAAGTGGCGCCGCCTTCTATGCGTTAAGGGCTTAACTTTAGAGCACTCATGAAACAGAATATAGACACAAGGCCAATCCACGTCTCGACTTTTTGAATACTCAAGATTATTGGATATATGTGTGTGTTAACGTTTTCGATTTTTCATATAGGAAGTTGGTTCAAAGACAAGTCTACCATTCTTTCTGATTAACTTTGAAATATTTTCACTAAGTAATGGTTCAAGTCGTGAGACACCATTATCTATGCACATAGTCCTAGGCTCTTATATTTACATACTTATAGATATAATTATATATTTAATTTTGAAAATGGTGGAGGATTGTTAGATTATTTTCAAATTAAATAGTTAAATATTGCCTAAAAGTTGCAACCTCTCGGTGGAGGTTTTTTGAAATCCAAAAATATATCTTGCCATTTTCAAAGTTTCTTCCGGCCGTTAAATCAGGTTTCTTTGAAAGGGTGTGATTTCAAAAGATATGACTATTCATTTCATTTCCAAAAGGTGTGTAAGTGTGTATATATAATGAGAGTGACGGCATGAAGGCAATATAGAGAAAAAAATAATTCTGATACCTTGCTTTTCTCAAAAACAATCTGTCTGCTTCATTCTTTTACATAACACCAAAATTCTATACTTCCATCATTCAATTTTGGTTACTGAAATGCTAAGACAATTCCATTTCCTCCAAGTTTCAGAATTAGATTTCACATATTACCGTATACAGAGCCTATATCAATTTTGAGTATTCGGGTTTGTTTTCGAAAGTGCAATTCACAGACAAACAACAGTTCTTATAACTGGGACTCCATTGTATCCTGGGACAAATTCACTACACAACTCGTTTGCACTCAATAGGGGGCGAATATTGTCTTGAAGAGAGCGTAAGCTTTGCGCTACTTGGAGGTTATACGAAATCATTCGTACGAGTTGTTCGACAAATATTTTCTAACAAAAATTATATAAAAGTTCAAACCATAAACACTAAGTTCAAAATTATAAATTAAAATTTAATACAATAACAATTAAATACAAACCATAAATTAAAAATCTAAAATTTTGAACTAGGGTTTAAATTGATATAAATCCTACAATTTAATTCAAAAATGAATTTAACAAAGCAAAAGTATATGAAATTGAAAGATTACCTTGAATTCGTTAATTGGAGGAGAAATTTGGAGGATGGGATTTTTGGAGGAGAGAATTTTTGGAGAAATTGCGGTGTAAAATTTGGACAAGTTGTGGTGTAAAATGATGCCAAAGGGAGGGGATACAATTAGTAAAAAAAAAAAAGGCTCTTTCCAAGCGTCTTCCACTATTTTTTTTTAAATAAATTAGTTAATTATAAATGCTCTTTCCAAGAGCGTTTCTCCCATAAAAACATTATTGGCAACAGCGTTTTATGCTAGTTCTTTAAACATATTAAAATTTGTATCAATTTAACAATAATTAATTGAATTTGTATTATTTTTTTAATTTCCTAGTCATGAGCACGCTCAGATTGAGAGGACTTGATCATATTATGATCTCCGGCCCGTGTCCTCTTAAACTTCTTGGTCGTGCGTGGCTCCGCCGTCGCATCTTGCGACAGTTGATCAGAATTATTCTCATCCATAAAGTATTCGGTGTTACAGTGATCTCGAAAAAGCTAATGGATTAGCTACAATCTTATTTAAAAATATTGCTTATATATGTAACATTATTCTTAATACTTTTATTGCACGAATGGAGTCTCCAAGCTGGTCTATAAACTATTAATAGTGTGTAACTAGTGCTATGCACAAAATTAGTTTATAAAAAAGCATAAATAAAGAATATATTTAAGTTTAAATAGTTGCATATATAAAAAGAGAGAATACCATAATTTATTATAAAATAAAGTTATTTTATTGAACATATAAAGAAAAACTTCAATATCATAACTATAAATATATATATATATATATATATATATATATATTTGTGTGTGTGTGTTATATAAGTTTATTTATTTGATGACAAAGAAAGGACCAAAAAAATTGCTTTGATGAGAATAATTTTTCTGCCCTTTTTTATTATGCATTACTCAATCATTTGATTTATAATTATTTATGGTTAGCAAATTAAATATAGCATATTATTATGATGTGAAAATTGCAAATTAAATTAACCTTTATATGAAAAAGACAAAACATAAAACTATATTAATAGGTATCAATGGATTAAGAAATCTTTTTTTTTACACAATAGGATAATAAAATATGTATTCTCCCTTAACATTCGGGTTCTCTAGCCTTTCAGGTGAATCAATCATAACTTGAAGCCTTCCACACTTTGTTGAATATTGTCCAATACAACAGTACAACTTTTACTTCACCATCTAGTAATTGCGATTCGGCTGGCTCACGATATTCTATGTAACCATATCTACAGTCCACGATGCACTCCCTAAAGGGTGAGTATCCCCATAGAGCTCCAAAGAGCTTCAAGATGACCTCTGAATTAACTTTTGATTTCAATCTTCCCTATCCGCAATATTTTCCACGCAATCTTCAAACCTTCGAAAAAGCGAAGAATTCTACTTCCATGATCATATATATGTGCCCTAATA
The DNA here is from genome assembly GCA_019426215.1 of Buddleja alternifolia. Lineage (NCBI taxonomy): Eukaryota > Viridiplantae > Streptophyta > Magnoliopsida > Lamiales > Scrophulariaceae > Buddleja > Buddleja alternifolia. The sequence goes on from CM033402.1 coordinate 7,989,145, forward strand.
TTTCAACTAAATCTTCAGCACCATTTGCCTTGATTATCTCGAAGTAACCCTCCTACGATGCTCATCCAGTAGATTACGTATAGCTGCCATCAACATCTTGTTCACCAACGATATTGCGGTTTGCACCACTTAAACCTATGAGATTAAACTCATATCCTTCTTAAGTACATGAAAAAAATGTTGAAAAACAAACATGGATTTGTCTATGTACATTTCCTTGAGGACCTGCACATACCTACTTATGCACATATGATAAAAACTTTTAAATAGGTTTTATGAGTTCTACACCTGAAAGAGGAGCAAACCCTCGGCAGTATTCTAACTTTTAGGTGAAAATGAGAAATAAAGATTAAGAAATAGAAAAACATTAGAAATAGAATTGACATGATGCTATAAATTAACTATTGCTAAATAATAGAGCTTAGAAAATGTAAAGTTAATGAAGATCTGTAGAGGCACACAATAAAGTAACAATGAGAAGATCTCGAAAGATCAACTTTATGGCATAGTAGACATTATCACCAAAAAAACAGACGGAACACCCATCAATTTTTTGATTTCTTTTTTGCTAAATACAATCATCAATTAATCTCCATTTATATATAACATCTTGTCGCTCATATAAACAGTATCTACATTAAACATCTTTTAACATACATTACAAATAATAATATAAAATTTTGAATTAAAAAAAAAAAAGTAAGATAACTCATCGTAGATTGACAATTTATCTATTCCATCTCAAAATTTTGTTTGCTCCAGTATCGACGCCTTTGCGTTCTTTTATTACTTCATCTGTTTACAATGTCTAAGCATAAAACTTAAATTTTGCTATCGGGTGACATAAATTTCTTTGCATTCAACTTGAGACGCAAATTACACATGTAAAACAATTAAATTCGGGAAAACATTAAGAAGTAAATCAACCCTTAGCAAGGTACCATGCTGCATTATGACCCATGGGATATGAAAAAAGATATCATAACTCATTAGTCAACATCTTTCTTGTAATCCATGCACTCGAGCATATGAATAGCAACTTTTAATATATTTTGCGGATAATCAAATTTAAAAAAATTATAACAACACCTAGAATGACTTAATGTAAAACAAATAAATTAGGACAAAAGTCAAAAAGAAAATCTAATCATAGAAGACAATGTTGCGGCATGTGACATAAAAAACATAGATAAGATAAAAGGCAAAGTTCATGCAAAATAAGCTTACCAAATTATCTTCCAAAAAGTCCCAAAAAAGTTGTTTAATTATTTTTTCAAGCCTCTCTCTTATGATGTCTTTTAGCGGTGCTGATTCAATGAAATCCAATTGATTCAACCTAAACTTTGATATGGCTAATTTTTTTCGGTTTTCTAATTGAGTGAAATGCATATTGCACCCCAAAAAATATGATTTTTGGCACTCTCCACCCTCTAACAGATAAATACTTTGCACCCTCACTTCCATAATCTTTGGCAACTTGAAACCTCAATAATATCTCTTCTTAAAAGAACATAGCAACTACATTTCTTCTTAAAATTTGCACCATTTGTCCATTGTGGCTCATGGGATTTATATTGGAATACGGCTTAACTAATTTTTTCATAAAATTTTTTATTCAAAATTAACAATTGTTGGCGGTGGTTGGCACAAACACAAAAATAGGCAAGTGAGGTAACAAATTACCAAATATCTGAATGCTTTAATTTATGGTGCAAACAAGAAGCATATTGAGCACGTTGGTCCTAAGTGGTAAACGAAAAGGTCTAGAAGGGAAGGGGATTGAATAGACCCTGAAGTTTTTTTTGACTTCAAAAATTTCTTATTCAAAATGTTGTGAACGCTTGAAAATGTAGGCACTTGACTGAGCGTCTACCTGAAGACTGTTTTGATAAAGTTAACTTTGACTCAAGATTTGAATACTATAACCTATGAATACTATGACCAATTAGGTTATAGTATTCAAATCTTTTAGCGGTGCTGATTCAATGAAATCCAATTGATTCAACCTAAACTTTGATATGGCTAATTTTTTTTCGGTTTCTAATTGAGTAAAAATCATATGGCACCCCATAAAATATGATTTTTGGCACTCTCCGCCCTCTAAAAGATAAATACACACTTTACACCCTCACTTCCATAATCTTTGGCAACTTGAACCCTCAATAATATCTCTTCTTAAAAGAACATAGCAACTACATATCTTCTTAAAATTTGCACCATTTGTCCATTGTGGCTCATGTGATTTATATTGGAATACGGCTTAACTAATTTTTTCATAAAAATCTTTATTCAAAATTTAACAACTGTTGGCAATGGTTGGCACAAACACAAAAATAGGCAAGTGAGATAACAAATTACCAAATATCTGAATGCTTTAATTTATGGTCCAATCAAGAAGCATATTGAGCATGTTGGTCTTAAGTGGCATACGAAAAGGTCTAGAAGGGAGGAGGGTTGAATAGACCCAGAAATCTTTTTTGACTTCAAAAATTTTCTATTCAAAATGTTGTGAACGCTAGAAAATGTAGGCGCTTGGCTGAGCGTCTACCTGAAAACTGTTTTGATAAAGTTAACTTAGACTCAAGATTTGAATACTATAACCAATTAGGTTTAAGCGTTTAGTTCTTTAATCAGGGTTAGCACAGCGGAATGATTTGAAGTTTTCTATTTGAAAGGTTTTAGCATCACAAAGCTTTATCTTAGTTACTTTTAGCTTTGAATGATTTTGTCAATGTGTTCACTTAACTGATTATGTAATGATATGATAATAATGAAATCGACGGTAGAGTAAAGAACACAATATTTGTAAGATTCGTTGGATGGTGTAATCCCAACTACGTCCTTCTTCTCCTTTATCACTCGGAGGCAATCTACTAAAAGGATTGTCGAAGAATCACACAGAAACTTCTACAAAATAGAGGAGAGAAGGATTTGAATGGCTTGAGCTCCTTGGTCACGCAGATTTCTGCTCCAAGACACTTTGATCCTCTTACTTCTTTCACCCAGAAATAATATAAGTATCCAACTTCGACTTCACTCAGATCGCGAGGCTGGACAAGGGTTTTGTCTAACTGTTGTTTGATTTTTGGAAGTTCAAACAACTTGGAATATCTCAATAGTAGTGTTGGGTTCTTCTGAAAAAGATGTTTGAGATATTGGTTGACTGTCTCAGGCATTGGAGAAAAGCAAAGAGAATGTTTGATTTGAATATTCGAGCTTTTCTGAAAGTTTAAGGATTGAGACTTCAATGCAACAGAGTTTTGGCTTGTAAGCTTGTTGTTGTATTTTGGCTTGTTGTTGAAGTCCTATTTATAGACTTTCTCAGGTGAACAACTTTCGTCCTTTTTCCTTGAAATTCTATTGCAAAAAGTTGGTGCCACAGACTTGAAAAGTTGACAGTCCAATGGGAACGCTTCTCCGTACGTCCTGAAGTGCTTATTACATTTAATGCTCTTATCAGCATTTAATGCATTTGAAATAAATGTCCGTTGGACATTAATGCTTTGAGTATATTTGTATTTAACTCCTTTTGGACTTCAGAATAAATTGAGGTGAAATCTTATCTTGATTAGTCTAAGACTACTTAGCCTAACAGTCTAGAATAAAAACAAATAAAGCCTTATACAAATTTAACGCTCAAAATCTATACATGATTTCTAATAAAATCAAACTTACATATTTTGGGGTCTAACCTAAATCCTAATTGTCATAATCAAAACATCTAACAAGAAATTTCGTAACAATTTCCCCCTTTTTGATGATAACAATACTCATTTTTTTATAGTTCAAGAGTTAGACAGCCAAATTACAAAAGTTAGCTTTGAATAAGGTTAGATAAAGTTAGTTAAGGTTAGTTAAAGCCTCAATGAGATGTTTTAGCTGGAAATGCACTCTTTATATATATCAAGGTAAGTACAAGCATTTACAACTAAAAATAAAAGATACAAAAGAGAGAGGAATATAGATAGTTTAACGCTTGCGCTTCTTCATTAAGTAGTATCTTCTTTCTATTTCTGCTCTGATTGCTTCAGTAAGTTGACCAACTAGAGCTTTCATAGAAGCATGTTCTGCATTGACGATGCTCTTCTTCTTTTCTTTACTTCTTTTCTCGAAAGCAATCCAGCGCTTATTCCATTCTACTGGATCAATGCCAATATGCCTTAGGCAAATTCTGTACGCTTGGTCGAACTATGACATCTGCTTCTCCATCGAAATTACTTTTGGATCAATTGTCTCTGGGAGAGGTGTTCGTTCAATTGGAAAGTCAAATTGTTCAAGGAACTTGAGACAGCACTGGCAAATCAACTCTCTGTGTAATTGGAAAAAACCCAGATCGGCGACTAGGCACTCCAATAGCAGCAACCCAAGTTGGGTAACGGGATTCAATATTCAGCGGAGGAGGGGGAATTTGACTTTGAATACTCTAAGTAAGCACCGGCTGAAGTTCTTGACGCTTTACAGATGAACTGGTAGCTCTTGAACTCGGCGCTTTCCTCTTTTCCCCCATATTGCCATCATCAGTCCTTTGAATGTGTTCTGCTAAAATACCAATTTGATGAGCAATCTGAGAAACAGACGCTGCTAGATCATCACGGCGCTTGTTGAAGTGCTCTTTCATTTCAATCTGAGTTGCACGATTAGCGTCAGCAATTTTCTGAAACGCTTTAAGACTTTTGGCAACAGCAGCTTGAGCAGCTCCGCGCATGTGGAGAATTTGAGTGTCCAAATTTTGTGATTCGATCTTGGCAAGGTCTTCTTGAATCCAATGGAGAGCATCTGCGCTTTGTACAGCATGATCGTGCACTTCTTCAAATGTTTCTCGCAAGATTGAAGTAAACTCCTGACCACCAGCTTCACTTGGAATAACCGTTTGAGGAACTAGTTTCAGTTTAAATTTGGAAGTGGTATTCAAAGACTCAAGAGAGGGTTGAGTTGCTGAATCAAATGCTTTTCCTTACGCTTGTTCCAATTTGTCAGCATACTCTGCAACCTCAGCAACTGTAGCGTCAAGCTTTGACTCTGGTAGAGACGATTCATCTGTTGTGGGTGCACGCTCAATTTCAGCATCAGAAACACTTGCAACCTCTGAAATAACTGAAGTTTTAGCAGAAGCGGCCACAGTAGGAACTTGAGGTTCTGTTTCTGTGTGGACGTTTTGAGCAGCTAAGTCCACTTGAGCGATATCAGCAACAGGCTCAATTGAGAGGACTTTTGGCACAGATACTTCCACAGGCGCTGGCAGCATGCGGCGATAATATTCTAATTGAAAGTTTATCTTTGTGAGCGCTGTGCCTGTATGAAAATCAGTGGCACTGTCAAAAAGATCGTAAAGACGACCCGTTGACAAGAAAGTGCTCTGAATGATTCTGCGGAGGGAACTGTCCACGGCCCTAACCCACATTGGACCTAGGATGTCTAGCACACAGTTTGGAAATATCCTTAACTTCGCCTGGGGAATGAGAAAGAGTTCATCCGTGCGATAAGTCAGAGAGAAGGCTATGAGGCAATTTTTAGGAAGACGGGGAGTATTGGTATTTCCAACATAGCATTGTAATACTCCTCCAAATATGAACAAATGGCCTAAGCGATGCCCTGATTTCTTTCCAGCAAAGAAATGACGTATGAGTAGTGGTCACTCAGCTCTTTTCTGATGGAGGTGAGTAATGAGTAACCCCTGAATGAATTGATGGTTGAGCCGTTTATTTTTTGCGGATTTGTAGTGAAAATGTGATCAAAATTCTTCACTGGAGCCATAATCTTAACCGTCTGCCATACATTCTTGTCACAATAGTTGAGAGAGACAGTTAAATTGGACACTGATCAAGTGTCGCTACTGGACGCTTTGTCGGAGAAGGTGAGAGGAGTTTCGGCAAGCCTTCTGAGCACTGCTCGCAAAAAGGTCTCAGCAGGTTGTCTGATGCTTGGCAAGTCAGAGATTGGTGCTACTCGCATCGAACGCTTTTGGAGGTGATACTTAGCAAACTGACACTTCTTGTCATGCATGCGTATGCCAAATAGATGTGGAGCATTAACCAACTCCTGAAAAGAATATCTGTGGCCCACGTACACTTCACACCAAGTTACTTCATTTATGCAAAAGTCAACTCCAGCATTGCATATGGCCCTTATGCCCTCATGATGAATATCTCTTATAGCCTCAAATCAATAACGATCAACTTGGTAATTAGCATTCTAGACTCTATTGAAGAAGTCGTTGGCTTTCTCCTGAACCCAGTCCTTGATGGACGTTGCACGTTCACCAATATGGATGCTCTTGTTTTTCCATAGACGAAGTGGATTTTCTGAATACTAACATTGTGCACCACTTCTGGAAAATGCGAATAACCATTGCAGTTCAAAATTTCCTTTAATGGATTGAAGAACTCAATAGGGAGATGCTCATAAACTTGGATTTTATAATTTCTTGGAGCAAATCCAGATGGCTTGTTGTGCCTCATATCTAAGAAATATGCCAACTCTACATCAACAAGGTAAGTTTTTTAGCCTTGACGCTTCTCATATATGGCAACTGAAGTAGGCAAATGATCAATTTCCTCACCGTTGGCAATGGCCAAATAATACGCACGCTCAACATCAGTTAACTCTAAGTTGTATATCATCTGACAGAGTAGATGGTCACGCTCTACCATCATGGCGATTTCATTCTCCACAATAATGTATCTATCTTTATTATAGCCTGCGGGAATAAAATCTTCTTCTGAAACTGGGGGCACATAATTGATCGAATGATCAATGGTCTTCAAAGGATCCAACTTGAAGAAATGCCTTGGTTATGTAACGTCTTCAGCAACACTTGCCTCATCCAAGTGTGCCTCTACTGTAACCTCTGAGATGAGTGGTGGTTGGACCCCTTCTATAGTAGGTCTCTCAGCATCCACTGCGACACTCTGAGTTTCAGAGAGCGCCTCTGCCTTCTTTGGCAATAGCCACCACTTTCTCCAATTTAACATCCAGATGGACATCTACTAGTGCTTCAACATCATCTATAATGAGAGCTGTAGCATAAGATATATCCTTTATAAGAGCAGGATCTTCTACAGATGTAGGAAAAGAAACGATGCGGGAAGAAATAAACTTATCCTGAGAACTAGTCTCAACAGCAGCTGTTTCTGGAACTTAAATGCTTAGTTCAACAGTCTCAGACTCTTTTGGAATCGATTGACGCTTGCCTGAGCCTCTGGGTCTCTTGAATATTCTCTTAACATTGACCCATTCAATAGGCTTAGACGCTTTGGCAGGAGCGTCAGAGACAGTTGGCTCTTCTTCAAAATTAATCTTATTAATTATTGAGACTAACTTCTGCCTCTTGATTAGTGGAATCTTATATTCCACGTCCTTATCAGTTTTTTCATTGTCATCATCATCCTTGGGAGGAGATGGAACTTTAGCAGGCTTGGGCTTTCTGGTAGCCCTATTCTTTGGTGCAGCCGGACTCTTCACGGCTTCTTCTGGAGCAGGACGCTCAGCTTCTTCATCTGATGCTTCACGCACAACTTGGCACTCAGACAAAGGCTTCGCCGCTCCACTAACTTTCGGTGGGTTAAGGAGATTGGTCATGATCCTCTTCCCCAAAAACTTAGCCTTGGCCAAACGTTGGCCAGCTTAATTAAAGCAATCTGATCTACATAGCAGATCACTCTAAACAACTCCATAGGGCTCGTTGACACTCTCCAAACAATCTCCAAATCTTCCGAACACATACTCACTCCAGTTAACTTTGATATCCATGAGTATGGCAATCATCATCTGAAATTGCAGTGGGGTGACCTTGTTGAATGTTCCCACTCTACATTCAATAAATTTACTATATAAGTCTGCCAACAGACAGTACTTAGGCAGAATATCCTTCTTGTCGAAGTTAGGCTTATAATCCATGGTGTCATAGTAACGGATCTTTACCCAAACTTCTTCGATCTGACTTGTAGAGATAGACTCCAAAGCCTCATCCTGATTTGTTAACTTGAAGTTCTTGGCTATGGACTCTGTGGATAAAATAAATTCCCGAATAAAACTTTTCTTTGGGAAGGAGAATGAGTAAGAAAGAGAGTTTTTGCCCTCTTAAAGCTTTGCAGTTCTCTAGAAGGCAACCACTTCATCGGTAAAGTAGTAGGGATATCTAGTCAAGAACGTCTGCAGCCCGGCTTTGGAGACAGAGTCCAACATATCCCTCATCGAAATATCAGTTTGTTCGGACAAATACTTCCAGTCCACAATTAGGCCCTCAGTGACCTTGATGGCCTCTTCAGTAACGTTGAGGGATTTCTTTGGTGTCATTCGAGTGTTTGAAAGAGTAGAGATTCAAAGAGATTTTTACTTGAGAGAGAAAGTATTTTGCAAAGAGTTTGTAAAAAGTGAAAGTAATTTTTCTACAAATTTGTTTTTAATTGAGACAGTTGAAAATTATGGTTTCTCTTGTCAATATGATTTTGCCACGTGTAAAATTGATGAATCTCAGCCGTTTTTAGCTCTAACTGCAGATGTAAAATCCCGAAAATAAGTAAAGTTACATTTGGTAACTCCCATGTATAAAATTTTTCACGTCTGGAGTAAATTCTGAAAAATGTTTGGCATATTCAGAGTGTAACGTACGCGCTCACGGTACACTGACAAGTACTGATTCGGAACCATCATTTTGAAAAGTTTTTGATTACACGCCAGTTCGATGTGATAGGAGCGCGTGAATAGAGATCAAAATGAATCTTTGAGTCTATCTATCACGTCACTAAATATTTTAAAATAATGCATGATTTTATAAATACTTTTACTTAGTGTTGAAGGGAATAAATTCAATGCTAAAAAAATTTATCCAAGAAACTTTATGTTGACGCTTGAATTAAAGTCTTTTAGTTTTGAGCGTCTAACTTATCATGCACAAATAGTGAGCATTGATGATCTATGCAATAGAAAACATTTTTGATCATTGACGGTTACTGGGATTGTACAAGTACAATTTTAAGGTCCCCCTAAATTTGATAACTTGTAACAACTTTTCAAAAACCTTTTAGATATAAAAAAAAGTGAATTCCCCCTAAATTGTATACCTAATAAAGTATGATGCATAATGATTAAGCATGTAAATCAATCATACCTAGTTCACTTCTTAAAGTGAGAAAGTGTTGTTCATTGAGCGCTTTAGTGAAGATGTCTGCCAGTTGTTTGTTAGCTCCAATGAAATGCATGGAGATATCTTTTTTTTTAACATGGTCACGAAGAAAATGGTATCTAATGTCAATATATTTGGTTCTGGAATGAATAACAGGGTTTTGAGTCATGGCTAAGGTGCTTTGGTTATCACAATGAATAGGGGTTGGACCTAGGATTATACTATAATCTCTAAGTTGTTGCCTCATCCATAAAATTTGTGCACAACAACTTTCTGCAACTACATACTAGGCTTCAACTGTAGAGGTAGCTATTGATTGTTGTTTCTTATTATGCCATGAAACTAACCTATCGCCTAGAAATTGACATGTACCACTAGTACTCTTTCGATCTATTTTGTATCCTGCAAAATCTGCATCTGAATAACCAATTAGTTCAAAAAGAGAGTCTCTTGGATACCACAAGCCCACATGTTGTGTGCCTTTTAGGTATTTAAGGATTCTCTTGGAAGTAATTAGGTGTGACTCTTTAGGATCAACTTGAACGCATGAACGCATGCACACATGCATATCAAAAACATAATTTTGGGTCTACTAGCAGTAAGATAAAGAAGTGATCCAATGATACCTCTATAATTAGTGATCCACTTTCTTCCCATTTTCATCTTTATCTAACTTAAGCGATTGGCTCATTGAAATTATTGAAAATGATGCATTTTCCATACCAAATTTTTTAATCATATCTCGTGTATATCTAACTTGGTTAGTAAATATGCCATTAAGGAGTTGTTTAACTTGTAATCCTAAGAAAGTTAATTCACCCATCATGCTCATTTCAAATTGTTCTTGCATCATTTTTGAAAATTTCTCACACAGACACTTATTAGTAGGTCCGAAAATAATATCATCAACATATATTTGGACTAAGAGAATATCTTCGTCATTGGTAATTTTTAAAAACGATGTATCAATGCTGCCTTATGATAAGCCTTTACCAATAAAGAAAATAAAGAGAGTATCATACCATGCTCGAGGTGTTTGCTTAAGGCCAAGAGGTCCTTATCTAGCTTGTAGATCATACTCTTGCCATGGTTGTTGATGAATCTTAGAGGCTGCTCTACATAAACTTCTTCTTGGAGTTTACCATTCAGGAAAGCACTCTTCACGTCTATTGATACACTATGAATTTGTTGAACGTTGCATATGCTAGAAACATGCGAATTGCTTCAAGACGGGCGATGGGAGCATATGTCTCATCAAAATCATGACCCTCTTCTTAGCAATATCCTTGAACAACAAGTCTGGCTTTGTTCCTTATAACAATATCATTCTTGTCCATTTTATTTCTATAAACCCATCTAGTCCCAATCACTCCTTGGTGAGTTGGCGTCGGTACTAGCGTCCACACCTTACTACGCTCAAACTGATTCAACTCTTCTTTCATGGCCTCAATCCAACTAGGATCACTTAGCGCTTTATCCATTTTCTTAGGTTCCATTTGAGATAATAAACTCGCAAACATGATCTCATTGAACGTAGCGGCTCTAGTCCTCATAGGAGCTCCAATATCTCCAATAATTTGATCTGGTGGATGATCACGTAGCCATAGTCTATCTGGATGGAACGGGTTTAGAGGTTGTTGTGGCGCTTGATCTTGCATTACATTCCCATTAACCTCTTGCACAGGCATTACAGGTTCACAAATACTATTTTGCTCTTGGTGATCATTCTCTTCATGATCACCAGCAGATCTTACAACATTATTCTTAACCTCATGAGTAACCTTAGGAGCGGACACAAAGATCTCATCATCGTCGTCACTTTCATCATCAATAATCAATTTTGACGCTTGATGACACAATCTTCAACTCCTACATCATTAGTGTTAACCTTACTCGGCTCTTGGTTAGCATCATCAAAAACAACATGAATAGATTCCTCAACCTTCGATTTGATCTTATTAAGGATGCAGAAATTCTTTCCATTTTTGGCATAGCCTCGAAAGATTCTCTTATCCGCTTTAGGATCAAATATCTTCAGGCTTTGGGATCCATTATTAGGAATAGACCATTTTGATCCAAAGACGTGAAAATATGAGACATTTGGCTTACGTCTCATCCATAGTTCATATGGTGTTTTGCCATGCTGTTTGTTGATCATGAAATAATTCTGAGTATAACACGCAGTATTGATCGCTTCGGCCTAAAATCTTGGAGCAAGCTTGGACTTTGCTATCATCATCGTAGCGGCTTCCTTTAGCGTTTTGTTCTGACGCTCAGCAACACAGTTCTGTTGAGGAGTTCTAAGAGCTGAATACTCATGATGTATTCCATTCTCTGCAAAAACTTATCAACAACCTTGTTAGTAAACTCAGTACTGTGATCGCTTCTTATTCTTGCAACTTTAAGATTTTTTAAAGTTTGAAGTTGCCAAATAAGTATTGTGAGCTTGTCACATGTTTCATCTTTAGATGAAAGAAATTCCACCCAAGTAAATCGAGAGAAATCATCTACTATCACCAAAGTATACTTTTTACCACTCACATTAATCGTTTGAACAGGTCCAAACAGATACATGTGAAGTAGTTCAAGTATCCTAGAGGTAGATAGACAAGGTTTTCTCTTGAAAGATGATTTGACTTATTTGCCCATTTGACAAGCGTCACAAAGGTTATCCTTATGAAAAGGTCCTTTAGGTAGTCCGTCTACAAGATTTAACGTTATAAGCTGAGAGATTGTTTTAAAGTGGAGGTGATTCATTTTTCAATGCCATAACCAACCCATTTTAGATTCATTTTTAGCCACGAAGCATGTTGTGTTATTATCAATTGTTGAACCCCAATATACCAAATAAATATTGTTTGTTCTTTTTCCTTTCAATTTAGTAGATCCAGTCTTAGCTTCATTAATATAGCAATAGTCACTAGAAAATTTTATTTCGAAACCTTTATCACAAAATTGACTTATGCTTAAAACCCTCAACGTAATATACATCACTTATCATCATGTTCCCCCTATGCACAGTACCTATACCTTTGGTTTTACCTTTGGAGTTGTCACCAAATATAACCTGAGGACCATTGGTAGCTTGGTAGTTGATCAAGAGATCATTTGAGCCTATCATGTGCCTTGACGACCCACTATCGATGTACCAAATAGATGTATCGGCTCTGGCTCTAGGTACCTGCAATCAAAGGTCAGTTCTAGTTCTTTTTAGGTACCCATTGTGACTCGGGTCCTTTCAAATTAGTAGTGTTAGTCTGAATTAGAACTTTGGGAACCCATATTTGCTTACTCTTCATTGCGGGAGGATTAGCCTAATTGGGTTTCACTTTGTGTTATGTATGTTTCTTGGTGCATAATAGTATTCTTGATTATATAGTAATCATAATCCCAATCGTAATCATAATCATCATAGTATTGATAATATGACCTTGATCGTTGTGGATATTGACACTTGTATTTCCTTGGCGCTAGCTTAGGGTGCATCTTGGGCGCTTGACGCTTAGCGTTTGATTCACAGTGGTAAGGTTTCTCCTTGGCTTTTTGAGCATTTGGATAAAACTTTCTTTGTGAATCATTCACTTTTGCCCGTCCCTTGCCTGAGTCAGCTTTGGTTTTCTTATTTGGCCTCGTACCATTGTCCTTTAGTTCAATAGATGTTTAACTTTTTGAACATTTCTCAGCAAAGAACACACCCTTTCCTTACTTGTTTGTCGTAACATTAGATTTGTTTGGTTGTATATCGAATTTGTTGCATCCTAAACCAGTCTTTTCACCAAACAATCTTGTTACCTCAGTCACATTATCTAGATTTCTTGACGCTTTAGACAATGATGAGACGAGTTACTCTAATATAGCAAGTCTAGCAATTAGCTCAGCTTCTCTCTTGACTACCATACCAAAATCACCTTTCAACTGAGTGATTTCAGTCTCGAGTGATTGGTTTTTCTCAATGCATTGTTGTTGAACTTACAACTCTGCTTTGAGCGTCATGTTTTCACCTCTGAGCACTGATATCTCATCAGAGTGATTTTGATATAGTCTGGCGGCATCTTGACAATCTTTATAATATTCTTTTACTTTGTCAAGCAATTCTTCATAAGAGAGAGGATAAGCTAATTCAGTATTTACCTCAGATAGTGAGTCTGAAGACGCTTCATCATCTCTGGCCATGAGATAGATTAGCACTGAATTATCCACTGGCTCATCATCATTATTGCTCTCTTCTGAAGACTACAAATCTTCAGGTGTGGGCGTCAATTCTGATTCCGCTAGCAAACCTTGTTGACGAAGTTTGCTCCTGAATTGGTTTCTATCCAACTAATCCTGTCTTATGAGCTTGGATACATTTGGATAAGGGCAATTTACCTGGTAGTGCCCTGATTTCCTGCAATTATAACCAAGATTAGATTTCATCTTTTGTTCATTTGTTAACCTTGCAGTTTCTAGTTTTGAGACCACTGACGCTGAGAGATTCTACGGAGAAGACACTTGGTACTGAATAGGCGTTGAGGGAGGAAGGACAGAATATTGAGGCACTTGATACAGTTGTTGAGCGGGAAGAGACGCTTGATAGGAATTCTGTCCTCGATGCTTTGGAGCTTTTCCTTTTCTTCTCATATTTCAGAAACTTTGGAACCTATTTAGCAACGCTAACTCCTCTTCATCACTAATTTCTTACACCTTTCCCTTATTACCCGATTTACCCTTAATAACTGATGCTATTAGCGCTCCAGATTCTATAACTGGACTAACTGAATCGTTTGCTGAATTTAACTCAAACTCAAAAGGCTTGAGTTCTGAAAAAGCATCTTCTGGAGTTAGAAGATCCAACATATTCGATTCTCTCATAGCCGTTGTTTTCATCAAAATTTACTAGGGAGACTTCTGAAAATCTTAACCGCCATTTCCTGATTTTGCAAATCCATGCCTAGAGACTTCAGCTTTGTAACAAGAGCAGTAAATCTTATATCCAATTGTTCTAGCGTCTCATTAGGCAACATCTTGAAACTGTTAAACCTTTCCTTGGTAATCGAAAGCTTATTTTCTTTGATTTGAGCTGACCCACCACAGATTATAGCCAACTTGTTCCATATTTCCTTAGTCATAGAGCACAACTTGACCTTATTGAACAGATTATCATTATCACCGATGGCAGTATAAAGAGCGTTCCGACCAACATTATCCAAATTCGCTCTTTGACTCTCATCTGTAGACCACTCAAGCTTCGGCTTTTCAACATAATCGTCAGGGGTCTCTTCTGTGACTCCAGGCGCTCTAGTGATGACCTTTAAAATTTGAATTAGCCCATCTGAAATGATATCACACATTTCATCATCACAAGAACAAAGATAAGTAAATGCTTTGACCTTCCATGAGTCATAATTTGACTCGGTCAACTTCGGTACTTTAGCAAATACCATGATAGAAATTTAAAGCAACTAAATTTTAAAAAAGGATCTAAACAAGTAGTTATGCTTGGAAATTTTAAAAAAAAATTCAACTTCAACCGCTCTAATACCACTTATTGGTCCCAAGTGGCATACGAAAGGGTCTAGAAGGAGGGGGTTGAATAGACCATGAAGTCTTTTTTGACTTCAAAAATTTTGCATTCAAAATGTTGTGAACATTTGAAAATGTGGGCGCTTGGCTGAGCATCTACCTGAAAACTATTTTGATAAAGTTAACTTATACTCAAGATTTGAATACTATAACCAATTAGGTTTAAGTGTTCAGTTCTTTAATCAGGGTTAGCACAGCAGAATGATTTTAAGTCTTCTCTTTGAAAGGTTTTAGCGTCACAAAGCTTTATCTTAGTTGTTTTTAGCTTTGAATGATTTTGTCAATGTGTTTACTTAACCGATTATGCAATGATATGATAATAATAAAATCGATGGTAGAGTAAAGAACACAATATTTGTAAGGTTCGTTTGGTGGTGTAATCCCTACTATATCCTTCTTCTCCTTTATCACTCGGAGGCAATCCACTAAAATGATTCTCGAAGAATCACACAGAAACTTCTATAAAATAAGGGAGAGATGGATTTGAATGGCTTGAGCTCCTTGGTCACACAGATTTCTGCTCCAAGACACTTTGATCCTATTGCTTCTTTCACCCAGAAATAATGTAAGTATCCAACTTCGACTTCGCTCAAACCCTGAGGGCGGACAAGGGTTTTGTCTAACTGTTTCTTTGGTTTTTGGAAGTTCAAACAACTTGGAATATCTCAATAGTAGTGTTGGGTTCTTCTGAAAAAGATGTTTGAGATATTGGTTGACTGTCTCAGGGATTGGAGAAAAGCAAAGAGAATGTTTGATTTGAATATTCTAGCTTTTCTGAAAGTTTAAGGATTGAGACTTTAATGCAACAGAGTTTTGGCTTGTAAGCTTGTTGCTGTATTTTGGCTTGTTGTTGAAGTCCTATTTATAGACTTTCTCAGGTAAAGTGTCCGTTGAACACATGGTCAGGTGCGTGTCTTTCACTTTTACACGTGAACAACTTTCGTCTTTTTTTCCTGAAATTCTGCTGCAAAAAATTGGTGCCACAGACTTGTAAAGTTGACATTCCAATGGGAAGGCTTCTCCGTACGTCCTGAAGTGCTTATCACATTTAATGCTCTTATCAGCATTTAATACATTTGAAATAAATGCCATTTGGACATTACTGCTCTGAGTATATTTGCATTTAACTCCTTCTCGACTTCGGAATAAATTCAGATGAAATCTTGTCTTAATAGACGCTCATTCAACACTGAATGATCCTTAGCTGAATCTTTACATCAACGCTTGGAATAGCTTGACGCTTAGACGCTTGCTAGAAATCTTCATTTTCATTCAAACTTTAGATGCTTGAATCTTCAGACTACTACTGATAAAGTTACTTAGAATAATATCAGACTTCAGTCTAAGACTACTTAGCCTAACAGTCTAGAATAAAAATAATAAAGTCTTATACAAATATAACGCTCAAAGCCTATAAATGATTTCTAATAAAATCAAACTTACATATTTTGGGGTCTAACATAAATCTTAATTGTCATCATCAAAACATATAACAAGAAATTTCTTAACAGAGCATTTTCATATGCTCGCTTTTACCAACTGCAGTCAAAGAAATTCCAAAAAAAAAAAAATCTCATGCAAATAGAAATATTACTGTTTCCAAATGACTGTTTATCACTACCAAGGATGTCGTAAAAAATTGATTTGGGAATTTTTGACATGTATAAATTATTCACAATTTTCCAACTTCAAGCTTTGCATTGAGAAATATTCATTGACTACTTTGTCAATGAATTATTGAGAATATGCACTTGAGATGCTTCGTTATTGACTATTTTGGCCGGAATATGAATTGAGGGTGCAAGTTGCCAAACAATAAACATCATGAAAATGAGAGTGCAATGTGTGTGTTTTTCATTTAAAGAGTGGAAAGTGCCAAAAATTATATTTTATGGGTGCAATATGCTTTACACTTTATCCTAATTCAATAACACAAATTCCTGTTATAAGAATAAATGATAGTAGCTAGCAAATTAGTTAAATAATGGAAATACAGACATCATCTATTCATCACTGTTTTGGTTCTGGTAAACAAAAACGATAAATATAAAATATGTATCTATAAAATTAAAACAAAGTATATTTTTGTTAAAAAATGATTTTTGATTTAAGATAGTTAATGAAGATTTAACCCAAATGGAACCATAATTTATTGAAAAATATTAACAAAGCTGAACAAAAAATTATGCTTAGATTATTCTCTTACCAATTAATATTCCAATTTTCTTTCAAAAAAAGTCAACGGAATATAAAATATCAAAAACTCAAAAAATGCCAGAATTAAGAAATTTCATTGCGAGCATTGTGATGAAAGTAATACGTGATCAAGACAAAAATAATTTCACATTAAGTATAGCATATAGAAGAAGACGAAAAATTAATTCAAAAAAAAAAAAAGAAGAAGATGAATAATTATTATAAAAGAATACACTAAACATTAATCAATAGAGAACCAACTCCAGCTGGCCAATAAAGAGATAAACGTTTTATTGGAATAGATGACGGTCCAAATAAGTTTAAATAATAATACAAAGTCAAATAAACAATTGACATGCTAAATCTTTGGAGAAAGGCTATCAAAACATTAATATAATTACGCAAAAAGAAGATCAATAACAAAAATATGTGTGTATTTACTGATAATATAACTATACTATATTAGTAAATCACATTTTTTTCCATAATGATTAATACATAATAAAATATTCATTAAAGATTTAAATAATTAATAACGTAATAGGTATAAATAATAGAATAGTAGGTCTCATCAAATAAACTCAGAATATATGCAAGGTATGCAAAATGAAAAATGGAAGGACAAACTGATCATAAGAATATTTAAATGTTGAAAAATGCATAGATTCAAGAATACAACTATAATAATGATAACATCAAAGCTAAAGAACAAAATAGAAACTAATAAATGAAAATGTGAATAACCGCAAAAATAAAAAGATGATGAAAAATTCAGATTGTAGTTATGTCTAAAATAACTTTAAAATGTTTAAGAAACAAATGAAAAGATAAAACAAAAGTACGGCCACTTGAACATGAATAAAATAAAAATTAATACAACCATAAAAATAAAAAAAATAAAAATTATAATAAAATAAACTCGAAATCTACAGAAAATATATTCAAAAAAGATATAAGAGAAAAATATAAAAATGAAAAAATGATTCAAAATGAATATATATTAAGGTTAAAAAAGCATATGGATGCAAGGAATTATATATATATATATATGAGTAAAAATCGATTATATCCTTTCCAACTTATATCTTTAAAAAAAATAAAACTAAAAAAAATTGGATAATACTTGCATATGTATGACTGCAAATCATAAGCACATATAAAAATGAGAAAACTTACCATCCCTTGATCGAGTTCTTAATTAGGATTGATTTCTTTCACAATTTCACTCAAGAATAAAAACATGCTTACCCAAAATTGATTATAATGTTATGAAATCAAGATTTGTGCCAATTAATGCATAAGAAGGTATTTATATATGGCATAAGATTAATGTTTCATTTGTAACTAATTTTGAAAAGGAAAAGAAAATTACATTAAGAAACTTCCACTTTGTCCATTAACTGAATCCACGATTCTTGGTCCTTGTAGTTCTCTTTCCCCGTCTCTCTAAACCTCTAGCCTTTTTTTTCTTTTCTATTTTCCTCCGCCGGCTATGGCTTGGTGAAGCAATTGTCTACTTCACCACTGTTACCATCACCATCGTCGGCGGGTTGGGTTGGAGTACCCTTTTTCAAGTTGTACATCACATTTTTAAATCTGACGAGACGAATATGGAACTAAAGAGACAGAGACAAGTCTGACGAGAAGAAGACGGGTGATACATAAGTTTTTATGTAGCGTTTTAGATATTTTGTTTAATATTTTATTTTCTCTCTCGTATGAGAGTTTGTTTTCTCCCTCGAATAAGAGTTTCATCTCTCCTTGAATAGGAGTTGCACAAGAATATAATTTTCTTGTATTCATTTGTAAATTCTTAAGATTTATTATCTTCAAGAACTAGACAGTTAATGTTTCAGATGTTCTTACTACATAATTTGAGTCGATATGAATTGTATTGTTCCAGACGTTGTAAACTTTCGATTGAATTATATAAAAGATCGATTTAAAAAAAAAATGAATCCACGATTCTTGGTTTGAGAATTGGAAAAATGCATTGGAATTTGAATTATATTAATTAGCTTCCATAATTGTCAATATATTTTTGAAAATTTTAAAAAAATAATACAAAATTAAATCAAAATTAAGAAAATAATACACAAAAAAATAGTGCTCAGAAAATAGCACATTCCGCGCCACGTCAGAGCGGAATCTGCCAGATTCCGCGCGGATTCCGCGCCACGTAAGCGCGGAATAGATTTTTTTTTTTCATATTAAATGGCATTCCGCGCCACGTAAGCGCGGAATGGCAGGCCTCTTTTTCTCTTTCCCCCTTTTTTTCCGACTCATTTTTCTCCATTTTTCATGTGTTTTCGGGTTTCGACTTGAACATAAAAAATGTAAATTTGAGCATAAACTACTTTTTGAAACAAGAATTGGGTCGTTTCGATGCTCGAGTAAAGAAATATGGCAAGACGAAAAAAAATAATACCAGTTTTTTTTAATGAATAATGACTTTTTATTTTTTTCCGACTCATTTTTCTCCATTTTTCGTGCGTTTTCGGGTTTCGACTTGAACATAAAAAATGTAGACTTGAGCATAAAATACTTTTTGAAATAAGAATTGGGTCATTTCGATGCTCGAGTAAAGAAATATGGCAAGACGAAAAAAAATAATACCAGTTTTTTTTAATGAATAATGACTTTTTATTTTTTTCCGACTCATTTTTCGTGCGTTTTCGGGTTTCGATTTGAACATAAAAAATGTAGACTTGAGCATAAACTACTTTTTGAAACAAGAATTGGGTCATTTCGATGCTCGAGTAAAGAAATATGGCAAGACGAAAAAAAATAATACCAGTTATTTTTAATGAATAATGACTTTTTATTTTTTTCGGACTCATTTATCTCCATTTTTCGTGCGTTTTCGGGTTTCGATTTGAACATAAAAAATGTAGACTTGAGCATAAACTACTTTTTGAAACAAGAATTGGGTCGTTTCGATGCTCGAGTAAAGAAATATGGCAAGACGAAAAAAAATAATACCAGTTTTTTTTAATGAATAATGACTTTTTATTTTTTTTCCGACTCATTTTTCTCCATTTTTCGTGCGTTTTCGGGTTTTGACTTGAACATAAAAATGTAGACTTGATCATAAACTACTTTTTGAAACAGAAATTGGGTCGTTTCGATGCTCGATTAAAGAAATATGGGTCTTGATAGCAATCCTCGCTCTTCTCCGATCTTGGATTGATTTTCTCAAGACTCTTGCCATATTTCTTTACTCGAGCATCGAAATGACCCAATTCGTCTTGCCATATTTCTTTACTCGAGCATCGAAACGACCCAATTCTTGTTTCAAAAAGTAGTTTATGCTCAAGTCTACATTTTTTATGTTCAAGTCGAAACCCGAAAACGCACGAAAAATGGAGAAAAATGAGTCCGAAAAAAAGGGGGAAAGAGAAAAAGAGGCCTGCCATTCCGCGCCACGTCAGTGCGGAATGGCAGCATTCCGCGCTTACGTGGCGCGGAATGCCATTTAATATTAAAAAAAAAAATCTATTCAGCGCTTACGTGGCGCGGAATCCGGCAGATTCCTTACTGACGTGGCGCAGAATGTGCTATTTTCTGAGCATTATTTTTTTATGTATTATTTTCTTAATTTTGATTTAATTTTGTATTATTTTTTTAAAATTCTCATATATTTTCCATTATTTCAATCAAAGAGTAAATGAGTAATTATTGATTTGGAAACGGAAAAGTGCAATGGGATTCGGATTAGTATTAACTAGAATTCAAAATGGCTACCAATCAAAAAATTCTAACAAACATTCCCATAATTGGTTTAAAAGCAAACGGCCAAGGAATCCAATGATCCGACCAAACTTTCGTTGTCAGGTCATCACCAATTTTCCAACGACTACCCATCTAAATAATATTCGCAGCACCAAATATACTCTTCCATGCAAATGACGGCGCTTTTCATTTTGTTTTTTTGGATGGTTTTTTGCCTCCGAATTTTGTTTGTCCTATGATTGATGCTGATTTATCATCCGTTTAATGAAATTTATCTCTAAAAACATTTTTTCTCATTTTTGTCATAAAAAAAATATTCTCCAAGATGGATATACTAGCCAATTTAGCCTTAACTTGCTCCTTAGGGTAACACTCCTGGTCCATTAGAATTTTCCCTCCATTTAACCGCACTTGATTCCATTCTTTGTTTTTTTTTCTCCCGTCTATGCTATTATTTTTCCTTTAAAAAAAAATTCTAGAAAAAAAGATTTTTGGTCAAAGTTTAGCAATTGGGGTCAACGGACCCCCTTAAAATATACATCCATTAAGCCCACATTTTTGGGTAGATTCCCGTGACTATCCTAATACTCGTCTTTTACATGAAAAGGCAAATAATGAACGAAAAAAATTGGAAAGGCAATCATTGTAGGAACTTCCCAACTAGGGCACAACACTAGAAGACTACACGTAACAAATTACCTTAGTAATAGGGTAATAAAATGAAAAACTCAATATATATATATATATAGTGTTTTTACAGACTAGAGAACTCTTGGGCGTATAACACTTAAGTAGACAATATAGTATTTAATAGAGGTTTGGGGGCAGTGCAATAAGTCTCTTACAATGGCTTCTTCAGTAGTACTTAGTTGTTGTATTTCTCCTCCGATTAGGGCGGTTCCGAATATCCAGGGACCACCTTCCGACGAATTATTTCATACTAGTTGGATTAATTCACGGAAAGCTGCTGCGCGCGCGGTTGGTGTTAGATCTCGTAATTATTGGTTTTCTCGGAACGCCGCGGCGGCTGGTAGAAGATCTAGACATAGTTGGATTTCTGCAATCTCAGCCATCGATGATGATATTAATGCACATTCTCCTCCTCCACCGAGTAGTACGTTACCTTCAAGAATCTCGCCATGGCTGATGCTACCTCCATCCTTTGAAAATGGCAACACGATGGTTTATAATTTCTACAGCCTTAAAGATGACAAAGTAATAACTATCAATAAAAGAAATCCATCAGAAAAAGTTCCTGATGATGAACCAGCAGATGACTCAGAGTTGAAGGGATCGTCACATGGCTGGCTTGCTTTGTACAATCGCCGCAACTTGGATTTGTTTCTCTCAAATACCCTCTCTCGTCGTCACATTAAGCTTCCCCCCATTCATAATTTACCTGGGATCCCAAAACTTAACTTGAATGGTGGGTTCGGGTGCGTAGAGAGTGTGATACTCTCTTCCCCACCCGATGACGAAGACTGCTGCGCTATTCTGATTTATGCTCCCACACGGCGTCTCGCTTTCTGTCGTCCTCAACTAGGTAGCACCACCCAGTGGACTCCAATAAGGACACATCATGGTTTCTCAAAGGACTCGTGTGTCTATTCCAGCACACAAAAACTATTCTTCTGCGTGAATAATAGATTAGACTTTGAGGTTTTGGATGTTCGTGATCCTTCCTCTCCGAAGTGCTTTCCATTGGACGTCCTCCCTGATAGCGACGACGAGGATTTCCCTTGGCACTCATCGTCCCAGGAAGACTGGCTTCGCAAAAAATATATATGTGACAATACCAAGTTCTTGGTGGTTGCTGTTCAAATGAGAGAAAACGAATTGAAACTGAATTCATTTGTATTGATTATGGAAATCTGAGTACAATTACAGCTGGAAAAGGAAATATATACTAAGCACTTCTAACTAACTAGCTTAACTAATAAGCTGGCTAATTAATGCCTTTTAACAGACTAAGTAACTTTCAAACTAATCTGCAAGGTACAACTGTTACAGCTCAAAGTACAAGTATTAAGTTAATTAGTATTTCAACACCCCCTCAAGTTTGGTCCCTTCTAAAAATATCAATAACACCAAACTTGGACAACAACCATTTATGTTGATCCCTTCCAAGCCCCTTAGTGAGAAGATCAGCTGGTTGCTCTTCACTCTTCACGTAATAGGTGCAAACAATCCCTTTTTGAATTAACTCTCTTATCATATGACAATCCACTTCTATGTGTTTGGTGCGTTCATGGAATACTGGATTGGTAGCGCGCAATGCTCATTGCTGATTTGCTATCACTATAAACCCTCACTGCTTCCTTAAGATTTACCCCTAAATCTTTCAACAGCCCAATTATCCAGATGACTTCACAGGAGGCTGCTGCAATTGCCCTATATTCAGCTTCACATGATGATCTTGATATAGTATTTTGTTTCTTTGTTTTCCAAGATATCAAAGTGTCACCAAGTTTCACCATAAAACCAGTTAATGATCTCCTTGTCATTAAGCATGATGCCCAATCAGCATCACAGTATGTTACTAATTCCATCCTGCTATGTTTTGACATAAAAATGCCCATTCCTGGAGTTCCTTTTAGGTATCTTAATATCCTCAAGGCTGCCTGCATATGAGATTCCTTTGGTTTGTGCATAAACTGAGTCAGCATTTGGACAGAATAGCTGATATCTGGCCTGGTCATTCCCAGATATATAAGTTTTTCCACAAGTCTTTGATACTCTCCAATGTTGGTCAGCAAAGAATCATCCTGTCTGTCATTTACATGATCATCATATTCCTTACTGGTTAACTTCAGATTTTGTTCTATAGGTGTGTCAATGGGTTTACAACCAGTCATGCCAGTGTCCTTTAACAAGTCAAGAATATATTTTCTTTGATTCAAGTAAATTCCATCTTTTCTTCTTGCCACTTCAATACCTAGGAAATATTTTAGCTCCCCAAGATCCTTTATATGAAAACTCTTATGTAAGTGAGCTTTTAGGTCTGAAATTAGTCTTTCATCATTGCCTGTGATGATTATATCATCCACATATTCAAGTAATATAACAATCTTGTCATTCTGTCTTTTTGTAAATAATGAGTAATCATACTTAGACTGAGTGTATCCAGCTTGATTCAATGCTTCACTGAATTTGATATTCCATTGTCTTGAGGCCTGTTTGAGGCCATACAAGGATTTTTGCAATCTACAGACCATGTTAGGAGGCTCCCCTTGATTGCTAAAACCCTGAGGAATCACCATATAAACTTCCTCACTTAAGTCCCCTTGCAGAAAGGCATTGGTGACATCTAATTGATGTAAAGACCAATCCTGAATGGCTGCCAAAGCTAGAACAGTTCTAACAGTAACAATTTTGACCACTGGACTAAAAGTATCATGATAATCAAGGCCTTCCTGCTGAGTATACCCCTTAGCAACTAGTCTAGCTTTGAATTTGTCCACTGTACCATCTGATTTTAATTTCACTTTGTAAACCCATTTACAGCCAATTGCTTTCTTATGAGGAGGAAGGGGAACAAGTGTCCATGTGTTATTAACTTCTAAAGCTTTAATTTCAGCTTGCATTGCATTCCTCCATCTAACATCCTTCACTGCTTCCTAATAATTAGTTGGTTCAGTATGACTATGAAGGGAACAGACAAAAGCTTGATAGGAAGGTGAAAGATGGTGATATGAAATGGATAAAGGGTAAAGAGATGAAGATGTGTGAACAGAATTGGAAGAAATAGTAGGACAAAGATAGTCCTTGGTCCAGACAGGAAGTTGTGGTTGTCTGGAGGACTTTCTACGGGCCACAGGAGAAGAGTGAGGACAAGAATCAGCACTAGAAGGCGGGGCAGAAGGGTGGGGAATAGGTGGTGTGGTTTGATATGGTTGGATAAAATCATCATAGAACATTTGAGGTTCAGGGATCATGAGATGATCAGAACTATTCAATTGAGATATAGCAAATGGAAAAATGTGTTCATAAAAGATAACATCTCTTGAAATAAAGATTGCGTTTGTTGCAAGATCAAGAAGCTTATAGCCCTTTTGTGTAGTAGCATAGCCTAAGAAGACACATGTCTTGGATCTGATAGAAAATTTATCAGGGGTAGGGAGAATTTTGGCATAACAAAGAGATCCAAAGATTCTGAGATGGTGAAGTGAAGGTGGTTTGTGAAAAAGGATTTCATAAGGTGTTTTGCCTGTCAAAAGAGAAGAAGGAGTTCTGTTGATAATATAGATGGCAGTAGTGATACATTCTCCCCAAAACTGGATAGGAATGTGGGATTGAAACATAAGGGCTCTAGCTACATTGAGGATATGCCTATGCTTTCTCTCAACCAAGCCATTTTGTTGAGGAGTATAGGTGACAGAATTTTGGTGAATAATTCCCATGGATTGAAAGAGGGAAGAACAAGAAGTTTTGAAAAAATCCCAAGCATTGTCTGATCTAGTAGTTTTGATTGAAGCATTGAATTGAGTTTTGACAAATGTAAAGTAATTCTGTATAGTATCCAGAATATCAGATTTTTGTTTGAGAAGAAAAGTCCATGTGGATCTAGAGTAATCATCTACTATTGTGAGAAAGTATTTTTCATTATTGTGTGTGGGATATTTGTATGGTCCCAGATATCTAGATGGAGAAGCTCAAAAGGAGAGAAGGTGAAGTGAGTACTGGAAGGGAAAGGTAATCTGGAATGTTTGGCTTGAGGACAGATAGAGCAATGTATAGGAGAATTAGAAAGAAATTGGCCAATCTGTGGTAAGTGTTTAAGTCTGAGAGGAGACATGTGCCCCATTCTACTATGCCATAAATTTGAATCATAACTGGATAAGCAACTAATAACATTGTTATTACAACAAGCATTATTGAGCACATGGTTACAATTATTGTATCCAGAAAAGGATTTATTACAAGCAGAAACATTTTTGTCAAAGGAGTGCTCATTACATTTGGCAAAATCAGAAGGAATTGGCTGTAAGCCATTGAAAACACATTGGATATCTGAAATAGCAATCAGAGGATCAAGCAGGTATAAGCCATTGCTTGTTTTACCAATCCCCCTTATCTTGCCACTCCAGATGTCCTGAAAAATACAGAAATGAGGGTATAAGGCTACAAAACATTTGTTATCCTGAGTGATTTTGGAAATTGAAAGGAGATTGAATTTGAAGTCTGGGACATAAAGAACATTGTACAGGATGAGGTCAGGGGACAATTTGACTGTTTCAATCATAGTGACAGAAGCAACATTACCATTAGGCAGTTTAACAGAAGTATTAGAGGGTGCATTGTGTGCTGAAGGTTCAAACAATTCAAAGTTATAACACATGTGTTGGTTAGCACCACTGTCAATGATCCATGCATCTTGCAAGCTATGAGTAGAAAATGCAAATATATCAGGCAGAATACCTGTCTGGGCTGTGGAGGTGATAGATGTGTTGGCAAAGTGTGTTTCTGTGCTTGGAGTGTGAGCAGTAGGTGCAGTATGATTGAGTAAACTCAGCAACTGTTGGTATTGTTGAGGTGTCAATTGAGGGCTTTGAGGAGCAGATAGAGAAGCTTGAATGTTGTTTCCAGCAATATCATCAGTAGTAGTGACTGAAGAGTCAGAGTTGGCCTGAGAAGATTCTAGGCTAACATGATTAGAGTATGTTCTATTTGGTCCATTAAACTTGTTGTGATTAGGTTTGCCCCTGCCTCTTAGTGGATATCCAATCAACTTATAACAAGACTCTCTAGAATGGCCTGGGATACCACAGTTATCACAAACAACTCCAGAAGATGATGGTGATCTCTTGTTCTTTGACTGAGATTGTGAATAAAAGCTCATAGGTGTATCAACATGTTGTGTAGTGAGATTAATTGATATCTGAGATTCTTCATTACATACCATAGAGTAAGCTTGCTTGTGTGTTGGTGATGGCATCATCATCAATATTTGAGATCTTAAAGCAGTGTATGATTCATTAAGTCCAATTAGAAATTGCATTAGCTTGTGATTAGGGCTGTAAACGAGTCGAGCTCGAGCCGAGCCTGATGAAATTTTCAGGCTCGAGCTCGAGCTCAAATTCGACGAGCCTCATTTTCTAGGGCTCGAGTTCAAGCTCGAAGTAAATGAGCCGAGCTCGAGCTTGAAGTAAAAAATAATTTAATTTTTTTTTTAGAAAATAAAATAAAATAAAATATATTCTGCTTTTTAGCTTATAACAATACGTTAATAATGTATAGTATACATTATTCAAATATACAATAAGTATTATTAAGATAAATAATAATTACATATCTTATATTCAATAAGTATTTAGAAAATAGAGGAGGGTGTCGTGAAAACATGATTTCATTAAATTATTTTATAGAAAAGTATATCATATCAACTAAAATATATAATCTTATAATTGTTGTTGTTATTGTTTTGCACGATTTAAACAAAATAGAAAAAAAAACTAAATATTATTAAACTATGTTGTATATAAAATTGCAAGTATTATTTTTATGAAATACAAGTATTTTTAGACATATATTAAAAATTAATAAAAAATAATAATAAAAGCTCACGAGCCTGCTCACGAGCATATGAACAACTATAAATGAGCTCGAACTCGACTCACAAAAAAGCTCGAGCTCGAGCTGAGCTCCAGTCGAGCCGGCTCACCATGCTCATGAGCTTGCTTGGCTCACCTTACACCCCTACTTGTGATTCTGATTATATTCTGAAAAGGCCTTAGATGCTGTGCATTCACAGTGTGGAAAGTTCACCATGGAATCAAATTCTTCCCACATTTGCCTCAATTTGGTATAATAGACAGTCACAGAATTGTTACCTTGAGTATGTGAGTTGATGTCTCTGAATAATGCAAAGATTCTAGCACGGTTTGTTTTACTGAACTGTTCATGAAGATCACTCCAAGCATCTGCTGTTGTATCACAATATACTAGGCTGTTATATATCTCTTTGCTCACACATTTCAAAATCCAGGAAAGTACCAATGAATTACACTTCTCCCATTGCTCAAATCTTGGGGAATCTGTATCAGGTTTCTCATATTTTCCAGTGATAAAACCTATCTTACTTTTGCAATTCAAAGCTATACGCATAGCTTTACTCCAAACACCATAATTTTCAGCTCCTTTGAGCTCATGAGGAACAAGGTGAAGATTAGGTACATCGGAAGGATGTACATACAATGGATCATTCACATCATATGCATTTGAGTACGCTGCGGAAGAACTTGCAAATTGAGATCCAGAAGTGACATTCAATGGATCCATGGCAAATCAGTCGAAAATTTCAGAGAAAAAAAAATTATGAAGTCAATAAAAATTCCAGCAGAAAACTGAAATCGGAAATTGAAGATTCAAGCGGAGATTGAAGAAGAAATTCAATCGGAAATTGGAGAAGGAATTGATCGATTGAACACAGAAATCGATTCGGCAGAATGAAAGACTGAAGATTATTCCAGAAATTTGAAGAAATCGGATCTTAATCTTCAAGCTCTAGATACCATGTTCAAATGAGAGAAAACGAATTGAAACTGAATTCATTTGTATTGATTATGGAAATCTGAGTACAATTGGAAAAGGAAATATATACTAAGCACTTCTAACTAACTAGCTTAACTAATAAGCTGGCTAATTAATTTAACAGACTAAGTAACTTTCAAACTAATCTGCAAGGTACAACTGTTACAGCTCAAAGTCCAAGTATTAAGTTAATTAGTATTTCAACAGTTGCTGAGCCCAATTCAATTTCCGACCTCTTCCTAGTCACCCGACATACCATGATAGAAATGTACCCTGATGGTATTAGTGGCATCAAAACACTAACACTCTTCGATGCATTGAACGGCGACTATCACTATGATGCTGATGGTATGAGGTACCCGTACAAGACATTTGATTTCACTGTTCATAAATATGATCCCCAAAAAAAGGAATGGAAGTACATGGACAGTTCCTTGGATGGTCTGGCTATCTTTATTGGTAAAAACCATTCGTTTGCCATGAGAGCCTGTGATTTCCCTGAACTCAAGCCCGATTCCATTTACTTTACCGATGTTCCCTCGTTAATTTCATCCGCTTGCGATCCTGATGTGTGCAACTTTGGTGGGCACGATATTGGCATCTACAACTATAAAGATAAGACTTTATCGCCTTGCTATTATCCCTGTGATGTGCAAAGCATAAAGAGGATTGAGCCAGCACCTATGTGGATCACTCCTAGCCCCCTTTAGGAATTTTGCCTTCATTATTTATGCTTTCTTATATTTATGGATCGATGGATCATCTTCGTTTTGTTATAACTAATTAATGGACTTTGATTTATACTACGTACTATTTGATTACTTGACTAATTAGCTTGTACTGTAGTTTTGTTTTGATACTTTGGTGTGTTTGTGGAATTGGCACGAAAGGGTTAATATAGGGTTAATTACATCTAGACCCCCTCCAGATAGACCTAAATACAAATATACCTCGCATTTTTTTTTTTTTTAACTCACACCCCCTCTAGTTAGCAAAATCTTACATGGCGGAATTTGCACTAA
Organism: Buddleja alternifolia; assembly: GCA_019426215.1. Classification (NCBI taxonomy): domain Eukaryota; kingdom Viridiplantae; phylum Streptophyta; class Magnoliopsida; order Lamiales; family Scrophulariaceae; genus Buddleja; species Buddleja alternifolia. The sequence continues at coordinate 8,018,311 of CM033402.1, forward strand.
TGGAATGGTCGAGAAGTCTAAAATGCCCTTGACTAAACAAAAAAGAAAAAAAAAAGAAAAGAGAAAAGAAAAAGGGAAAAAGAAAATGAAATTAAAAGAAAAAAAGAGAGAAAAGGAATGAAAAATAACATACCTGGTTTCTTCGTCTTCTTCACCCTCTTCACCGCCACTTAGCCGGCATACCACCACAGCCTGCCACATCGCCGCACAGTCCCGCACCTAGTCGTCTTCTGCACCGCGAGGATGGGATGTTTTTGAATCGATTCGATTCGACCTTGGGATTGAGACGGAAAGGAGGCGAGGTAGCAGGGTCACTGGCGCACGGGGAGGTGGCCGGTGGTCGGCTAGATGAGGTTTAGTTTTCACGTTATCTTTTTCATTTTGTTTCCAGAATTTTTAAATTTTGAAAATTTAGAAATTTTATTTGGTGACAAATTAATTTAAATAAATTTTATATTTTTATATATTTTTTAATATGTGTATAATCTCAGATATTGTTAATATTTGTTGATTTTTTTATACTTTTAAAATATTCTGAAATATTTTAATAATAATTTCAAATATTTACTAAATTATTTTTTATACTTTTCAGAAATTCTTTAACATTTATAAATGTTTTCATATTTTAAAGATATTTTATGATAATTTATAACATTTACTAAATATTTTTATATTTTCAGATACTTTCTAAGATTTACGAAAAATATTATAAATTTAAGATATTTTCTAATATTTTTATAATAATTTTTTATATTTGCGAAATAATATTTTAAAAATATTTTCCTAACATTTTATAATTTTTTATATGATAAAGATATTTGTCTATTTTTCAGATATTTTCTAACATTTACAAAATATTTACATTTTAAGATATTTTCTATTATTTTTTAAATAATTTTCTACTATTTACCAAAAAAATTCTTAAATATTTTTATATTTAAGATATTTTTACAATAATTTCTGATATTTACTAAATAGTTTTTATATTTTTTAGATATTTTTAGATATTTATATAATAATTTGTAGTATTTTGAACACTTATTTAATAATTTTTGTATTTCTTTTCTGCTCTTTTTCAAAATCTCAATTTTTGATTAAAAAAATTCAATAATATTAATTATAAGGGCATTCTAATCAGAATATAATTTTTTTAACGGAACCCTAATGTAACCCTAACAGCGGTTGACGGATGTAAATGTTTGTTAACTAGGGGAGTGTGAGCAATAAAAAAAAGATGGGGGGTATATCTGTAATTAGGCCTACCTGGAAGAGGTTTAGATGTAATTAACCCTAAAATATATGTTTGTGTGCAATATTTATCATGTGTGCGATTTGGATGTTGGTCATGAGTTCAAATTCAACTTTACCAACTGCTTTTTCTGTTTAGACACTGGAAATTTCACGGCGAATTCTCTAAATGCTTATTGTTCGCAATCAAAATTTGACATGCTCGATAAATTGAAGGTTTGTTCGCAAAAGCATTTCTATTGTATATCTTGGAGTAAATTTTAAGCATGTGTTTCCAGTTAGCTCGCACATTGTATCTAAAAGTTGTTGCTGAGGGAGCACACTTAGGTAGAGTACTAGCAAATAACAATGGCTGAAGGGGTTTTGAAATTGAGCAAAAGCGTCACATGTTTCAGTCATCACCCAAACTAATTAACTAGTATGTATATGTTCTTCAGTCAAAATGACTAGTTTTAGTCCCATAAAAAATAGTCATATTAGTTAGGGAAAATTACAAAAAAAAAACTCTAACTTTGTAGAAGAATAATACTGGACTGGTAGGAAAAGAAAATCTTAAATAAATAATGAAAGATCGTATTATATATTGTTAGATATTATTATTGCTCTCCTAATTAGATTAGTATTATTACCTTATTTATCTTTTACCTTCTTTATAGTTTAGGATTTTCTTGTATTCTCTCTCTTGTAACTCTATAAATATGTTACTCAGTAATACAAGTTCCCTACAGGGTTTTCTCTAATCTAACATATATAACAAGTTTGTAGATATTTAAAATTTAAAGGTTAATAGTTTAGAAGTGTTCAAATATGAAATATTTTGAATCACATAATTTATCGATATCTCATTTAGTTTTGGACTCTATGAAAAGATTGTCAATCTTATTTTATTTTCTCTTTGATTTTTACAATGAATGAAATAAGATATTGTCCCAAGAAATGTGCTAAGACCGTGCAACATATTGATCTTAGGTGAATCAATTACTTTTTGTTTATTACTAAATGTTCTTTATTATTAGAATCATTTTTGACTTCCACTATCCTTTTTAAACAAATTCCCAACAACATAATTGGCTCCACCATTCTTGCTGCAGATCTCCATCCGTGAAGCTTACTATTATTTTTTCCTTTACTAGTAAATGATACGTGTGTTGCACGTCAATCATATGCTCTTGTTAAAATAACTTATGTATGTAAATAGTATTTAATTTAGAATGTTATATATATATATATATATATTCAAAACTTCAATAATAATTTAGTTAAGTGAATTTTTATTTAATAAACTATAATTATTTGAATAATTAAATATTTATCGACATGAAAACACTAAATTAATTAAAAGAATAACTTTGTTGAAAATTGGAACTTATATAATCGTGTAATTTCATGTTTCATTTGTTCCTTTTATTGTTTGTTTTATACGGATCAAGCTCTTCCTTTTTCCTATCCTTGAATACTTTGTGTACTTGTAGTTGTCCCTTATTGTTCAAAAATTGTATACGTGTCTAGTATTCTTGTTGCTTTTTGATTCTTTTTTAACTTTCTCTATTTTCTAAAGCAAATGTAGCATTTTTTTTTTCAAAATTATTCAATGTGTCTCATTTTAAACCCAGGTACACTCTTCACCAAATCAAGTTTCATAGATAATAATTTTCTTTTTGTTTGCTTCAGTACTGCTGAATGTATTCTTTTCATTTATAGAACTAATTTTGTTGATAAGTAAAAAATGCATATGTTCCATGTAAAGCTAATGTGCAATATAAAAACAATAATAACATAATGAGGAATATTTTTTTTCATTTCTTAACATGATTCTTATTATCATCACTTTTGAATTCTATTCTTAGAATTTATTTTTTAAAAAACAAAGCGCTAGACATATTCAAAATAATTATACTTCAACTAAGACATATAAGCTTTTGAAATTTAATTAACATTTAAAATATTCAAAAATAGTAAAATCAATAAAGATGGACCAATACAAAATTTTCAATAAATTATTTAAATTAACCAAATTATTGAACATTCAAAAAAACCTAAATATAATTTAATTTGGTAAAATCTTATTACATAAACTATAATAATGTAAAGATTGTATAAATTTTTTTATTTGACCCTGATTGACTCGTGATGTTGCTTTTTAAGTTTGTTTCATGAGATTTTTTTTATTTTTTCTCTTGAATATTCAATTATCTTTTTCCCTCATTCAATATATGATTGTTGGTGTTGCTTATCTTTTTCTTTTTAATTGATAAAATATTGAAATAAAATGAAATCATAAACAATAGAATACCAACATTTTTTTAGATTTTATGTCATTTTCAAAAATTATATACAACTCATTTTTAATCATGCTATATTAAAAAAAATTCAATTGAAAATTGACTATTAAAAATAAAAAATTTTGTATTGATCTAAATTTTGTTATAAATTACTAAGTCAATAATTTAACACATGTAACTCATATGAAAATGTACTAAATAATTAACAAAATATCAACGTTGAAGTACAAAGTTTCAAACAATTCATAACATGATTATATATGTGTTCCATAATGCAAGTGTACTAACAATTAAAAAAGTATTAACTTTGAGGTTCAGATTTCCAAACAATCTAATAAGTAATACTATCAATAATTGTTAAATATTTCATTCTTGCTCACACATTTCTATCAAAGATATTATATATCAGATAAAGGAATAAATATACCCTCATTACTTTTTAAATATTTCATTCTTACACACAATATATCAAGTATCGAGTAAATAGTTCATATTTGCCACACTTGCATATAAAAGTACAAATATATTACTAATATCAATTCGACGACACATTTTTGTTACCTTTGTATTTTGTGCTTATACGTATCATCTGTACGTCATAATGTAAATATGATTTTATACTTACAATAATAAAAATAGTAATTTTCATAATACATTTAAAAAATATTTAATAGGTCAAAATATACATTGTACCTCTGATGTATTCACTTTGTCACATTTATGTTCGTGAACTATCACATGTAACACAATGACATCAAATGCAACAAAATAATCTCTCAACTTAATGGACGTTTGGCTTGCCATGACATGTTGCTGACATGACCCTGTGTTTAACCATTGCAATGTGGCTATTGAAAATTTTTGCCAATTTTGCCCTCATTTGCATTCAACAAAACGTATCTTTTGTGTACTTCAATTATTGTTACTTTTTAACCATTTGCCTATCATTTACTACTAACTTTTTGTGCAGAAAATAATATACCAATTTTCTACTAATTTTTTAAGGAATTGAAACCCCCTTAAAATAAACTTTACACCCAAAAAAATACATGATAATATTTTTCAATCCAAAAAACTCATTTCACCAAATTTTCTTTCCAAAAAATTGACATTTAGGGTTAATAAATTTATGAATTTAATTGTCCTTAGACTTCTAAAACAAAAACTAATCAATTATAGTTTTATTTAGAAAATTATTAATGTAGAAATTTTATAATGATAATTGATACTAATTATGATTTTAACTTTTACATTTTTAAAATTTTAATCCTCTTAAAAAAACTTTAAAATGTATTTATGAAAAATAAAGTAAATCATATAAAAGTATTTAAAGTACTTAATATTCAAAATAAAATTCGTATTACACTATTTATCAATTTAAAAATTAGAAAAAGATGATCCTGATAAAAAATTACTTGGTCAATTTTTAACTTTATAAATGAAGGGTAATTTATAAGTAATCAAGTAATTTTTATTACCCTTCATTTGTTATGTAATTGGACTAAATTATCCTTCATTTATTAACTTAAGAAATGATCAAGTAATTTGTTTTATAAGTATGTTTTTGTTTAAATTTTTCAAATTAATAATTAGTATAATACAGATTTGTTTAATATTAAATTGTTTAAAAAATTATATAATTTATTTTAATATTACTTTGGCAATTATTCAAAAATATTATTTTAAAATTTTTAAGAGATTAATTTTTTTGAAAATTTAAAGTCAAAATCAGTATTAGTATCATTTATGAATTTAAAATTTGTAAATAAATAAATGTCTATATATAACTACAATTGATTAATTTTAATCTAGAAGGCTAAGAGCAATTAAATCCATAAATTTACTAACTCTACGTCTAATGTTTTGGAATAAAATGTTGGTGAAGTGGGTTTTTAATTGGAAATTATTGTAATGGATTCTCTAGACATAAAGTTTATTTTTTGGGATTTTTTCCATATCACGTTTGATAGTTTGATAGTTCAGGGGCAATTTTATTACGTTTGATAGCACATGAACTTAAATGAGATAAGGTGAATAATTCAGGGGTATAAAGTGGATTTTGCCATATATTATATTTGTGATTTCCATATATGAATACCAACTTAAAAGTCTTGTATGTTTGATGCAAGAAAAATGGATATACCAATTTTTCTGTAATAATAATAACATAAAAAGTAGCAAAATTAGTATAGGTTAATATTTGCTACAATAATATATTTATTATTCTAGATACTTAAAAACTTCAGGAATTATACTCTTATAATGACATGCACTTTTGGATCATGGAATACTACAAAGAGCTTATAAGACTTATTTTTACGAAACATGATAGTATTTTATAAGTTGTTGAAACTTATTCTATCCAAATTTTAACAAATTATTTTTAAAATAAGATATGGAGCTTATAAGCTTCAGAAATATCTTATAACCACTAAGAACTTATAAGCTCTTCATAATATGTTTAGCAAAACACCTATAGTGTAAATGATATAATATAAATTCTTAACTGATTTATTGATCATCTATCATATTGTTTTAGATCGGATCTTTACATTTACTTCCAATCATCAGATATTCAGCATTGTGTGATATCTATGGTTAACGACATACTGTACATTCTTTGTTTTGGAATTTTGCCTATACACTGTTGGTGTTTCACTCACAGAAGAATTTGAAAAAAGCAAATTATGTGGTTTTCTTATGTTCTTATTTACTTATAATGATTATATTATATTGTCCTTATGTATTCTTAAATTTGATTATTTTCAATATATGATTATGTGCATTCTGAAAAAGAGGAACGGAATTCTTTGGGCTTGTATGGTTTCATATTTTCATTTTCAAATCTCAATTCTCAACCATTTTGAAAATCCAAAATATGTTTGGATCAAGTAATTTTTCTCCTTTATTCAGTTTCCAATTTTTAAATTTTTGGGAATCCAGCTCATGAAAAATGAAAACCGATCTGCTGCCACAGCCTCCAAAATTTACTCTACAAGAAAGTCACCTAATCCCATGAATCTCGCTGAACACCCCCCTTCCCCCCCCCCCCCCCCCCCCCTCCAAATTCATTAATATATACAATATAGTATTTATTTTATCTATTAATATATATTATTATATTTTCAATTTATTATATATATAAATAATGATATATTTGATAGTTATCGAGATTATATTTAACAATATATATTAATAAAAAATACATTTTTTTAATTTTTTTGGAGATCGACTTTGGCTCAAGCTCGAAACTCTTGGTTTGAGTTCGAGATCGAGCCGATCAATTCGTTAGGCTCGGTTCGAGCTTGACTCATAGGTGCCCCCCTCCCCATCTCTCCAAACCGCTCAAAAAAAATCGATTAAAAAAATTATTTTGTTATCCAACGTATTTATTACCATGGTCATTATTAAATAATTTTAACTACTATACATTTCTTAATATAAATTTGAATAAAAATATTTGTATGAAAATTATTGATATATATGTGATTAATAAAACGATTGAGAAGTGTCATATACATAGTAGAAGTATATGTATACATATACACGCACACACACACACACACACACACATATATATATATATATCAATATAATTAACTATATTACCAACTACAAATAAAGTTTATTTTATGTCAAATCATGTACAATTTTTTACTTTTATGTCTCAAAAATATCTATCCAATCATATTTTCATCTTTATCACGTCTTTTCGTATAAAAATCTACACAAAACCACATACATCCAAACATATTTTCATTTTCAACTTATAAATTAACAGCTCAAAAAAACTCATCCAAACATATTTTCAGTTTAAACACAAAAACCAATAAAAGTTTGAAAACTCATTTTTCAATTTGAAAATGAGAATTGAAAATGAAAACAATACCATACAAGCCCTTTGTTTTCTTATATCAACTAATCATTGTCACAATTAGTGATTATTGCTTATTAAGTAAGAACAAAAATATTTAATAGTTAAAATATGACTTTGTTTGAATGAAAATGGGAAGTCATAAGTTATTGGACTCATGAGTGATCATAAGTACCGTGCATATACATGAATATATACAAAGCTCTTTTTTTTTTTTTACCTTTCTTTAAATGAATGAATAAATAAATAGGAGAAGTCTTATATAACTCTATATCTATATATGTAATTTCATTGTAGAGTTCTAATGTAGTTACACTTCTTATTTTTATATATACTTAAAATTTGTTTTTGACTCTTTCGCCATTAAATAGTTGAATTTTATAAGGATATTTTAGGTATGTCAAAAATGTAAAAAAACCAACTCGTACTTTTATAATAGAATAAATTTAATTAGTATGTAATTAAGTTTTAGCTTTATTTCACATCCCAAATCTCTTGGGATTTACAGCCAATTATATGTTATAATATTGCTTGTAGTGTGTATATATAGTGGTATGATACAAAATTCATTCACATTCCAATTTACATGGTATCAACCTAGGGGGGAAAAAGGATTCAGGCCCCTATTTTCTTTTCTTGCTCATATATTGCTTCTTTCAAAGCTATGGCTGAAACTAACCCCCCACGTCCTACTGATCTATCACCAGCCCATAGCCCTGCTTCAAAATATGATGTTTCGTCCCCATTTTGTCTACATCACTCGGATAACCTGGGTTGTATTCTCGTTTCACAACCTCTTGAAGATGATAACTATCCCACTTGGAGTAGAGCTATGCGAATGACTCTTGAAGCGAAACATAAACTTGGCTTCATCGATGGCTCTATTCCTCAACCCGAAGAGTAGCGGAACGCCTACAATAGATTTGTTGTAATAGTATGGCTTTGTTTAGATGTGTTTTCATTTCATTTTCAACTGTCATTTTCTAAAATGTATGGGGGAATGAGTTTTTTTATTTTTGTGTGAGAAAAGTGAAAAAAGTAAGTGTGTTTGGTTGTGTTTTTGAAATTTTGTGAAATTGGTGAGTGTGATGTGAGAAATAATTGAAAAGTAATGATTAGATAGATAATGTTGAATTTGATGGTGAATATTAATGATGTTTTAAAAATTTAAAGGAGATGAGAGAGGAGAGAGAAATGTTTAAAAATTTAAAGAGATGAGAGAGAAATGTTTAAAATTTAAAGGAGGGGAGAGAGAAATGTTTAAAAAATTGAAAGAAAATGAGAGAGAAAATTGATAAAAAGAAAATATGAAATAAGTTATGGGAAATGTAATTTTAAAGAAATGATTGAATTTTATTGGGAACGTAAAAACAAGAATGAAAATGAGAATATTTTCAGTTAAAAACAGTGTAAAGTGTGTATTTTCATTTTCAAATGAAAATGGAAATGGAAAAAGAAGATTGGAAACACAAACAAACAAGGCCTATGGTTCTCTCTTGGCTTCTCAATTCTCTCTCGCGAGAAATAGTTGATAGTGTGATTTACACTTCTTCTGCGGCTGAAGTTTGGATCCACCTTCGTGATCATATTTCCCAAAAAAATGCTCCTCGTATATTTGAAATACGTCAAGCAATTTCCTTACATACTCCAAAAAACACATATGTTGCAGTCTACTACACTATTCTCAATGGCTTATGGGATGAATTATCCTTATACATTTCTCATCAATCTTGTACATGTGGTGGACTTAAATCTTTTTTGGAGCTTCAACAAACTGATCATCTCATGGATTTTCTCATGGGCTTGAATGACTCTTATAGTTCAATTAGGAGTCAAATTCTTTTGATGGAACCTTTACCATCAATTAATCGGGCTTATTCTCTTCTTTTGCAAGAAGAACGAAACCGATCTATTCATGATGTGCCTACTTCTATTCTTGAGCACTCTGTAAGGGCTACAAATAGAAAGAAACCACCAAAGTTCTTCCCTTCAAACACAAAATCAAGTGGGAAAAAACCTAATTATTACTGTGATTTTTGTGACACAGAAGGTCATAGCGAGTGTCGTTGCTTTAAGAAACATAGCTATCCTCCTCGAAAAGTTTCCAAATCCAATTCTCGTGACCACCACACTCAAGTGTAAACTATTGAGACTCGTTTTGTTGCTGCTGCAGTTGACAAATCGGACGCACCTATGTTCACTCCCGAACAATACAGTCAATTGCTTACTCTAATTTCTTCTGGTAATACAACTCCATTAGCAAATGTTGCAGGTAGCTTTTCTGGTCTTTCTACTCATTTGCCCTCTACTTCATGGATTATTGACACTGGTGCAACAAATCATATGATTTCTAAATCAAATTTTCTAACTAAATCTCATGACATAGAATCATCTCATATCCAATTGCCTACTGGTCAAACGGCCGTAGTTACCAAAATTGGGGATGCTACCTCCACTTCAAAAATTCATTTAAAAAATGTTTTTGCTGTCCCTTCTTTTAATTTGAACTTACTCTCAGTTAGTGGGTTGACGAGATCGTCTAATTGTTCAGTGACATTTTACCCCTCTTATTGTACCTTTCAGGACCTACGAACGGGGAAGAGGATTGGACTTGGGAAACAAATTAATGGTCTCTATCATTTACAATCAGCTACAAATTTTATTGCTTCCATGACTTCACATATAGCTGATTTTGACCTTTGAAATTGGCGATTTGGGCATCCGTCGTCCCCTACTTTATCAAGTTTATCAAATTTAGATTCTAAAATTTCTTTTTCAAATAAATGTCACTGTATGATTTGTCCAATGAATAAAAATTGTCGATTATCATTTCAGTCTAGCACTACTATTACAAATTCTTGTTTTGATTTATTCCACTGTGATATTTGGGGTTCATATCATATTTCATCTATTTCTAGTGCAAAGTATTTTTTAACAATTGTTGATGATCATTCCCGAAGCACTTGGGTATATCTTATGCAATTCAAATCGGAAACATATCTTCACTTACGAAATTTCTTTGCTATGGTCAAAACTCAATTTCATCGCAATATAAGAAAATTCGAAGTGATAACAGTAAAGAATTTTTTAGTAATGAAATTACAACATTCTTAAACAATCAAGGCACTATTCATCAAAGTAGTGTGGTTTACAGCCCACAACAAAATGGTGTTGTTAAGCGCAAACATAGACATCTTCTCAACATAGCTCGCGCTCTTCGTTTCCAAGCCAATCTACCCCTTAAGTTTTGGAATGAGTGCATACTCACCGCCACTTATTTAATTAACCGATTGCCGACTAAAGTTTTGAAAGGCAAAACTCCATATGAATTCCTTTTCGACAAAACTCTTCCATATCATCATTTAAGAGTTTTTGGATGTTTGTGTTTTGCTCACAACCCTATGCCTAAACACAAATTTGATCAATAGGCATCCCCTTGTCTATTTCTTGGATACCCTCATGCACAAAAATTTACGAAGTTTATGATTTGGTGACCAAAAAAATATATACTAGCAAAGATGTTTCTTTTTGTGAAAATATTTTTCCTTATAAAGATCACAAATCATCTAATTTTAAAGAACCAGTGTTGCCTTTACCTATTCAAGATTCAGAAATGGAAGTTCATTCATCTTGTCATAATGAATGCATCGAGCCGAATTCGAATGAAACTAATACAAAATATGTTTCTACACATTCTCATACTTCAAATGATGCAAACAATCCATCACCTCGAAGGTCTCAACGAAATATCCAGCGACCATCACACCTTCGTGATTTTGTATGTTCTAGTTCTTTAGTTCCATATCATTCTCCACCAACAAGATCAAAAGAAATTCCTTTTCCTTTATCTAAACATCTCTCTTTTGATAAATTTTCAAAGACTCATAAATCTTTCGTAGTCTCTCTATCTACTATTGTAGAGCCTAAAAATTTTCAAAGTGTTGTTCAAGTCCCCCATTGGCGTTTAGCTATGGAAGCCAAACTCCAGGCACGTGAAAAGAATAATACTTGGACATTAGTTTTCCTCCCTAAAGAAAAAAAGGCAGTTGGATGTAAATGGGTTTACAAAGTCAAGCAAAAATCTGATGGTAGTATTGAAAGATGTAAAACCCATCTTGTTGCTAAGGAATACACACAAAGCGAAGGAATCGATTTTCATGAGACATTTGCTCCTGTTGCTAAACTTGTTAGTGTACGTGTTCTTCTTGCTATTGCTGCCATTAAAAATTGGCCATAATATCAACTTGATGTAAATAATGCCTTTTTACATGGAGATTTACATGAAGAAGTATACATGACTCCACCACCTGGATATTTGGTTAAGGGAGAGAATATGGTTTTTAAATTGAATAAGTCATTATATGGGATTAAACAAGCATCATAATTGGTTTTCTAAATTCTCAGGTGCTTTTTTTGATGTCGGATTCACACAATTGAAATCAGATTATTCTCTCTTTAGTCGTCATAAAGACAATTCTTCTCTTTTTGTCTTGGTATATGTAGATGAGATTGTTATTACCGGGAATAATCCTATGGAAATATCTACTTTGAAATATTTCCTCCAAAACCGTTTTCAAATCAAGGACCTGGTCAACTAAAATACTTTGTTGGCCTCGAGGTTGCTCGATCACGTAAAGGTATTTTTTTTAAGCCAACAAAAATACACTGTGGATATCTTAAAGGATGCAGGTCTAACAGTAGATCGACCTTCGTATTTGCCTATGGAACAACACCTCAAATTAACAAATAATGATGGTGAACTCTTGCTTGATCGTTCCTCATATCGGCGACTGGTTGGTCACCTAATCTATCTCACCACACTCGCCCTGACATTGTGTATACAGTTAATATTTTAAGACAATTTATGCATCAGCCTTGAATTCCTCATATGAATGCTGCCAACCGTCTCCTTAGGTATTTAAAAGGTTCACTAGGACAGGGCATACTTCTATCTTCTAATAGCTCTCTCCAATTGCGAGCTTATTGTGATTCAGATTGGGCAAGTTGCCCAATGACTCGAAGGTCCTCAACAGGATATTGCATATTCATTGGATCTAGCCCGATTTCATGGAAAACAAACAACAGTTTCACGATCATCCGCTAAAGCGGAATATAGAGCTATGGCAATGGCCACATGCAAAATTACATGGCTTAATTCGTTACTTCAGGATATCAGTATTTGTCATCAAACGCCGATACCTCTAATTTGTGATAATCAAGCAACTTTACACATAGCTGCAAATCATGTCTTCCATAAGCGGACCAAAACATATCGAAATTGATTGTCATGTCATCCGTGACAAGATTCAATGTGGACTAATAAAGACATCTTACGTATTCACAAAATAATTAGGCTCTGAGCAATTTCAAGCCTTAATTGGCAAGTTGGGTGTTCTTAATCTTCACACTCCAACTTGAGGGGGAGTATTAGAATCATTTTTCAAGTTTCAACTATTCTAGCATTTCCTTATTAAACAAATTCCCATCAACATAATTGGCTCCCACCATCCCACCATTCTTACTGCAGATCTTCATCCGTGTAGCTTAATGTTACTTTTTTCTTTATGTAATTAGCATGTAATTAAGTTTTAGCTTTATTTCACATCCCAAATCTCATGGGATTTACAACCAATTATAAGGATATAATATTGCTTATAGTGTGTATATATAGTGGTATGATATACTAATAAAATTCATTCACATTCCAGTTTACATATATTATGTGTAACATCACTATATACTCCTCAATTTACCATTTACAACATGTTAGAAAATAGTTTAGCAGAAGTTTTACACTCAAAATTAGCATTTGTACCGATGATTTAAGGAGGTATATGCATTGAAACTAAAATACTTTAACATGTTATAAGTACTAAAATCAACATCAGTATAAACTACAATAGTAGTTGTAGACCGATTAAAATATTAGAGTATCTTTTTTCATTATTAGTTTTATAAGAATATGTTCTAGCAATTATCATAGAGTGGATCAATTCATTCTCAGTGTGTCTTCACTCTATCTGGGTGTCATCTTCTACTACCTAATGACAAATTCAATACATTTTTATATATAAACAAATTGCAGGGTCACCCCGTTGGCTTCCACAAACTTTTTACATGTAAAACATTAAGGCTATGTTGATATCAACGCTCTCGAAACATACTAATAGTTCGTGATATATTATCAACAAAATATTTACATATGATCAACATATGGTCTAGGGCATGGCGACGGTCGAACACTAATAACCTTAGAAACTATGGTTGTGTTGTGACATCTAATGATCTAGTCTTCTAAGCCGGGACCACCAATCCCTCTTAGAAGACAAATGCTTTGATCAAAGACTTTATCAATCATTTAGATTCTCGCAACAGCATAGGAAATACCGTGTACACGTGACCCTAGATGAATCCCTCAACAACTGCCACTTGTCCCGCTGTATTACCAGTCCATACAAAACATACACGCCGTAGGACTTTCCTGGAATGCACGTGCATATCAAAGTATAGTGGGTAATACCCTTTCTAATGACATTTCAGGTCTAAAGACTAATCTCACACTACGAAATCCAAGGACTCCATTGTTCGACAACACCAACTAAGAGTCCTTAACGGGGCCGTCAATTTCATAACCAAAGTATGAATCTTCATACATGTATTGCCATACCAGCCATCGACAATGGAACATGTCGACCTCTTGGGAGAGTTACATGCATGAACAAGTCTTGGTGAGGCTAGTGATATCCCACATCTTACAGCCTCTATGACTTGGAACATTATTTAGGATTACGGTTTTTGAAAGCATTCCATAGGTATCGCGACCGCTCCCCTAACCATATGTAACCCATGGGATCTTTATCTATACTAACACAAGTGAAAACAATAAAGAAGCATACCATATAGAAAGATTCAATATATTTAAAACAAGACTGTTATAGTGTTTTACATTTAAGTTGGCAGAGCCCAAAACAATTGGCTCGCCCGGTACCTAACACTATCACATTCAACATTTGCTGATTCTATCTGGCCACAAGTGCTTCCTTTTAACACCGTAAGCCAACCTCCGGCCCAACAAAGTTGCTCGATGTTGTTCTATGGGCCATTTAGTGTATTTCTCATGACGTGCTCGATTCTTGGCATCACAACCCATGTGTATGACAAACTCTAAGCACTTCAATACGATAACCCAAATAGTTACTCCCCTGCAAAATGATGTAGCCCCACTAAAGAACCCCGACATGAATATCAGTTATGAAAATGGCACACAAATACAGCCAAAAGCAAACAAGCACCACCCAACCTAACCCACTCAAGACATCACAGGGACATAACCACAATGAATATAAGGCCTAAAAGATTCATAATACATATAGCATAGAAGCCCAAGTTCTCAATCCGTCGTGAAAATAAGATAAAACAACAGTTTGGACACGGGTCGTTAACCTAAACGGGACACCAGGGAATAGGCTACACCATAACAATTAGTAACCAAATCCATACTCGCATGGGCCCAAATAGCGGCCCCTAAAAATCAACATCCTAACATCAAATATTCCCAACGTATCAGACAAAAACAGGAGACTAAGTCGGACATAGACAAAGTTGAAAAATGAGTCGCACACAAAACAATCAAGACAATCTGCAGCCACTCGTAAACAATGAATTCGGCCCATGACATACAACAATATACATGCAAATTGCATTTGAAGCAAGAAGCAAATCAAGGGGGAAAGAAATCACACACAACCAATTCAACCCCACTTGACACACATAACAGAGATAAACCACGCCTGAAACAAATATAATTGAGCACTAGTTAATGACCAACCAACATCTGGATAAAAATGAATGTGATGTAAATATTTAGCTCGGGAAAGATATTTATTCAAAGCCAGAAGTTAGAATATGGCTAAAGGCAGTCCAAGGCTTCACAAATATTTATTTAGCCCGATCTCCTACATATTTGTTACTGGGATAAAAAACTTAAAAGAGAAAAACATACTTGATTAATGTAATAGCCACAAGGGAACGAGCTTAGTTAGAAATATACTAGCTAAACATTAACAAATGAACTGCCATTTTTTACCAAATAGATATATTGATTCAAAATCTCTTAAAACAGAGTTGGAACCTGCAGCACACGAATAAAATCCCTTAACGAAAATAGTCACTCCGCAGACAGCTTGATTAATGAAGCCCAAAAAAATGTTTAAAAAGGAAGACACAATTACACCAAAGTCCACACCATTACAACTAAAATGTGTTTTAAACCATAATAAAGTGAAATTTCACAAAAACACCAAATACTAGAAAAACCCGTGCTTCACAGTAGAGAGAACCTGAATACAAAATCACCTATCCAAAATATACAAATCACAATCATATTCTAGTAAGGAACCATACGATGCTTGAAACAAAACTTACATTCCACGAGACAACAAACCAGTGACTAAATACACACATGCAAAAAAATCCAACTTTAACATAAAATGGTGCCACAATTAAAATCGCACGAGCTAAATTCTCTGCAGGGACATGCAATCCAAGACCATCCATGAACACACAACCACAACATAGCTATAATTAACAACACAGACATGCAATCCACAACCATTCATGAAAGCCCAAACCAAAGGAAAACTGTTGTGGAAGACAACATCAAAACAAAAAAACCAAAACAATTGAGAACATAAAATGGCGCTACAATTGAACCCCCGCATCTCAAATTCAAGACACATACATGCAACCCATAACCACCCATCAAAAGCTAAACACAAAGGAAGAATGCTATGGAACCCTAGACCAAAACAAAGGCTGATAAACAGTTGATAAACCTTCAAAATTAGAAAGGGCGAATGCGTAGCGAATAAGCCCCAAATCTGAACTGGCTTTGATAGAGAGAATAGATTGAGATGCGAAATGAGGGTCGAATTAAATGAGCTGGATTTGAGAAAATTGATATAAGGGAACAGCGATTTTCCAGGTAAAGTTCGAATAGGAAAAGGGCCAAGCTTTGCCAATGTGACCGGAACCAATTGGTTGACGGTGATGGGAACTCATGCCGCTTGAGCGGGAGCCACGTGGCTGAGGAAAAGAACAAGCAGTGAACTGGACGGGGAATGAAGGTTTCGGGAGGAAAAAGAAAAGAAGGGAACTGAGCAAAACGACGTCGTTTTGGCAAAGTGTGGATAAAAAAAAAAAACAAAGAGCGACATTCTATTGTAGCAGGTCATTTGCTTCTATTAAAGTATGGTAATATTATTATATAGGGCCAAATACAAAAAAAAAAAACCTGTGAAATGTTTTATTGGTTGAAAGCCCCCTGTGAAAAAAATATACACTGAAAACCCCCTGTATAATCCTGAAATTGCACGAACCCCCCTGTCACAAACTGACGGAGGGTGATATCCACGTGCCCCATTTGCTGGTTTTGGTGCTTTTAGACCATAAAGTGACCATTCCATTTACTTTTATGCCCCTCTATGTCTTGTACTTATATATGGCTCCTTTTGACTTTATTATCTTCACTCATTTTCCGTACACAAAAAAAAGACCCCCCCCCCCCCACACACACACACTTTTCCTCCACTTCTCGATAGCAATAGGTAAATTTCTTCTCTCATTTCTTTTTTTTTTTTACTAAATAAAAATTTTATGAAGTAAAATTCATTGATCTTAATATTTTTTATGAAGTCAAAAGTGAAGCATTTGGATGCACAATAAGGGATGCTTAAAGCATTAGTTGTGGTTGTTGTTGTTCTACTAATTGTCATAATACTAAGATAGAATTTACATGAATTGAATGTATATATGCACGACCTTTTTTCAATGAAACTATGTAATTTGCACAATCAAAATCCAAATTCATACATTAGCAACTCTCCAACTGGAATGTTTCTACATAAAGAGCACACTTAATATGCCTAGAAGTGTTCAAGTTTTCACACCACTAACAAAATAAATTAACAAAAGTTCAAGTCTTCAAGCACACTTGATATGCGTAAAGTATTTAAGATTTCACTCCACTTACAAAATAAACTAACAAAAGTTCAAGTTTTCAAGTCCCATTAGACTAACAAATCTCCAAGTCTTCAAGTATCCACTACAAGAAGAAGGACTTTTTTTTTTTATTACGGATCCTTTTACTACGCCAAATTAGTCATTCCTAAATGTGACCGATTTATACAAATTTTGTTAGGAATTTCATGATAGATGTTTTGATGATGACAAGATAGGATTTTATGTTAGACCCCAAAAATGTAAGCTTATACTTTCATAGAAATATTGTATAAGCGTTTGGAAGTTTACTTATTTTGTTAGGCTTGTAATTTTTATCTTTATAGATTTTAGACTATGTGATACCAAATCACCAATAGAGTTCTGTGTGAGTCTATTAAATGATGAAGTTGAAGATCAGCGTCTAAAGTTAAAGTAAAGATGAAGATTTGTTCCAAGCGCTCAGTCAATTTCTTAGCGATTGTTCTCAGCGACTGATCTCAGCGATTGATCTCGGCGACTGTTCTCAGCGACTCAAGCGCTCAGCTGTCTCAAGCGTCCGAGCGACTTAAGCATCCAGCTTTCAGATTCACCAGAAGGATAAAATCCAAATTATCAAGAACTTAAATGCAATCACCAACGGACATTTATTTCCAACGGGAAATAAATTCAAAATGCATTAAATGTTTGATACGTGCATTAAATGTAAACAAGACAGTATGCTTGTGAACAAGCCACCTTTTTTTTACTAGACTGTCAGCTTTTCAGAATTCAAACCTGCTCTTGTCCAATCGGAATCAGCAGAAATTAAGGAATGTCAGAAAAGGGACTATTTGAAGCTCTACGTGAGGTACACGCGCCTGACTTGTGTCCAACGGACAAATCCCGAGATTCTCTATAAATAGTACCCTTCAACTATCTCTGTGCGAGTGTTAAAAGACAAAAATGTGAAAGAGAGCTGAGAAATAATTTGAGAGAAAATCTTACAAACCCCATAGTCAAAATCCTTCAAGCTTTTCAAATACATTCCAGACAGTCACCAGATATCTCAAACCTCTTCCAAAGAAGAAACCTAAATTCTTACTAAGATATCCCAAGTTGTTTGAACTTCCCAACATCAAACAAACCTGTTACAATAAACCCTCAACACCTTTCATCTGAGTGAGAAAGATTAATGTTGACTTCCACAAGTAGTATTTTTGAGTGAGAGAAGCTTGTTGAAGAAAGGTCTTTATTGGAGCTGAAGTCTATGTGATCAAGGAGTTCAAGTCCATCTTGGAGAAGATCTTTGTTGGAGCTGAAATCTGTGTGATCAAGGAGCTCGAGATCGTCTTTCCAGAAGCAGAGGATTGAAGTGGCTTGTAGCAAAAATCTGTGTGACCAAGGAGCTCAAGTCATCCATATCCATCTCTTCCTTTGTCCCTAAATTGTAGAAGATTCTGTGTGATTCTTTGAGAATCATTTTAGTGGATTGCCTCCAAGTGATCAAGGAGAAGAAGGACGTAGTTGGAATTACATCCCCCAACGAACCTTACAATATTGTGTCATTTACTTTACAGTCAATTTTCTTATTATCATCTCATTGCATAAATTGATTAAGTAAAACATAATGAAACGCTAAGCAACTAAGAAACAATTTGTGACGTTAAAGCTTTCAAAAAGAGAAGACTCTAAAATTATTCCGTCGTGCTAACCCTGATTAAAGAACTGAACGCTTAAACCTATCTGGTTATAGTATTCAAATCTTGAGTCTAAGTTAACTTTATCAAAACAATCTTCAAGTAAACACTCAGACAAGCGTCTACATTTTAATACGAAATATTTTTTTGAAGTCGAAAAAGACTTCAGGGTCTATTCAACCCCCCCTCCCCCTTCTAGACCCTTTCGTATGCCACTTGAGACCAACAAATTTTAAGGCATAGCAAAAGAAATATCAAAACTACGCCGTCTTGAGCTTTTACTATGCTAGGACGACGTAATTAAATGTTTTGTTTGATACGGTGCACCATTCATACCAAAAACCAATTAGACGATGTCGTTTTCTTATTTCCTAATCGTTTTATCCTTTAAAATATTTTCCCACCAAAAAACATTTCACATGGCCCCCAAAGTATTTTGTAGAACAGAGTTTTCCCTCTTCTTCACAAAAACCCACGCTTTCTTCACCAAATTTTTACCACAATTCATAGAAATTTCTTCCAAAATTTAGAATGTTGAAGAATAAATGAGCAGGTATTTGGAAGAGGAGGGAGGCCTCCCAAGATCTAAGGTATTTTTCTCTATCTCTTCCTTTGTGCGACCTACTGAAACTTAATCTGAAATTAGTATTGTTTTTGAAATTTAAAAATCTAATTTAGAAATCACAAAATCCTTAAGTTAATTTTTCTGGATAAATGAAATAACGTGCTTGATTCTTAGGTTGAAAGAGGGTTAAGGTTTTGGGCTTTTAGCAGAAGGGATGAGAGGAGGGTTTTGTGAATAATTGACTTGCCCTCAACAGTTCCTTTCCAATTAGGAATAAAAAACTTGACTTGCTTTTGTTGTCTTTTTTAATTCATGAAATTTCCTTGTAGTGTCAATCTATACTACTACTACTACTACTTCGCCTCTCATTAATTTCCTGCTTTTTTTCAGAGGTGAGTTCTAAGCTCATGGTTGCAGCTTAATAGTCACTGACTTTCTTTGAAGGTAATCTGAAGTGGAGGCCCCCAATTTTAAGGTATTTTCTCTAACTCTTTCTCCGTATGCCCTACTGAAATTTTTTCTAAAATTTGGGTTTGAAATTTAGAAATTTGATTTAGAAATTAGAAAAATCCTGGTACATATTTTAATCTATTATTGAAAAAATGCCTTATACAATATACATGTTTAAAATTTTGCTTCTATGGTGATAAAAGGGAAACCATGCTTGATTCTTAGATTGAAAGAGAGTTTGAGGTTTTGGCAGTAGTGAGGAGAGGCGAATTTTCTGAATGGTGACGCCAAGGAGACGAGCAAAGAGAGGTGAGGGAGAAAGAGGTAGGTGAGCATATGGACTTTGATATATATATATATATATATATATATAGTGTGTATATATAGATTGGAGGGATTTAGAGGAAGAAGCATTAGGTCCCATAGCCAAAGTTTCTGCATCTTTTCATATGTGGATATTGAAACCTTGAATTGTTTACACCATTAATTAAAGAAAAAGAGAAAACAAAAGAAATGTAGGAATGTAGAATTGATTATACAGATTATAATATAAAATATTCCTTTGAATGCATGTGAGTTTGTACCAGAAAAAGAAGAAGAATTGTTAATGCATAAGAGGGGTAAGTCATTGAAGAAAAATCGGGTTGTTTTGTGTGTTAATGGAATTGTTGTAGGATGAGATCATAATTGGTCTATTATAATTAAATATTTATGTATTGATACGAATCCAAAGTTCTAAAATGAAAACATTAGGAGGCCCTTAATGAATGCAATAAATCACAAGTGAAACAAGATCAATAGATGAATTTTGCATAAGAAGTGGTATTGAAATTTATACAGTAAAAGCAAGTATGATTCTGGTATGATATGATTGCTTAAATTCCTCAAAGAAGATAGAAAATTCACCAACTGGGGACTTGAAGAAATTAAAAGGAGTAAAAGATTTTCCACCTTACAAATGTCTATTCAGGTACACTTAAAGAGTGATGAAAACAGAGGTTTTAAAGAAAAGAAAAGGTTACCCTGACTTTCTCTCTTGGTCTGCCTACGTTTTCCTCACTCGAGAATGTTAGGTCTTAAAAGTAACATTGATTTAGCATGTTTTTACCTCACATTTGTCTTGAATTCATACCTTGAGTTGATCGTTTTAGCTGTTTTTATTTGTATTTGTGTATTTTGGCTTCTAAGTCGTTTAAATGCTTTTATAGGCAAAGCACGATTGATTTGGCGAGTAAATGAAGGGATTTCTAAGCAAAGTGAAGAAGTCAACTAAAAGACTTAAAGAGGAGCAAAGAAGAGTCCAAACGAAAAGAGTTGAGTTGAAGAAAAAGTAAAGAAAAAAGTGGACAGCAGAATTGGCACAGTGGTGCCAATATTCAGCACCACTGTGCAGCGCGCAGAAATCAGAAATTCTGGCTGGGCTCGGATTTTGTTTCTTTTGTTGGGTTTTTTGTAATTAGAATTCCTATATAAATAGAAGAAGTCAGAAAAATAGGAGAGTTTTAGATTGTTTAAAGAAAGAAGACGCTTTGGGAGAGAGAAGGAAAAAGAGAGAAAACTTGGAGAGAAAGAAAAGGAAGTCATTGAAGAGAAGAAAGAAAAATCTTGATTCTTGCCATCAACATAAGGGTTCTTCTTGGTTTTTCTTGAATTCTTCTTCTTCCCCAATTGTTCTTATTATTTTCCACCATTGTTAAACATGAGAATTCTTAATTTTATGGAATTTATTTCTTCTTCTAGTTTAATTATGTGTAGCTAAATAATTTTCTAGGGTTTAAGATGCAGTCTTGAGTATTATTATGGATTGTTGATTTTCATTGGGTTATTTCTTGCTTTAATTAATCTATCAATGAGGGCTCAATGCTTGTAGATGATTGGCCACCAAATACATGATTTAAGATGAATTGAGAAGTACCGGGAGGTGAATTAATTCATTAGTTCAGATTTGATGGACGTGTTTAAATTACTCAATAGGGATATTAGTAATTGTGCATGAGGCTAGCTAACGAATTTCATGGAAATTAATGGATTCATCTAGATTAGTTATTGATCATGGGAGTGACGAGAACAAGTTTAGTTGGGTACTCATGGAGATCTTGGGAGAGTATCCATGTAATTAAGGAAATTCGGGTCTTTAATGAATGCAAGAATTTACAATCCAATGATGTTCATAATCCATAAAAATACCTTGATGAAGTCTTAATTTCTAGGCTTTCCATTTATTGAATTATTGTTTATTAAATTTGTTATTATTTATTTATGTTTTTAATTAGTTAAAATCTAAAATCTAGCTAATCAATAGTCTAAATAATAGGATAAACTTCGTTTGGTACTTAACAACCTTCCCTGTGGAGACGATCTTACTTACTCTTATTATTTGTCGATACCGTGTTGTTACGGGTGTTAACAGAGAACTTCCTACTTTATTCCAACTTCAATCCTTCATCTACTGTCCTGATGCTACATTTTGACGTGATGTAACCGATCAGCATGTGAAGAAGTCAGATGATCTGATTTCCCAGAGAGAGGAACAGAATTTGTACGGAAGCAATTTTTTAATTTAGTCACAGGCTAAGGTTTATGTATATGATATGCCCTCAGAATTTACCTTTGATTTGCTCTGGCTGTTTCACAATGCTTACAAAGAGACTACTAATCTGACTTCTAATGGCAGTCCCGTTCACCGATTAATTTGAGCAAGTGAGTTTCCATTACATGATGTTAGTGTTTTTAAATTGGATTGTGTGTTTGTTTATTTATTTACTAATTTGTTGGTTGTAGGAAATGGACGCAAAACAATTCACTATAACAAAATATAGATATTAGGACACTTTATTTGAGACACATTTTCATAAGTGTCCTAAGAGAATTGTATTGGGACACTTCTGAAAAAAGACACGGTCAAAGAGCGGGCGGGGTTATTTTTGTGGTTAGCGCCAAACATACTCATTCTAATATTGGAGTTCCCACCTCCCTTTTTCTCCCTCTGTTCTTTTTTCTTTTCTCTGGAACAGAGAACCGCAATGACGCCGTCAAAGGTATGAGTCTCTTCTCTTCTCTCAATCTCTCTTTCGATTTTCTATCTTTCCTCCTCTATGGTGTTGGATTTTATTTTTTTTTGCCCTTTCCCTAGTTACTTCCATGGACATCGGCGGCAAAGGTACCATCATAACCTTTCCTTTCCTTTTCGTTTTTTTTTTTTTTTGTCTCCAATTGAATTTGGTATTAGGGCTTTTTTCAAGCCCCTTTAAAGTTCTATGCCTGGATTGAAAATAATGCCCTTTCTCTGGGAACACCGCTTTGTTTTCTCCAATATTAAGCGGTTTTCTGATACCCAAAAAGGGATTCGATCAGCTGAAGAAGAGGGTTCTTTTTCCTGTTTCAGAAAGGCGTAAAGATTTGATTTTTTAGGTGAATTTTTTCTGTTTTGTTTTGTGTTTTATTTTTTGGGATTTGATTGTTGTAGCATTAATGGTGGTTCTTGTCTGTTTGTGTTTTGAGAGACAGCTAGAGTGTGGCATCTGACCCATGATATCATTCTTTTTGTTCTTTAAGAATTGTTTGGGTTTTTTCTTTTTTTTCCCTATTTTTTGAGGTGTAAGAAATTATGTGTATATATATATGATATATGTATGTATGTATTTTATAGTTTTATGCAGATTTAATGGTGAAATAGCACATAATAGATGTGGGGTTGTAGGTATAAGCGATTGGTATTTTGTAAATTATGAAGTTTGTATCTATCTATGTATGCCTTTTGTGTACAATATTTCACCATGTAAAAGTATATTAATGGAGGGGCGTATTTTTCTAATAGGTCCATTGTGATTCTTGTGTTTTGTATGGATGAGATGAATTTGTGGTTGTATGATAGAGGGAAAATTAAAAGAAGTCAAATTATTTTTGTTTTTTCACCTGCATCAGATTTAAAGTTCTCTTGTTTTGCTCAAGAGAAAACAAGAGCAGCAGCAACAGAAGCAGGACGACTAGGTGAAGATTCATTCACCTACAATGACTTGAAACATTTTGTTTTGTTTCTATATGTGTTTATATACATTTGTTCTGTTTTTAAGCTTTGGTTTATTTTACTTGATTAATAGTATGTTCTTGCATTATTCTGGAAAAGAATCCATTATTTTGTGGACGCCACTCTAGTAAAAATGCTAAGAATCAATTTTAGCTAGTTCCTGCATATTCTTCTTAAATCCATCTTGAGGTGACCAAGTGATTTTCTCTCTCACCAAGTGAGTCTCTCTCTGTCTCTCTCATAACTCAAACATTAATATAATTGTTGCTGCTTTGTTCCACTTACTTATTTTTGTACTAGGTTAACTTTAATCAAGGGTATTAATTAATACTTAAATGGTTGATTTTTCTTTAATAACTATAATCTTGTTTGACTTTCTTTAAATTATCTTGATATATAATTCCATGGTGTTCCAAGTTCTTAATCTTTTGCTTTTAGAGTTAAATTGTATAATATATTTTGCATTTTGCTTGTCAGTGCTATCATGAAGGTAACAAAGTTCAAGCTACCTATTGTAGTGCATCTTGGAGCAGTGCTACTCCATTGGCGTTCTTCCTGATTTTACATGAGAGGTGATCTTTTATCCTATATAATGATATTGAACTAGAGTTGATACATTATGCCATGATTTATTTATCCCGTGTCTAAGTAAAGTTTTTAGGTTTCTTGAATATGACTTTGCTTCCCAGATTGGATATGATAATTATTGATAATAGTAATTTATGAAGCTTTTCTCTAGGATTTAATTTGTGTCATTAAAAAGATAAATCGTTGACAAAATTGGTAGACAAGTTGGACCTTGCTTTTAGTGTTTATCCTCATTTGTTCAAGCTCAGATGAAAAGAGACTAAGGATTGTTCAAAGCTTATGACCACATACGCACAATTAGAGATGCACTTGGAGCACCCGTTAGTTGGCCTTTATCTTTGGTATGTATAAAACATGTTATAATAAACTAGTTAGTCACTTCTCTATTTTCTATTGATGAAATTTTAGTTCTTAACAGTCATCCTTAATAAAAAAGTTTAGTGGTTAAGCTGCTTATTTTTTTTCACCAACTTCTGCCACTTTGCCAATAGTATTGTTCTTCAAGAATTGGTGGGTTCCTAGGAGCTGCTAGGCCATAATGGTAATTGTAGTATTGAATTTATGTTTGTGAAATCTTTCTTGTATGAATTTTCTGAATAGTGAAATATTTGATCTTTTTAATTACAATTTTCTTTCCATATGTTGAGATGTCTGCAAGCTCTTTATTATGCATTTCTTTTTCTAGTTTTTGTGTTGTTGATCTGCTCAACTTTGTATATGACATTATTTGTTAGGTATAGATTGCTTTTAGATTATTTTGTCATTTAGATTTAACTTGTGATTGTGAAGTCTTCTTATGTGCAGGTTGCTTTGGATGAAAATGACGGTTGATGCAATTTTGGTGATTCTTCTTGCTAGAACTTTCTAGTATCTATTTTAGAATGTATATAGTCAAATGAAGATCAAGTCTAGTTATTGTTTTTGTTTAGAAAAACTTCTAATGTATTGCTTCTATCTTTTTGGCTTCAGAATATTAGTTGTGCTTTTTGTTCCCATATCTTGTAAACTTGCCATATGGCTGGGATTCTGCTTTTATTAATGGAACATGGATTTGGTAAATGGGTATTGCATTTTTGAAGATTGAGTTCCATAGATTAGTATTTCTATACTTTTTTGCATAATATAGATTGTTGGAGACAATTTTATACAACATACATGTCCCTGATATCATTCTCAAATTATGTGTAAGGACGCATATAAGTGTCCTGATAGATTGTTGAAGACAATTTTAGAACACATATATGTGTCCCTAGTTTGGAAAAGTGTTTCGAAAGGTTCTGCAGTTTATATTTTTGAATTTGGTATAGGGACACATATAAGTATCCCGAAAAACGTAATATGGGACACATATAAGTGTCCTGACAGATCACGATGTAGGGGCGTTTTAAGCGCCCCATGACTTTACGCGATGCCAAACTACGCGACACTTATTGTAAGCGTCCCCAAAACTAAAAGCGCCCCAATATGTACCCTATCGGGGCGCTTTTTTGTGTCCTAATAGAGGATTTCTCTTTTAGTGATTAAAATAAACAGACGTTCGTTGTAGGCAATGGACGCAGAACAATTTAGTGTTGTTAATTCGAGCAAGTGAATTTCCATTACATGTTAGTTGCTATTACATGCTGTCAAGTTGCCATTACTCTGGTGATTTGAAGCCAATGAATGCAGAGCAATTGAGGGATTGTGGTCACAAGATGGTGGACTTCATTGCTGATTACTACAACAACATTGAAAACTTCCTTGTTCTTAGCCAAGTTCAGGTATTTTATAAGTTTACTATCTTCATCTTTCTTGCTGATTTTTACGCCGTTGTCCTTCTCAAGTTGGTTTGGGTTCTCTCTTCTGTCTAAACCTGCAAGTAAATAAAAAATTACATTATTTTTGAAGTTACTGGAGCAGAATTGTTGCATAATTTCACTGTCAATATCTTTATTTTGCTAAGTAATATCACTGTCAATATAAAAATGCTGCTTTTTTAAGGTTTCTGAAAATGGAGAACTCTTGGTAATGAGCTCTAACATTCAAATTTATATTGAGAGATTCTATTTGAAACTGATGGGATAGTTTTGATTTTTTTAGCAAAGGATGATTACATTTATTCTTTTCCTTATGTAGCCTGAATATCTGCGTGAACTTCTACCAGATTTGGCACTCGCTCACCCTGACAAGATGTTTTGGGTGGTAAAAGAGTTTAAGTAAATAAAATGGCCTTGCAAACGCAATTTATATATATTTTTTGCATTTTTACTATTTAATGGCTAATATGTATCTAATGCATGTAAGAAGTTTCTCATTATCTCATTTTTTTTAGTTTATCTATATAAACGTTTTAAGTGTTAATTATTTGCCATTCTTTTTGTTATGTTGCAGGTCATCTCATTTTTTTTAGTTTATCTATATAAACGTTTAAGTGTTAATTATTTGCTATTCTTTTTGTTATGTTGCAGGTCATGGAGATTAAGAGAGATTGCTAAATGTAGATGTTTTAGCAACATGAACAAATTGTATGATGCACCTTAGTATTTGTTCATGTTAATGTAGGATTTCATAACTTGACTACTCTTTAGATGTTATTTGTAGTAATTTTGCAACATATGTCTATCGGATGTTAGTATACTAGTTAGTTTCAACAAAATGTTTATGAGTTTTGTATATTGAGCGTGAAATATGATTGATTGTAGTTTATGATATATTAATTTATTTTGATCAAGCTTGATTCATATGAAAATTTAATTATCTGAAAAATAATCTTTATTACATTGGTATAAGTTTTTATTATGCTTGAATAGCCATAACAATTGGGTCTCTAGATTAATGCTACAAGTTGCGTGTCGTAGCAAATACAAAGCCTACATTGTATCAAAAGATGGGCAAATTTGCCACTTATTTTCTATGAATTTTGAGGCGTACCAAAAGCTACATCAATCATAGCAAAAAGTATTTGTTACGCACGTTTGTTGTAGCTAAATTTTTGTCACGGCTGTATTTGGAACGGCACAAAATTCGTAAAAAACTCGTAGCAAAAAGGTTTATGCTACGAATTTTGACGTTTTAGAGGTGATTCATCTCCTCCTTGAACTTTCATATTTCAGAATAAGACATCTCCCACGATGAAACCTATCCAAATCCACAAGGAGAAGCAAGATTAGTGAACGAATCATAAAAATAAATGAATAAATAAAATCAGCCCCACTATTAGCAAACACTAAAATAATAAAATTAACTCAATATCTTAATACTTAATATATATATATATATAGTAACTTAAAAAAAAATGTTTAAACATCAAAAAAAAAATTAAGCAAAATTGGAATTTCATCAATTTTCTGTCATCATAATTTAGTAGTTTACCATCAAAACATGTTTAAACAATTATGTAAATAAATCCAATTACAAAGAGGTTTTGACTTTTTTTTTTTTGTGAGTTAGTCAACCTTCACCGAAAAGAGAAGAGATTCGAGCAAATGGGTTTTCAGCCTATAGTTTTTCAGTTTTCAGCCAATCTAACATTTCACAGGGGTGTTTTTGAGCATTTTGCCCTATTATATATATATATACAAAAACAAAATCCTTTGGGTTTTGTCTCTATAACGAATAGAAGAAGCAGACTGTTAGTGGGTTTTTGAGGAGAGTAGAGAGAGAGAGAATGCAGAGCCTCAACTTGAACTTGAAGGGTTTATCTCAAAACCCACCACCACTACCAATCACACCTTCTTCTTCCTCTTTAACTTTCTTCAATCTTAGGACCGCTGCTTCTTTTCCTCCAATGAATCACAACTCTAATAACACTTTCCTCAAGCTTCATAAATCTCATTGCAGCGCCTCTTTGGAAGTTCAACAGCCTTCTCCCAGGTACACTACTATCAATTCAGTTCAATTCAATTCAATTCAGAGTGTGTGTGTGTGTGTGTGTGTTCTTCATGTATGCTTTGTTTTCCAATTCAAGAAAGAAATAGGGACCGGCTGGCTAATGGGTTTTTGATAATATTTGGTTTCTTATTCTTGATTATATTGAGGCAGTCTTAATTACTTTATCTGGGTTCTGCTGCATTATCTAACATACTAGGAGCCTATATGCAATACTACTAGATTAACCTTTCTAGAATAAGCCTCTTTTTTCCTTTTTCTTTTTTAGAGGAAAAAAAATACATGTTACGGAGGTACCATTTCAGATTTTTTAGATAATTGAAAAATAAATCAATTAGAATTTGAGGCACTACCAGGTTTTATGATTCATTGTGCACAATATTTGATTACAGGGACACTGATTTACAGGTCCACCGACTGCCACAAACGGTTGTGGGTGTTCTTGGTGGAGGGCAACTAGGTCGTATGTTGTGCGAAGCAGCTTCCCTGATGGCAATAAAGGTGATCATTCTGGATCCAATGGAGAATTGTCCAGCCACTAACCTATGCCATTATCACATGGTCGGAAGCTATGATGATAGTGCTAATGTTGAAGAATTTGCCAAAAGGTTGGATTTTAAAAGCTTGCATTGTTTCTTTTGCCTTTCCAGTAAAAACGACTTTTGATGTACTAATTAGGATTGGGGTTATAGATGTGGAGTATTAACTGTCGAAATTGAGCATGTTGATGTTGCAACTCTTGAGAAACTTGAACAACAAGGGGTGGATTGCCAACCTAAAGCTTCAACAATCCGGATTATCCAGGTCAGCATTTCTTTCCACACCTTAACTGATATGAAGCTTTATTTCCTTATCGAAGGCATATGAAAAATTCGGATATTTTTATTGTGCCTATTTTGGCATTTTAATTTTACTATCTTATGCATCTTAAAAATTGTGTTCAATTCCCTGTATTCTTAGTTTTTTTAAGTTTCTAGCTCCTTAATGCTTCTGCATATAGACTGGTTGCTAGTTTTTATATTAGTGGATTTATTTTGAAGAACATTTTTGTTATGTACATTATTAAATTTGAAATTTCGAATATGTAAATAATTCTAGTGTGGTTAAATAATTTGGAGTTGCAAAAATAAAAATGTTAATTTGGAGTTGCAAAAAAAAAAATGTTTAGATACACTTCTTGATCTAAAACTGCAACTTTGTATAGTATTATGTATTAAATTGCACATATGTGGTGAATATATATGTGTTTATGTGTAAGATTCAGTTAATTCGTGAAGCAAATATTAGGGACTTCTGCATGCAACTTCTTGCTACCTGTATACTTACTTTCAATAACATGTTTATGAACAGGATAAATTCCTTCAGAAGGTTCATTTTTCTCGACATGCAATTCCACTGCCTAAATTCATGCAGGTAATCACACAGTGAAAAAGATTATGAACTTGAAAAATTATAAATTTGATGAAATAAAAAAAAAATGTGTACTTGTCTAACAAAAGAATCTTTCTTCCATGGTAAATGTCCGAGTCAGATAGATGATCTCGAAGGAGCTAAAAGAGCTGGAGACCTCTTTGGTTACCCACTTATGATAAAGAGCAAAAGACTGGCTTATGATGGACGAGGAAATGCTGTTGCTAAAAGTGAAGAGGAGATTTCTTTAGCAGTAAACGGTAAATTCACTGAAAAGGACTTCGAGATGCATAAACTTTTTTCGTGTTGTTACATCAAATTCTCTGGTTGAGTCTATCAGCACCAAATTATGTACTCCAGTTCCTTGATGAATCAGGACTTTTTTGTGTGTAGTAGCTTCGATGCTTGGTTTTGATTGTTGAGCTTTATAATGTATAAATTTAGATTCCAAGTAACTTGGCTTGTTTGGACCTGGTTTGAATTTTCTACTTATTATGGAACATGAATGCTATCTTAGTAGGGAAAGGATTAGGTACCGAAACCTGATGATTTGACTGCTGAAAAGAATGCTTTTTCTGCATTATGCTTCAGCAATCAGTTTCTTATATTTTAGATACAGTATCTAAGTTTTAGTTAATTATAACTTAGAGTACCGCGGCAGATCAAACTGATCTTTCTTTATTGAGGTGATTTAAACTGGGATGAAACTAGAAGTAGACTGTCTTGGTTTTGCAGTATACAAAGGGGAAAGAGCATCTTGAACATAATATGCTGCTTCCTGTTTGCAAAAATAAATTAATTAGGTTTTCATTTATTGGTCCCTTTTAATGGTTTTTTGATTTTTTCACAATAGTTATTTAACTAACTTGCCACCAATTTGCAGCCCTTGGAGGATATGCTCGTGGTTTATATGTCGAGAAATGGGCACCATTTGTGAAGGTTAGCTTATGTTGGGACATTACCTTCTATATATTTTTAATCTAAATCATTGACAACTAAGCTAGCAGTAGATTATGTTATGTACAATAGTGTGTATTCTGGTTTGCTCCTTAACAATCTAAACATGCAGAAAACATTTCTGTATCATTTTAGGCTATGGGCTCTCAACTTTTTGCTTGATTGTTGAGTTTACTCTGAGGGTGGTAAGCCAACTATTTAATATCTATAGAAGTCTCAATCGAGGGATAAGACAAGTGTTAAGGATCCCGATTATGCTAGTTCAACAGAAAGAGAAGTCACATCCTCGTCCTGCTCCAGGTGGAAATGGATTTGAAGAGAATGAAATTATATAAGAGTTGAGTGGCCTACAAGACTGCTTTGACGTTGGCCTTCTATTTAATATGCTATTGCCTTGACCTCTGATTTTTACTGGGTGGTACAATTGCTTTATGCTAGTAATTATCCAATTTCTGTTTATAGAGTGTTTTAATCACAGAAACACCTGGCTGTTTCAAATTTTTTTCTTTTTTTAACTATATAAATATTGGTTGTATTGTCGTGCTTAGAAAAAGGAACAAGTGGAGTTACATGGAAGTATTTTGTAGGTGAGTTTTGAAGAATGTCAAAATTTGAACTTAGCATCCTGGGGAAGAAATTTGGCTATGGACACATTTTGTTTGTTAGGTCAAAGTTTGAGATAGACACAAAACATATGTGCATTTATCTAGTTATATTCTTTTATTTGTATGTATAGTATATGGTATACAGGGTTTGGACTTCGGAATGCATGTGATCTATTTTTTTTTTATTTTTTTGCAACACAGGAGCTTTCTGTGATTGTGGCAAGAGGAAGAGATAATACTATGCTATGTTATCCTGTTGTAGAAACTATCCACAGGAAAGATGATTGCTCTGTTGAATATATTTCTATTTCCATATTTATTTGAAGATATAGTTAATTTATAGAACTAGTGCTTGCGTATGCATTTTACTGTTTGTTATTCATACTTGTTGACGTTTTGTACTAAGTTACATTTTTGTTATATCTTTCTTACTTGCAGGG
This sequence comes from Buddleja alternifolia, assembly GCA_019426215.1. NCBI lineage: Eukaryota > Viridiplantae > Streptophyta > Magnoliopsida > Lamiales > Scrophulariaceae > Buddleja > Buddleja alternifolia. Next base: position 8,050,299 of record CM033402.1, read on the forward strand.
AGAACATTTGTCACATTGTTAAGTCACCTGCACATGTATCGTGGAAGACTCAGAAACTTGCAACAGATGTTGCATGCAAGGCTGTGAGTTCATTGGAAGGTGCTGGCGTGTTTGCTGTTGAATTGTTTTTGACAGCTGATGGTCAGGTTTGTACATTGATGTTTCAGTGACTTTTTTACAGTCAAAATAAACGGAGTTGGATTTTTCTTTTTTCTCGTTTTATTACTCCTTTCTTGTTTTCTTCATTATTTTAAATGGATTTACCAATAGCTTTATTTGTCTATTCAAGAAAAAGCTCTGTATTCATTCTGGGAATATAAATGATTGATAAAATATTTGTGTATATTCTTTCAATAAAACCTTTTTAGAAATGGATTAATTTACAGAGTAATGTAGCATCTTTACTTCATCTTTATGTAGACACCTATATGAATGTAGTTAAATAGCTTTTGCAGTTTTGCATCAACTGATCGTAGTTAAGCTTTCATTCTCCTCAGGTCTTACTGAATGAAGTGGCTCCTAGACCTCATAATAGTGGACATCACACGATTGAGTCCTGTAATACTTCACAATATGAGCAGCATTTAAGGGCTGTTCTTGGACTTCCACTTGGTGACCCATCTATGAAGACTCCAGCTGCTATCATGTATAATATACTCGGTGAAGATGAGGTAGGTTTACTCTTCAACAAAAATAATAATCATCCCCGAACAACATGAATATAAAGGAAAAATCCAAAAAAAACAAAAGATTACGTTAGTGCCTGTTAAATGAAGCATTTAATTTCTGCAGAAAAATAAAACTTGCTATATATGTTGTCACCATTACTTCTTCAGTGTAAGAAATACTTTAAACTAACAAATATGCTATTTTATTGATGTAGATTATTAGCTCAGCCAATATATGACAAACTCCTTTTGGTGGGTACTATTTGTATATCTGTTGCTGGCCTTACCTCGTTTTGAATGATGATTCAGGATACTATCTAAAATCTCGAAGAAGTAGATTGAAAGAAGATTTTTTAACAATTTTTCAGATAGGTGGTGAAGAGTAGAATATGACTAAAACCTCAAAGAAGGAGATCAAAAGATAGATCTTTTAATGAATGTTCCAATAGAGCAAAATCTGACTTACAAAGTTGACATATCAGTAAAAACCGAGGTGATTATTTACTTGGAAGGTCCGGTGTGGGGGGGAGGGGGGAGAGAAAGTTTCTCCCAGCTCATTAAATCAATATTGTCGACCTGTGTCTTCAGTGTTCTTTTCATGTTGTGCCTCACAATTCTGTATACAGGGAGAACCAGGTTTCGTTATTGCTAATCATCTTATCGGGAGGGCATTGAGAATTCCAGGGGCATCAATTCATTGGTATGACAAACCAGGTTGGTCAATGCTGAAGCCATTTCTTGCATATAACTCATTTCTATTCTATATATCTCAGTTACAAATTTCAATTATACAACTTTTCAGAGATGAGGAAGCAAAGAAAGATGGGCCACATCACACTTATCGGCCCTTCTATGGGCATTGTTGAAGCACGGTTGAAATCCCTGTTGAGCGAAGAAATAAATGATGACCAGCCTGCAGGTCAGTTGTGTTATTTGAATTTATACTTTATGCTCTGAGTGAATTTGTAGGATGTTACACCCCTCTTGAATTGATGGTATGGATAGAGAACAAAATGAATTCATATTTAGAAGATTATCCCATTTTTTTTATTTTTTTGCATTGGAAGTTCCTTTAGGCACTATTGTTTATTGAGAAGAAAAGGTTTGCTTGTTGCTCATAATAACTTAACCATGACCATTCCACAACGTTCTTCCGGAACTATATATTTGTTTCTGTTATTTATTTATATCTTCTTTATTTTGGTATCTTATATGCCCTTCCGCTCTCTCTCTGTTGTTATCAGCTGTTCAATTTTTATCAATTTTCCAATTTATAGACGACATCTTGTGGAAAATGTGAACTTCTTTGCTTTAAGTGTTTTTGTTTGGCAAAGTAGAGGCCATTAATAGGCATTAACATTTCACGGGTGACGGTTCTGCAAGAAACTGTAGTTTCTTCAATTTCTTCATTTGTATTATATTACAACTTATCTCTCGTCATAACCGTCACTGATTGCAGTAGCAAGAGTTAATTTGGGCAACATTTAGGCCTTAGCTTCCTTCCTAGTTGTGCCTGGAAGAAGTTGGATTGCGTTGTTCACTGAACTCTTGGTGAACTTGTTTGAGGAGCGACATAAAAAATTGTGGTGATTGCATTGTGGTCATTTGCAATAGCAAATCTTTGCTGAGTCTGCATTTTCCTTTAGACTAGTTTTGGTAAACTTGGTAATTCATTCTACTGCAGACGCACCACGTGTTGGAATCATAATGGGCTCTGATTCTGACCTTCCTGTTATGAAGGATGCTGCAAAGATTTTAAGAGAGTTCAATGTGCCTGCAGAGGTTATTTATTTCCATCAACTGCAACTTTTGTAATTTTGTTGTTTATACAATTGATGATTATTTGCATTAAATAACAGGTAAGAATAGTCTCAGCTCATCGGACCCCTGAAATGATGTATTCTTATGCTTCATCTGCTCGGGAGCGTGGTATCCAGGTTATCATTGCTGGTGCCGGAGGAGCCGCTCACTTGCCAGGTCTCTAATATTAGGACATCTATTTTTTGATTATTTTCATCAGATAAATATTTGAGGAAGATATCTCCCTTTCTTGACTTTGATTAGGCATGGTAGCTGCATTGACCCCCTTGCCTGTGATTGGTGTTCCTGTACGTGCATCTACATTAGATGGACTTGACTCCCTCTTGTCAATTGTACAGGTACTTATTCCCTTTTTTGTCTTCTTTCAATTTTTTTCCCTTCAATTTAAGTCAAATATGCTATTTAAATCTCTACCACCATATGTTTATGGGCTTTCTGGACATGATTATAAATAATCGATCCTCACTTTTGTGTGCTTTTGTAGATGCCAAGGGGAGTTCCAGTTGCAACAGTAGCTATAAACAATGCAACAAATGCTGGTTTGCTGGCAGTAAGGTTGCTAGGAATTAGTGACATTGACTTGCAAGCTAGGTGCGTCTCTCTCTCTCTCTCTGAACAAAAATTTTCTTATTTTTCTTTTGGTAATTATTTGTCTTGGAACTATAAAGTGATGTGTTTGATCCTTCATCGTGTAGGATGGCCCAATACCAAGAAGATAGACGAGATGAAGTTTTGGTAAAGGGAGATAAGCTGGAAAAAGATGGCTGGGAAGACTACTTAAAGGCATGAGGGGAGCAGCTAATTGTTAAAAAACTGGTACAATAGTTAATGCAATGATGAAACAGAATTGATGTCAGGCAAAAAGCTAGAGTTGTGGAAACAATTCAGCCCATAATTTTGTATAATACGTAATCGGGAAAAGTAGACTCTGTCTTTCTAAGGTGAAGCAATCTATTTGATGCCTTTTGTTACTCAGAGAGAACATTATTGTTCTTTTTCTGTCCATCTTTTTTACATTCTCTTTTGTTTGCTTGCAGCTTTCCAATCAATTCTCAAGCTTCATTTGACAAAAGAGGTGATCCTTCGTATTTATATCTCGATTTTCTCATGTAATATTGTAGTACCACACTGTAGGGAGTTTATTTTGTCACATGTGCCCATTCTTGTTCTTCAACATGTGAAAAGACAAAGATAGATCCACTTGCGTGGAATTGGTTTCATGATCAAAGGGTCGAGTGAGCTTATACTAAAACAATTTATTTTTGCTTTTAGTACCAAACTGGACAAGTCAAAGGTACACTTATTATTCTACAGGGTTCAACATTTTGAACATGGCTAGAAATTGCCATGGAATGTGTTTGTTTGAGTTTAAGGTGCATTGCAATTGATATTGAAATGTGTCTTTCAGAAGTTCTCTTGATGGTGGTGACTTTTTAGTCTTGTTTTTTAGGCGTGTATAACTACCAGTTTTAGGATATTGAGAGGGTATTATCTAAGTTCAGAGCATAATGGCTCATGTTTCGCTCTAAGCCCTATTTTACTCGAGGAAAGGTCCTAAGGGGTGCTTGTCACCTGGTGTCTCCAAACCGTCTGGTTAGAGAATCATCGACTAAATCTTGTTACATGGATATTTTAGTCGGCTCACTGTGGGAAACATTGCACGAGCTACAAGGCTCTTTTCTTGGATTAACGCTTCGATTTATATCTTAATTTCTGGTAGGATCGCCTAAGGTGTTGGTTCTAGTCACCGAGAGCTAGTTGTCAGTGCCAAGGGATTTTCCTTGATCACTTTTATTTGTAATCTTTTTTCTTTAATGCAATTGGTTTTCCCAAAAAAAAAAGAAGTTCTCTTAACGAACACATTCGACTGTGTAGTAGCTGTGTGTGAACTTTCATGTAATTCGGTTGAGGTACAGCGGGTTTATATTCAATTCGCTGCTGTTGATGCCCGTGCCTATGCACTGGATTACGACTAGGATAAAAGAATGCTAAATCCTCGACCTGGTATTATGTGTACTCTAGAAGTTTTAGCCGATACTCTGAGATAATTCAAGCTGAACAAGGTGATTAATTTTAGGGTAATTACATTAATTACCTCTTATTTAGTGTAATTATAGGTCAAATCCCTTGTTTTGAGTTTGTATCATAATCTATATATTGTTTAAATTTGATTAATCACGTCCATAGATCTAAAAGATATCAATGGTCCAAATTAAACATATTATATTTAATTATTTATTTTATTAAAAATAATGTTTTATATATAAATATATACTTATCAATTTATAATGTATAAAGATATATTAAATATATATAAATAATATATATACATAATTATATGTATGTATACCTACAATCGGCTACCACCCCACACCACCACTCGTCACGCCGCCGGTTTCCCGCCGGACCACTGTCGATCTTCACCTTGTACAGCCACTGCTGTCCACGTCCAAAACGTCGCCGCCTTCTTCAAGCGCCATCCCCGCCCATGCCCAAAACGCCGCTCCGCCTTCTTCAAGCCAGAAACGCCGTCGTCATTGCTCATTCTGCAAATGTAAAACGCCATCGCCACCCTCTGCAAATTGAAATGATGTTGCGACACTGCCTCTGCAAATCAAAGCAAACATTGTCGCGTCTCCGCCTCTGCAAATCAAAGCAAACACTTTCGCTTCTCCGCCTTTGCAAATCGAAGTTGTTGTCGCCGTATTCGTTCGCCATATCTCATCGAGTAAAGGGTTTTAGTTTGGAGGAGGAGGAAGAAGAAGAAGAAAAAGAAATAAACAAATAAATAATAAAATAGAAATAGAAATAAATATATGTAAATACCTTAATTTGATAAGGGTATTTTAGTCTTTATAAAAAAAATTACAGGCTAAAATGTTCGGGGGCGGCTGTGTGTATAATTTAAATTTTCTTGGGGGGGTTTCTAATAAAAAAATTCACAAGAAGGTAAATGCCCAATTCAATGGGTTATATGTATTTATCCCAAAAGAAAACCTTACTAAGGTAATTTGCCAGCGTTTATGTCACTAGCATGATTGCTTTATCAACTCTGTAGTGTTTTGCCCTAGTTGGGACGGGGTCATTTTATGCCACACCGGTACCAATGGTCCCGGTGTGGTGTATACCATTGGATCCCCCAATAGGGGGTATTTACTAAAATACCTCCTCATCCAGTGATATACATCACACCGGGACCATTGGTACCGGTGTGGCATAGAATTTTCCGTTGGGACGTTCCTAATCCTAGCATGATTGCTTTATCAACTTTTTTATTCATTTCTTTTATTTTTTGGTAATTAATTGATTGCTTTCTCAATTTGCGGATTCAACTAATTTTAAATTTTTTTCGTTGTCCTAAAATACACTAATTTTATACAACTTAATTTACAAAACCCTACTAAGGTAATTTATCAGCGTTTATGTTGCGTGTAAGCCCGTAGATCCAGTCTTTAGTATTTTGCCCTAGTTGGGAAGTTCCTATGATGATTGTTTTTTCAACTTCTTTTTACTTTTCTTTCACTTTTTGGTAATTAATTAATTGCTTTCTCACTTTGCGGATACTACTAATTTAAATATTTTTCAGTTTCCTAAAATACACTAATTTTGTAGAATATTCATCGAAAGTTCGATCGAAACCCGAAACTTTCATCAAAATTTGAAATTTCTCGAAATTTAAAAATAAGATTAAATTATTTTGCATAATCCAGCAAAATTTCGGTCGAAACTCGAAATTCAAAGATAATATTAAATTACTTGTATTTGATTTAAATATTAATGTTTAATTATAACAAGTAAAAATTAATTTTTAGGTATTCTTTTTATTTCTTTGAGACCACAATTATCGGAGTATAACGATTTTAATCCTAAAAATTTCATAAGATTTCGAATAATATATTTTATGAAAATTGTATGTGTTTTGATTTAGTGAAATTTTAAAGCTATTTAATCATCACTTTACTTTCAAATCCTATTACTTTTAAATTTTTTGTCACGGATTTTACTCATACTAATTAACAAAACTCACTATATATACATTATACATAGGGATGTTCACGATTTGGTTAACCGACCGAACCGAACCGAACCGAAAACCGACATTTCAGTTCGAACAGAAACCGAGTCAAAATTTTTGGTTCGGTTTTCGATTTTGATTTTCCGAAAATTCCGATTTTCGATTTTCATTGGTCAGTCAACCAAACTAAACAGAAAATCAAGATGTTATAAATCATATATAATTTTATATTTATAAAGGGGATTATTATGGGATTTCTATAAATTTTAGGGGCTAAAATAAAAGGTTTTTAAAATCCAACTCAATTACCTCACCCACACAGTCACGCTCCGCCTCAACTAGGGGTGTAACTTGAGCCAAACCGACTCGCGAGCTTAGCTGGCTCGGCTCAAATGAGCTCGAGCTCGAGCCTCTTTCCCTCTGAAAAAAGCTCGCAAGCCGGCTCGCGAGCTCCCTTTATTATAATTTTTTAATTAATATATATATATATATATATTATAATATCTATATATTAAAATAATAATATAATTTACTAAAATTAAAAAAAAACTACCTAATATCTATCTGATAGAGAAATAGCACAGCAAAAGCAGCCGAAAATGAAGAACTCTTGGCCCTCTTCTTCCTTTCAAATCGCCACCACCTCCCAACCAAAATACGGCGTCTGAAAGCTAGCAACCACCGGGCACAACCTTCCACCACCATCCTCAACGGTTCACGTTCCACCTTCGGCCTCCAGCAACGCAGAAAGATTGACGCTTGCACTCTTCACCACCGTAGCTGGCGCTTGCCTTGTCGCCACCACTTCGAGCCACCGCCGCTCATCATTGCTTCAAAACCGCCATCAACGTCAAGAGAGCACCATTCTCCTACCCCTGTTGTGACAAATTATAAGATTTTCTTTTTTCTTTTTCTTTCTTCTGTCTATATTTGGGTGTAAACAGGCTCGAGCTCGAGCCGAGCTGGTTTTCAACTGTCGAGCTCAAGCTCGAGCTCCTCAAAGTCGAGCTCGACGAGTTCGAGCTCATGTGTCGCCAAGCTCGACTCGAGCTCGGCTCATTTACACCCCTAGCCTCAACTCTCTCTCAAACTCTCTGCCTAAGCTTCAACACTTCAAATCTCCTCTCCTATTCCTTATTCCTTTTTTCAAGCCCTAGGTAAGAAATTATAGTGGTATTCTGTTTGTAATTTCTTCATTTTGTTTTGCATTGTAAAATTACAGTGGATTTTTTTAATATTTTTTTTCCAAAATTTGGTTAACCATTAAGAAATGAAATCCAATCGGTTAAAATCGAACCGGCCTGGCCTTTACGGTTCGGTCTTGGTTCTGGACTTTGTCAAACCAAAATTTCAATTGGGTCGGTTTGGTTTGAACCGATTGAATATGTACACAAAATATTACTAATATAAAAAATACAAATTAATGTAGTTTAAAGATACAAGAAAAATTAGAAAATATGTATGGTTATGAATTTAGAAAATATTTTCATTTTTTGGATCACCAAACAATGAAAATGCACAGTCCAAGTCAAATTCTATAAAAAATACTCAAATTTTAAATACTATTACACATTTTCCTGTATAACAACCAATCATTTCAATCACTTCACAATCTTTCATCATTAATTACACTATCCCACTATCCAATTCATTCTCTTTCTTGCTTTATCATATTTTATATGATAAAAATTCATATTCAGTTTTCCAAATATTCCAATTATTATTATTAAATAATATTTAATAATATATAATTCGAATAATAGAAAAAAGTATTTTAAAAGAAGTACGAAAATGCACATTACATATCTTTTATAATGTTATTTTAACTTTAAAAATTATATTAAAATTATTATATTATTAATTGAATATTATTTATTTAAAAAGCACAAAATTTAATAATTTATCAAAATTTTAATTATTGTCAACTAATAATTCAAATTCATTTTTTTATAGTGTAAAAGTGAGTATGAGCAATTTATCTTACAAAATAATATGTAATAAGCCGTATTTATTCTCCCGAATAATTTATTTCGTATTGTACCCATATACGCATAGTCATTTTCGTTCTCGTATTTGTTAATTGATTTTTTCACTGTAACTTTCGTCAAAAATTTATTATAAATACCAACTGAATCTGGATTGTTTCATTTTGGTACTAACTTGGTACTTATAGGGTTGCCCACAAGCCGAGCTCTAGCCGAGTCTCGCCGAATTTCTCGGCTCGACCTCGAACCGAGATTTTATATAGCGTTATATGGAACATTATAAGAAAATGAAAATAAATTTGCCTCGATCAAATTGGAAATAAAATATTATGTGTAAATGAAAAAAATATATAAAACTAGTTATGCTCCAATCAAATTAGTACACATTTCATAAAATATTGTATATATGGAACACATCACACTTTTATATTTATCCAATGCGAACCGTATAAGCACACCAACTATTATAAATATAAACGAGCAATATTCAATTTTCTTAAATTTTTAAAACATAAAATTACAAAAAACACACGAAATGAAAAAAAGATAAAAATCAAAAACTAAAAAGAAACAAAAAAGAATATATATTATATATGTGTATACATACATATTACTTTATACATAATCTATAATACTATTCATTAAAAATATTATTCTAATATTTTTTTCTCTATCATTATTATATTCATAACTAACTCAATTATTTCATATATCAATTTCATATATCAAATCACATCTCCATTACTTTCAATTATATTCTTAAAAATACATTCAAACAAATAAATAAAATTAATATTTTTACACGAATTTCTATATTTCACGTTCCTTGAAAAAAAAAAAACTCAACCGGAGCCTCAAGTTTCATTCAAAACTTCCATTTATTTTTATAAATTTTTATAATTTCTCTATAATCACAATCCGTAGATTTAATACTACAAGATCTACAACGAAACCCATATTTAATACACCCCCTCTGCAGAAAGAAAGTTGAGCGCAAAAGATAAAAATGGCGAAAAACAGAATAGTTAACGTCTCAGCTCTGCAATTCGCTTGCACCGATAATGTTGCCACTAACGTCCAAACAGCCGAAAGGTAACAATCTAATCTCAATTTCTGATTTTTTTCTTCTTTTTTTTAATGAATTTTTTCCATTTCATTTTGCAATTCGAAGCTTTAATTTAGTGATTTGAAGCTTTAATTTAGTGATTCGAATGAGCAGCGTGTTTTAATTCCATAGCAGATCCGACAAGTATGGTGAAATAAAACCAATCCTGTAATAACAGGAATCTGTGACATTTTAGGCAGTATTTTAATGTTTTGATTGAACATTGAATAAGTGAAACTCTAATAGTACCAGCTTCTACTGTGGGGTTTGAGCTGATTTATGAAGTCTTGATAGTTCTTTAAATTGATTAATTATCAGAATTGATTCGTTTTGGTGAAAGCAGGGATGGAGCCAAGAATTTCAAATTCCAAAAATCAAAAAATTATAGGGTGAAAAAATGCATTTCTCAAAGTTGAGGGGGGGCGGGGGCTCCATCCCTGCCTGAAAGGAATGGTGTTGGTGCCTTTTATGGGGCGGTAGGTTAGGGGATATGGTGAATGTATACATGATTGTCTCTCAATGAAATAACGAGTTATGGGTTGTTAACTAACATCATATCCTTACAGTTCATAGTTTTCATATGTCCCTAAGTACAAGAGATGTCCATCATCATACATATTCTAGATTCTATGTTCTGGAATTAATATTTTTCCCAATTGGCTATCGATAATCCAAAATCTGATTAATCTTGTGAAGACATATCTCAGGCTTAAGTAGAGTCGGGTGTATACGCCTCTTGGTCCAGTCTACTCTGCCAGAGTCTTATCCTTTTAAATGACCAATTCTATTGTATATTCACTGCTCCTCTTCTCAGGGTCATTTTTGACATGTCAGAAACCTATGCAAAAATAAATGTATATAATTTATGTCAACTTATACTTCTGGAAATTCTATATGCACGTAGCGTGCGTAGGTGAAATGAAATACTAGATGAAAGACCATTGGGACAAAGAATCAGAATTGCGTTATTGATCATACCCTTATGTTGTCTGCTTTAAAAGAAAGGGAAGCGGACATGAAATGTTAACGTTCAGCATGTGTATTAGGTTATGATATTCACAGTTCCCGCACATTTAATCAAAGTCAATTTTATGGAGTTCGAATGCCGCTAAACAGCCATTTACTCGAACTACCTTTTCTGTTCATTTTCATGATGTAGAAGGAATAGTTAGAGATTATATTATTTCCGTGCAGCTGGTGCTTACATTAATAAATTTCATAGAGTATGTTTTTGCATCACGAATTTCGTAGCATTTCATAAGATACTTTTGAATGCAGATTGGTTAGAGCAGCTCATCAGAAGGGAGCCAATATTATTCTTATTCAGGTCTGTACTCTTTAAAGTAATGACATATTGATTTCTTGAGAATATTGTTGTCTGGCTTTCTAGTTGGTTTTATGATTGTTTACTTATTCTCGTGGACTTTTTGGTTGTTAAAGTTATCATCATTGTGTTGTTCTCTGTAACGTTCTGAATCTTCTTGATTAGTATAGTTCCAAAAACAGTCCACAATTTATTTCCTCTCAACTCAGTCGAAATTACCTGAAAATAGAATAGATCCGATTGAAAATAATTTTGCTCTATTCTTTACTTATGATATGTACATTATGCATTCTCTCACTGTTTGTTTCAGGAATTATTTGAGGGTTATTACTTCTGTCAAGCACAAAGGGAAGATTTCTTTCAACGAGCTAAACCTCGTGAGGGGCACCCCACAATAATGAGGTGAGACTGCTTCAGGGCCCCGCCTCTGGAAGGACTATGTTAATTGAAGGCCTTTATGTTGCGTTTGGATTCGAGGAAAAAAAATGGAGCTAAGAATTTCGGATTTGTAATCCTAATCATATTGCAAAAATTTCAACATGAGCTAATGGATTTGGAATTCATGTTGTTATTGTGTATTTATAAATTGTTAGCTCCCAGAACATTCAATCCAGACACAACCCTTGGACTTTGATGTGTTGAATGTTCACTTGAAAAAGCAGTCTAAGTAGCTAAACTTTGTGCGGGTCTCAGGATGCAGAATCTGGCAAAGGAATTGGGAGTGGTAATACCAGTTAGCTTTTTTGAGGAGGCAAACAATGCACATTATAATTCGATAGTCGTAATTGATGCTGATGGGACTGATCTTGGACTTTATAGAAAGTCCCACATCCCCGACGGTCCAGGTTTGTCAAATTTGATTGTAAGCACCTGATAGTCTGATACTATGCTTTTCTGAAGTAAGACTTATTTACATCTTATTATGTTTTCATCAGGTTATCAGGAGAAATTTTACTTTAATCCAGGCGACACTGGTTTGAAGGTTAGTGCCAGTGAATTGAAAGACTATACTTGCGAGGCGTTCTTATCCAGTGAATTTAACACTTTGTTGCATTCTCCTTTCTGATTTTTCACAAAAACTTGGTGGTGCCTACAGGTGTTCCAAACTAAATTTGCCAAAATTGGAGTAGGTAAAGTTTCTTTGCTTTTACCTTTATGTCCTGCGTTTTGATTTAATATTGTTTTACTATTAAAAGATTGAAATGAGAGGTTATTGAACACTTACAAAAGAGGATAACAAAGCAATCTAGGTTTCTGTAAATATTGGAAGCTGAAGATAACTACTCTTTCTTTATCAGGAATTTGCTGGGATCAATGGTTTCCAGAGGCAGCTCGAGCCATGGTACTTCAAGGTGCGGAAATATTGTTCTATCCCACTGCTATTGGTTCCGAACCTCAAGATGATGGCCTAGATTCTCGAGATCACTGGAAACGAGTGATGCAAGGCCATGCTGGGGCTAATTTGGTAAGTTACCTAGAGGAGTTTTAGTTGTTAACTTGATTAATGGTTTGTATGCATCTTATAAGAGTAGCTTTTTCTATTTGGATGAGATATGAATTTGCTAAAAGAAGTTCTATCCCACTCGAGGTAAATAATTGTCTACTTGAACATTTAACTCTCGAGCCAATTATTCACAATCTTGAGTGCACTATGTTAATAAATCAAGTAATTTAGGCTATCTCATCAACTTAATTAAGGCCCACAAGGCAAATGATCATTCAAATGCTTGACCTTTTCTGATACTTACTATGTCATAACATGTCATAAATTATTTATTCCACTGTTCTCTCTATCGGTATTACAATCTTGTGGGCACCACTTAGATGCATTTTTATTCTAGTCCCATGATTGGCTCGATAACTAGGATAACACATTGTCTTATTTGATTTTGAACCTTTGGGGACATTTTAAGAAAGCTTATGGAACGACGTCCATTAGTTGGAATTCATTCTAAAGGAGGCGGAGTCGTTTGCTTACATATTTCATACTGAAGATCAAAAGAAGGGATATCTTTCCTCGTCATGAATTGTTACTGTAGAAAATTGGCATGTTCAAGTGGAAAAAAAAGTATAAATGCGCCTTTTTTTTCCTATTAACAAAAATATTTGAATTATGTGTGAAGTTTTTATTTTGCCAGAGACATTTAAGCCTTTACGCGTTCAGGTACCTTTAGTAGCTTCAAACCGCATTGGTAAGGAGATAATCCAGACCGAACATGGCAAAAGTGAGATTACATTCTATGGGAATTCGTTTGTAGCAGGTAATGCTTTTGGTGATTCATTAGAATTTTCATTGTTGCCACAGCTTTTACTTCACCACCATTTTGGAAATTACTAAAAAGGGCTCTATACGTGTTCTCCGTTGAGTAGGGCCCACTGGAGAACTGATTGCTGAGGCTGATGATAAAGAAGAAGCCATTCTTATTGCACAATTTGATCTGGACAAACTCAAATCCAAGAGACATAGTTGGGGGGTGTTTCGTGATCGACGACCGGATTTATACAAGGTGCTTTTAACGTTAGATGGCAGTGATGTTTCTCGTTGATTTGCTTAATAAAATTTAAAGGCTGTTTTAACTCTTCGTATTTTTTTACGAAAGATAATTGTAGTTCATTCGTCGAATGAATGATCATATGTGGTGTTCACGCATTTATATTTTGATTCTGGAAAAGCTCTACACCTTTAAGAATCTTATTGTAGAAAGTTTGATCATATTCACATTTTTATTTTATCTTTGTAGTCTGATGTGTGCCATTTGTTTCCAAGATTAGAGGAATAAAATAGAAAAGAGTTTGATTCTTTTGCACAAAATCATATTTTTGCTTGTGACATTAGATTTTGGCATGATGTAGGCACGTTTGGTTTAGACTGTTTTTCTGATTATATCCGTATGATTGATTTAATCACCAACTTCATATAGTTAGTTGTTTGATGTTACATTTAGAATGATTGATCATAGAAAAGAATAATTGTTTAAAATCAGTTTCGAGAAATTTCCCATCAAATCAACGGATTTCGAATTACTTAGGCTTGACAAATAGAGATGCTCCACTTTTGTCATATATTCTAGTCAGAATCAATCCCTAATGGGAAAAATCTGTCTGACCGAGTTCAAATGGTCATACTGTCTATATCTCTCACACAGTAAGGTGTATTGTGTGTTGTCTTTCACATACACTTGTCTGAGAGAGAGAGACACAAAATTTATATTCGGACAATTGGACTAGGTCTAGTATAGAATTACCCATACCTAATGTACGTGATTACTAAAATCGCATCAAAAAATATTCTAGACTTGATTTTGACTGATTTGTGGACAAAACTAATAAGGCAGTAATATATGTTCGGTCTGCAGTAGGATTCACTACTAAAATTTTCCAAACAAAAGACTCCAAAACCAAACACATGAAAGCAGAATGTTTTGCTAAGAACATTTATCACCCATTTCTGCAAAAATGTTTGACAAAAAACTTACAAAAACTGGGAATTTTCTTACCTATGAGGGGTGAATTATAGAGTTTTGAGACAATCAAATTGCAAATATGGTGCGGTTCATGTATGATTCACCATATTCATATTAATGTCATTATACTGGAACTTAAAGTCCCACGACTCTCTGAAAATACGAGGTGTTATTCCACTTCTTCTTTGCTTATATCTTCATTGTTTTTCTCCAAACTTTCTTTGTCTTCATCTTCATCTTCAAATACTTCGTCATCAGATTGAACGAAACGCAGCTTCAAACATCCGTTTCCGCGGGATGCATGCAAGAATTCTTGAGTTGGGATCCTTATTTCCTTGAGAATAAACCTTCCATCTTCCCTAAATGATCTAAAGTACACCCAAGGTCTACCATTCCTACCTATGCAAGAAATAGGGGGAGGAAACTCATGTATACTCGTTCTTGATCTCTTTGAATCATTTCTTGTAAAGCTTTTCGTTTTCTCTTCTCGAATATCAAAAGCATTGTCGCTCAACAAATCATCGACGTCATCACAGCTCTCGAACCCGAGCCCTTCGGTGCACATAGATAAACTCTCTGAGTTCATGGAAGAAAAGCTATCACTGTGCCTATGTTGCTTTTTCTCCTGATAAATGTGTGGTATTACATCTTTGCCCCTCGACGGGAACGGATTTACACCGGGGGTGAATGTGGAACTCGATGACAAAGATGAGGACGGAGAGAATGCCGTTGATGATTGGTCATTCTCTTTGAAATGTAACTCGCCGAATATTTCCATGAACGAAGAATCCTTGATTTGTTTCCATGGTGAGAGGGATTCAAGAAATGTTGGAGTTTCAGGTAATGGCTTCTCAAAGATGTGTTCTAGGCCTCCACAAATTGCCATAGTTTCAAACTTCCTTTTTTTTTTTTTTTTAAATCATGAGAAATGAGAAAGGATTATGAGATTGTTGTTGATAAAGTGTTGAGGGAATGGAAACTATTTATTAGGAATACTTGGTTTAAGGGGTACCTCTAGTGGGAAATGGAATAAATGGTTTTGGAGCTTTTCAATTTGGTGGTCACAATTTCCAAAATTCTTATCCTCTTTTGATCCCAAAAATGTTTCAATTTGAAGAATAAAAAGTTTTATCCGCATCACAACATTTTGTAAACGTGGCACACTTTAGTGGAAATTCTTGTTAGCAATCGTAAATATTATTGTACTTATAAGTAGTAAGTTGTATTGTGAGTGATCGGTATACATAAATGTGAAACGAATGAACACTAAAAGCATACCGGAGATAATTGTTATGGAGAAATATTATCTATCACTGTGTGGTCTTCGTTTGTCAACACATTGGTAAGTAATCATTAGAGTTAGTTCAATTATTACTTGTTAAAATCTAGTCAATCAATACCCCCAAATTAAGAGAGATGATAAAAGATGAATAGTTAATAGTTGATAATGATATATAACATTAATATATATGATTTCTACATGTCGGCAGGCTTAACAAAAGATGTTATAGATTTATCGCGAAAATGGAGAATCCAGTTTGGTCATTCTTCCATTAACATAAGAGCATGTTTAGCCCCGCAATTGAAAAGTTCAAATCTACGTTGTACTGCAAACATTATGTTAAATTTAAGGTGTAGTGCAAATGTTATTTTGACAAGTATTTAGCCCTTTTGTATTATCTCAGTTGGGCCGTTCTGCACTATAAAACCACATTTTGACAAATTAGATTCAAGTGTTTACCGTAATCAAATTCCACGAGACAATCGAGCCAAACTCGAGCTAAGTATGATTGCAGTTGATATGACTAATTGCTCATGGTTACTTCTTGGATGTTCAAATTTATTATTTGGATTTGGAATCAATACGAAAGGAAAGTCCTATTCCTAATCCATATTCGAATAAATCCAGATTCAATCTAATCAAACCAACTAACCAAGTATAACACACACAATGTGAGGAATTACACTTTCCCTGCCATGGGTTACAAGTTACAACAACGCAAGTGGGATCCAATATATGCGAATTTCAAATTCGTACGGATTTCGAACAACATTTTTAGTTATGGATTTTCAAGTTGGATTAAATTTTTGTCATAATAATGAAATTGAAGTCTACGCACTGTTAAGAGTCATTTTCTGAAATCATCAAATCACTTCTTCAGATTCACACAAATCATTCAATCGAAAAGGAAACCGAGATTCTCTTGTTTGCAGTTTTATGAACCAAGACTTTTACAGCTTTATGAAGAAAAATTATACATTCCAGGTCATACTTGGGAGGTCCCCGTGTATTATACACACGTGGGGGGTCCATCATCACATATACATGTGTTGGTGGAAATTATTATGGGACCTCTATTACCGGACCTCCCAAGTATGATCCGAAGAAGAGAACCACCAAGAATGTTCTGCTCCAGTTATTTTGCAATTATAGTAATGAGTAAAGGCACAATTTTCTTTTATGATTTTCCAAAATCAAAGTTATCAAACACAAAATCAGAACAAAGCCATCCATCTCATTAGCCTTTATGAGTGTTGCAGCACAAAATCAACAATAAGTTCTCATATGTGAGGAAATATCAGCTCACTGACATGCTTGTCATGAAACAAAATATGTCTTAGGTACATGAGTTCATTTGCTTTTATTTAATCAAAGTTCGAAAAAATTTGATCTCAATCCTGCACTTCTTCAGATTTTGTCTTGCTTGAACCCAAATACCATCCAGTGGCAGCAGCAAAAGTGGCAATACCAGCTACAACAGCATAGTTTCTATATTTATCCGTTGACACTTTAGGTGTTGAAGAGGTCTGGCCACTTGGTTTAGCATCGGCTACAGTACCCGAGCCTCCTGAGCTGGTTGCTGGAGTTTCATCTGGCTTGGGGCCCTTTAGAGCAATTAACCATTGAGTAGAAATTAGAATATGGCTACCCAAGCATAAAGGAAAGAAAAAAAAAACAAAGAAATACAGGATACAAAATTGAAACACTCCGGCTATGTATGGAGATGTTTTTTAGGTGTTTTTAGAAAATTCTTTGGGATTTGTGCATTACGGTATTCTTGTTAAAGTAATGTAATGTTGGTTGTGTTTGGTTATGTTTCTTGAAAATGGTTCGAGTTAGAAAAATGATGCGATTTGTCAAAATGATTCAATTAGTTATTCTAGTTATGATTATATAAATTTAAAAAAATAGTAAGTAAGATAAAAGAATGAATAAATGTAGTACGTAATTAATTATTGATGAGAGATAATGTGAAGGAATGGATGTGTTGATTGATTGCCAAGGGAAAAGTAAAAGTAAATTTGAAAAAAAATTGTTTTTGGTTGAAAATGAGTAGTTGAAAATTTCCAAAAAATATGATGCAGATAACAAAGAACGGAATCTGAAAACATATCCATACGTAGCCTCAATGTTCCCAGAAAGTCGAGCAAAAACAGACCAACAAAAAGCAATTAGCTTTATAATGGAAAGAGCTGACCAAACAGTGTTCTCATTTGATTAAGTTCGGTCCAGTAATTGCCTAGTCTATGTAACATACGCATACCTTACGAGCGAGCTTTTCCAACTTCTCTTGTTCCATTTTCTGCAAATTTGCAAAAGATACAACATTGATTGAATCAGTCTCAAACTTGTGATGAAATATGTACAAGAGTAAGAGCATGCATTTTAAGCAATAAACTATATAAACAGCCTTTGGACGTAAGAACCCCATTAACAAGTGATCATAGATAAATTATCTTATCCACAATGAATTCAAGCCCACTGCAAATAATTAGGTGGTCATTATGCCATGGATGTCATGTAACAAAGAAATGAGAGGGGCCAGGGTGGACACTTAGGGAGTTTCAGAAATATGATGGTCTGTTCCTCCTCATGAAGAAAACAGTAATATTTCTCTCTCGGTCATTAACGCAAGAGAAAACATCTAATGTATCATGATGGAAATCAATTTTAACCTTTGTTTAAAATCATGTAAAATGCTCAATATGTGGGCTAATTATGTATACATCTTTAGAATACATCCTTTAGTGCTCGGCAAACAGCACAAGTTGCTTAATAGTTTTCTCCATGCTCTCGAAGATGCTATATCTACTCCATGTTGCTATTTCCACTGTTGATAATCATGGCATGCATTGTATTTACACAAAAAACTAAAAAAAAAGAAGAGCTATGTTCAGAATAACAGTCAATCAAGTATATAACAACAACCATAGCGTTAGATGACTTCAAATCAAGCATACTGAAAAAAACAACTTGATGTTAAACTTTTAGATATACAAAAATCTATTCTATTCTATGCTCATTTGGTACAAACATCATAATCATTTTTAAACTCAAGGATTAAATTCTGCTCCAATCAAGCAAATTCAACTTGATGAAATATATGTAAGATATATTAAATGAATATCTGCTCAAGCAATGTCGTGATTATTAGTCGTATCAGCACTACATCAAAATATTCATCATATACCATATGAAGAATGAATAAACAATGATTCTATATAACTTGATAACACATTTGAAATTGAACATCTTTTCAGGCATGCGTTAGACTTCACTTGCCACTGAAAATGTATGTTAAAATATATAGCTTCGCATGCCATTTCATAATTTTCTTTGAATTTCAAGTTTGGAGACAGAAGCAAGATGACAAAATGCAACAACCTACAAGCAGCAAGAGTCGTGATATAATAAGTCGACTAACACTCCATACATCTTGTTCCAAGATTAGGAACTTACCTTAATAAAAACATTTTCTGCGGCCTTCTCCTCCTCACTGAGGATTTTGCCACTACTTGATAGCCTACGAGAGATATACCTAGCAGCAATCCTTGTCGCCATGGGAACACGAGATTTTCCTGTCGATTGTACACATTTCGGTCAAATATGCAATCCACGCGATACATTTATTCATAGACATATTAAAACAAAAGAGCTTCTTAGCTAACTTATCAATTACAAAAGAGCATGGATTTCTAAAACAAATAACTGTCTAATCAAACAATCAAATCAATCAACAAAAATAAAGAAAATACCAAAAACATTTAGAAGAACATATAAAAGAGAACCCTAAATGATCAATCCCACAGCAGCTACAAGTTCAAGTTCACGATACATTCACAACGAGAACGACATTACCATAACAAGAACTCGAAATAAACAAGAAACACGTCAGAACTTATTTGTAAAAATTGAATCTATCATATTATAAATATATATATATATATATATATGTCAATATCGGCAACAAAACCGATGAGAAATCCACAACACCACCAAATAAATAATACACAGTCGACCAAGCAAAGACAAACATTCCAGTGGCATCAGATAATGAAAATCATAAATAGGAAATGATAGAAACAGTAAAACTAGCTGAAAATCGAAAATACTATGCAAAAAAATAAAAATCAGAGGTCGAACGAGCTAACAATCCACAAAATTATATATACACATTAGATACATACATACATACATAATCGTAGTAATGTAATACAAAATAAGCAATTAGGATCGAGTAGTTACCAAGAGTAAATCTAGAGAGAGAAATTTGTATGGGGTTTGGAAATTGGAATCGTGTAGAGAGAGAAACAAATGAGAAGAAAAGAAGTGACTTCCAAATAGGAGACTGGAATAGATTCTTTGGGCTGGCCCAAATTTATAATAAGCCCATCAACTCGGGCCTGTATGAAATGAAAAATAGTTTGTTCTAATTTCTTAATATATTGGGTTAAATTCATAAAAACCTCATGTGTTAAATCGAAAATGAAAGAAACTCTCATGTTAACAAAATAGCTTAATAACCCTTTGTGTTCATAAAAATTCTGCGAAAAAATCAAATTTCATTAGAAAATGAGCGTATTTTTTATATTTTTCACATTTATTTACATGCTCATTTGTCATGTATACACTCTCCATACAATATAAAAGGAGTGGTATTTCACCCATAAAAAACAAATATTTTCTTCTATATTTTTAACAAAATTTGGCTTTTTTGTAGAGTTTTTAAGAATTTCTTGCATTTTCGATATAACATTAGGGGATTTTGTGCATTAAACCCTAACATATTTTTCGGTTTAGTTCCTGATGTCATATCTCATTATTAAAATGTAATTAATTTTGTGGAGTTGAATCCAAAAATTTATTCACGTCTAATTGTAACTTTTTTTAATGAATAAAGGGAAATTAGGGAGCAAAAGTCTCTCTCACACTTGCGATCTTCCACTTAAAAGTAGAAGTTGGGTGTATCCAAGCTAAATGTTATTGGCCTTAATTTTGTTACTTGGGTTAAGCATTATTGCATCAAAAATGTTATCTGGCTTTTAAGAAACTATAGGGTTAATTTCACTGTCCGTCCTCTTTTACCATCTCTGAGAGTGTTCCCTCCATATTTGTTTGTATCAATTTGCCTCTTTGAATTCTTCAGAATGCTCCATTCAATGGAAATTCACAATTTAAAACGATTTGGGCAGATTCGTAGCGTAAAATGGTCAACCTAAATCCATTCCCTCCACAAATTCTCGCATGGGGCAAAAACATCGTACTCTATCAAGAAATCGGGTAATTTTGACTTCCTTTGGTTATTGAGTAAGACGATTTTGCTCAGTCAAACACACATCAACCTCACTTGAACAAGTTTTTGGACGAAATGAATTTTGATCGATCATTTTACTGTCAAGAATCCGTTCAAATCGTTTTCCGAACGTGAATTCCATAGAAAAACACCCACGATGGCATTCTGTCTATGAAAAGTTAACTCAAGTAAGCATTCTGCCCATTTTTCAAATTCAGGGCGCTTTGTGCCAAAATACCGCAATTTTCACGTATAAAGACTTGAGGCAACACAAAATCTACTTCTTTGAATGAGAAGCTCCATCTAAATGCTAACTTGATGGATTATAAATTTCATTTTAATGTCTGAACTTAATATATGTAACAACTAACTAAAGGATAGGAAACATTCAACTAAATTGTGGTAATTCCAAAGATATTTCACACTTCACGCAAATATATTTTGTTTGGATCCCTATCTAGATGCGAGGGACCTTTCTTTTTTAAAATCGAAACTTACATTTACAGAAAAAGCTCTAAGCATGTTATCATATAAATCGAAAACAAAAAATACAGAAGTTGTAACAGCTGATCAAAGCTTGTTCAATTATACAGATTTATATATAAAATCAAAAACAACGAAAGAAGAATGAAAAAGCTGAATCTGGAGTCCTAAACATATCAACCTAGAGTTACACAATGGCAGCATATGCCAACACTTATACATATCTTAAAAGAATTAAGCTACATCAAGCTCTTGCAGCCTTTGCAACAAAAACCCGACTCTCCAGATGAAGAATCAAGCAGAAAATGATTAAACAAAGCTACAAACAATCTCTTTTATCCACAGTTAGCCGAAACCTCTTCCAATTAAAGTAAAACAACTTTTGGTGAATGTTTAAAGTAATTCTTTTCAACCACTATTTACGTATATCACCATTTGATTTACTCATGTATTCTAGTACATCATGATTGACCTCATCAAGGAACGAAACAAAACCCATGACACTCGTGAAGCCACTTCCCCCAACATCCTGTTCCTCTATAAGATAGTTTTCAAATACCGTTGCATCATCCTGTCCTCCCCTGATAAACACGAGTTTGGGTGTAATAATTCGTTCTTGCTTCAGTTTGTTAATCGTGGTTCTCAAAAGGCCTGAGTAAGAATTGCAGGAGGTAAAATCATTGGTCAAATTAGCAGAAATTAAAAAAAAAAAAAAAGAAGAAGAAAACATTTATCAGTAAGTACAAGAAATCCCTGTTCTTCCTGACTTTTACGCTGCGTCTCGCCTGGAGGATTTCGGAGCTAAGAACTTCAAATTCATGGCAAATTACTTTCACTTGTTTGGATAATTTTCAATTACCTTAGATTTCATATATTTTAGTAGCAAATTAACCATTTTGAGTTTTCTCTCTATTTTTTGAAATCAATTACGATGAAATTAAAATCCTTAGCTCCAAATATTTCCCCCAAATCAAAACCATCCAATCCAAACGCAAAGTCAAGTCAAAGATGTTGGGTTGAAAGATGGAAACAGATAAAAGAATAACTTACAGTCCTGGGGTGGTGGAAAAGGAAGTGTAGCGTTGGCTGTAGAGGAATAAAACACAATAAGAGTTGTGAAAGCATCAAGGAAAAATATTGGGCTGCCACTTGTTATTAATGCAGCACGACTCAAGGAATGTCGAGGAAATGCTTGTTTATCCGGAGTTTCATACGAGGACAGCAATGGGTATATAGCACGGGTAAGCGAAGACGGTTCCAGAGCACTGCATCAAAAATAAATTTTTGAGTTGCAAGGAGTTTGATAAGTAATTGCTGCATATCAAACTTTAAAGAGCATACATAATCGTTTTTAGGTTCCTTGAACGAACTAAAATGAAAATGTCATAGTAAAATCTCCTGGAAGAAATCATAGTAGAATGAACATGTAAGTTTAATCAACTACAACAACTAATTACTGCCAACAGTTATCTAATGAAAATATTATGAAGTTCTAACATATACACATGGGAACCAGCAAAAAATTTCCTTCTCTCTCTTCTTAGCTTCTTTCACTCTTTTTTTCCTTTTTTTCCTTTAAGCACGTTGAATGTACTAATCAAATATAATTATGACAATGCTCACAATACTATGACGGAAATGTGGTAGAAAATTCTGAAATTCTGAATCTAGACAAGCAAGGGGACATCTGAAATTATTTTGCTATCCAGCTGCATCACATTTCTCCTCACTAAGCCGACATGCCACACTAAGTGCTAATAAAATTGCATTTAGCTTATATCATATACCTGAACAGGCATTGAAGATATATCCGATAGTCCGGATGAACACCTTCTTCATGAAAACGTAGGAGAGGGTTTCGCAGCAAAGCAAAGACTAAGCGGGGTAAAGGTTGCAGCTGAGGGCACTGGTTGAAGTTAATATCAATATGAGAAGTGGTCAGACTTCCTCTTGTGTATTCAGCAATGTTGCACGCATAGTTATACTGAGCTGTAAGATTTACAAGCCACTCATGTAGTAAAATCCTACCCTCTCGTACTCCTTGCTCCAAAGAGGACAAAATCACCTGAGAAGAATTATGGAAAATAAAAAATACAATTCAAATTAGTCTATATTATAGAAGCTATCAGAGTACTCACTGGACAAACATCCTCGATCTGGCAAATTGAAATTGGATTGTTTAGTTATGGTTGGATACAGGCATGACTTGAAAAGACATTTCATGGCATGCATTGAAACCCATGTTATAACTCAAGAAAGGCAAAAGGTGAAATGCAGTTTCGTTAACTGATTTCCAGAAACGAGCATGGTCGGTATCCCATGCAAAAGTATTTTGATAATAAAGCTTGGAGAAATCAAATTTCCGAAATGAACTTGCCAACAGATGAACTTTGAAGCAATATATAGTAACAATGTAAAGGGATCTCGTATATGCACGTCTAAGTTACATTTCATTAGGTTTCCTTCTCTTTTCTTTCAATCTTTTGTTAAAATATACATTGTATTGGAAATGCAAACACAATACATCGGCACATAATGATAAACCATTATAAACAAATATATTAGGCATAAAGCATCCTATTCTGCTTTGGACTCTCTAAATTCTGAAGAATACTCAATTAATAGCAATAGTTAATCATGACATTCAGCGACAAGAGTTTACCTCGTGAACTAGAATGGACAGAACAACTTCAGGATCAACACTATCATAAATCTCGTTAATGTTGCGAGCAACTCCGAATTGTAAAGTCCTAATCCTCAGTCTCCTTTTCAAAGAATATTTAGACCTGCATAAACGTAAAATGCATAACTAAACATATGAGCACTGGAAATACCTGTGTAAAGACAACATTGCTGATGACCCCACAATAAGTACGCCATTTACATAATCTTATTGTTACTTCAATATTTCAACGCTTCATTCAGTCATTTTATTTCTGAATGTCGAATTTTTGCAGTTTAAACTAAAAGGATACAACTAAAGTAACTATAAGGAACAGTTCTCATTAGAAATTTGGAGGACCCAAAAATAATGAATTTTATTTCTTAATTATTAACAGTAATTATTATTTTAATACTAAATATTCTCTTAGTTCACCAAACCACTAATTGAAGCATTAATCTTCAAATTACTGCTTTGGAGTTTTCAAAGCTCTTTTTAGGTAGATGCTGCTTCTTTTTCAAACACGAATGGTGATTGATTCAAACTATATATGGAATTTGCAATTACCTCGACACCCACCCCACCTCCCACCCCAAACAAACAAACAAAAAGTTACTGCAATTTTAGGTTTCCTGACCACGTCATGTGCACTAAATTGGTGAAAAGTCACAAGATTCAAAACTTCTCAACTGCAGCTAAAACTTGGATTTTTTAATATGAAACTTAGTGCATGCATGGGCTCTCATGAATCATCACATATAGTAACCCTTCCTCACAATTTCAGTTACCTAGGTTAAACAATCGAAATGCAAACAGCATGTTCTATTCAAAAAAATGTACAAGGTGATAACTGCACCAAAAGTAGCATACCTATTTGCGGTGCTCGAACCTGAAATTGAGGTTTCATCTGGAGGCACAACCACTGTGTATTGGAATGCAACTTGTATTGTAGGAAGTTCCTTGCCGTGTCTGAAGAAAAATCAAAAGTTTTTAAAAGTTTTTGCTGATAAACACGAATTGGATATCAATAAAGTTTAATGGGGGTGAAACCATTGTAAAATCTTCATCCCAGCTTGGAAATTCATTTAACTAAAAGTCCATTCATTAGCATATGGCTACATCTATCTACTTAGTCCCCAAGACATATGCAGGATGCATGTCAATCGAACACCTCGACCTATGTATTAAATGGGGATTTCCCAATAGGAGCGTTACATATAGACAATCTCATCAAAAACAATCAAGTTTTTGTAGAACGGGAAAAAAGGCTTTCTTAAGTACAATAACAGCTTGTTAATAAGTCGAATTCTTATGTCATAAAGGTCTCTTCATTGTTCTTACTTTAACTAGTACATGTGCAAACTACTGACAGAAGATATTAAAGCAAAAATGAAGAAGAAGAAGAGCGTCAATGTTGAACAATATAATACGCAAACAAAGTACAATATAAAATAGTATGTGCAAACAAAGACAATGTCAAACTCAATGAATTTTCTGTCTGTTGCTTCACAATACATTCAGTGAAGAAAAACTACCCCCCATTGCATGTTCGAGAAGTTACCAGCATTAATATGCTTAGAGAAAAATCAAACTGAAACGAGAACAAGCGAAGTATTTCTTTTACCTGGGAAACCCAGCATCATTCACAAAATCAAAGTCATAAGCATATGTGGCAAAAGAGTCGCAGCAAATAATGTGCTGAACATTTTCATACTCTGGATCGGGGAAGAAATGCCCATACTGTAGCACAAAATGGCGACAATCAGTACCCAATTACAACAATAATAAAAACATTTGAAATTGAAAGGGCTAACGCTTACAGAATGGCCAAGCTTAAACTCAGATGATGCCCTTAGGCGTAGGACACAATTGAAAGCATACGGACGACTTAGCATACGGTACCTGCAAGGAAAGCATTGAGATCCTCTAGATTGACAAAAATAAAAGCAAAAAGTAAGAAACCTTAACACATCTTGAGTTGCCAAAAATATATATCTGTTTTAGTCATTGCCGCTTAAAATCACAATCTACTGCTCCAGGAAAAGCTAAATCTAATACTAATCTCAAGTTTAACGACCATTCTTAAAATAGGAACTTATTACTCACATGTCCTGAGGAAGTGTTGAATCGTCGGTATTTGAATATAGAAACAAGGAGCCGCCACTCTCAATGCTAAGAAATTTCAAAGATGCTAAATCAGTGTACTCATTCGTGACAGCAAATATATCCACACAAACACCAGCTTGAACAGCAACAGCAGCCTGTGAAATATATATCATGATATATTCCCTTACAAACCCCTTAAGAAAAATTCTTTATGTTTAAGGTAAATACCAAATCTTTATAAAATGGAGTCTGTTCAGGGAGTAAAGCCCGATCTGCGTCCTCTCCTTTACTAGCATATTGCTCACCATACCTTCTGGTGTCAAGCTGGCCAAGCCCATAATCTGGAGGACCAGATAAAAATGCAAAAACTCTGGCTGCACTTCAATTTAGTGGGAAACAAAAAGAAAAAGGATTAGCAAGTCTTTGAGCAGTTCACAACGTTCAGAAATCAAATATAAATATCTAATCTCATTAGAGAAGCCTACTTAGATAAAGCGTGAAGAGGAACCAAACAAATTTCCGGCACTGCATAGAAGGATTTAAAAGAATTATATATGAATTCATTGTACCTAGTGCATATGTATTCCCATATTCTGATCCAAGATATTTGAGGAGAGCTTCCATTGCCACTCCAAAGCCTCTCCCACCAAGTAAAACTCCATCTACTCCTTGACCTGCAGCTGTAGTCCTTTCCCATGATGTTGTTGGTCTTAGAGTTTCAAGTGCAGATGCAATACGGTCCTTGCACGTATCAACCTACAACATTGATAACCAAAAATTTGAGTGCTCACTTGCTACCTTCAAAGAAACAGGCTCATTAAGCTAATTCTATAAAAGATATATTGAGAACTAGTATAAAATCAATACAAGGACCACTGCACAAACACAAAATCATTTAACATACTGGAGCCAAAAATGAAAACAATGGCATGACATCTTCGAGTTCCATTGTCAGGTTGCTCTCTGGGGGAATAAACACATTCTTGACCACTGGAATGGGCCCCTGGACATCATACAAGCCTATTTTGTGGCTGAATGTAGCAAGACCAAAAAGTGATCCCGGCCCAAGAGCTGTAAACATAAAATATTCAGACTAGAATTTAACTTATTTTGATAGCTAAGGAATTAGACTAATCACGAAATAACAAACCTTCCAACGCTGCCAGAAGAGCACTTTTAGTAAGTTCCAAAAACTCTTCTGATGCTGCGGAAGACAATTTAGGGAAGATACATGTTAGACATCCATAAATTGCATTGACGTAAATGCATAACTGAAAGAGGTGCTCCGGTGAAGTGGTTTATTGACCATGTTAACACACTCTGTAACTCACATGAGGATAGAATATTTAATCTTGCAAATTATGTTCATGTTGCAGCTTTTTTTCAGTGGACTCATATAACATCAACAACCACCAAGACCTTCAAGCTTAACACAGGAAGTTGTTGTTTCCCTACCTTCTATGTTTCAAATGTGACTACGAGCACCTGATACTTACCGTATGGTTTCCTAACAATGCATCGAAGCAACAAATTGTTCTCATGAGTCATGATCACTGTATATTTCAAATACTCAATAACCAAAAACTATTTTTAACATTTAATCACCAAATTGATATGAGGAAGGTGAAGAATTTATGTATTGACAAAAACAAAACCAAAAGTAGTTGACAGTTACAATATTTGACCATACAGTTACACGGAATCTTACAAGAGAGATCAACCGCAGCAACATACACTGGCTTGGCTTGCATTTCTTCAGATTCTTCCACTGGTACCACAAACAGAACAATAAAACATTACATACAACCAAGACCGCTGGCTGACCTATTTGTAGTTATAATAACATGGAGGGGTAAACTTCAAGAACTACAATACATGGCGCATGATAACATGAAGGAAGTAAGAAATAGCATGTATTTGCACCTCACACCAACAAGATGGCATTAAAGAATTTCTTGTATGCCTGTTTATCACACATATGTATATATAATATCCACAAGGTAAAAAACTCCTATGCCTGCTTAAAATGTGATCTGAAGGCAAATAAGAAACCAATTCAACTATATGCAACCAAAAAACCAAGCTATAGCAACCTTCAGTGCATTGCACTGCTAATCTTTATCGACATAAATAAGCATTACAAGTTAAAAGTGGTACAAGTTAAGCACAATATTTCTTGATATGATCATATCCATGATACCTGATGATGTCCATTCAATCTTCAGCTAATAATAACAAACTCTAGCACCTACTACAAGTATATGGCACCACATGGTACTGTAGGTTCAGCTTGCCTAAATTCTCCAGCGATATGGAATTTGATCTTAATGCAAAAACTACTCCAGCACAGAGAAAATTCTTGTAACTACCATGGCAATTCCATGTTGAAAAGGGTCAATATTATAATATCATAGCAAATTCTCATTCTGGCAGAGCACCCAACCGCTAAAGCACAAAAGACAGTATCACATATCTACTACCACACACCTTAATCAATGGGATTTCAGGAGGGTTAAATGGGTTAAAGTTATGAACTGTAATTCCTTAAATTACACAATCTTGGATCAGTAATGCTGCCAACGCAATTATTCCCAGGAAAAAGTGCAAGTGTGGTACCACCACACACTAACGACAGTAGGTTGTGCTTTCCTCTATCAGAACGGATCACGTATTAATAATTCACAAATGGAACTACGTCAAGCAATCATACATCAATTCATTCTTCATACTAGCAGAATTGCACACAATAAGCTAAATCACACTAACCAACGACAGTATCTTATACTTTCCCCAATCAAAACGGATTAAAACTTCACAAATTAAACTACCTCAAGCAATAATACAACTCAAAATTCACTCTCCATACTATCAAAATCGCACCACAACACAATAAAACCACACCAAACCAACGACACTATGCTACACTTTCCTCGATCGAAACAGATTAACAATCCACAAATTGCACCACCTCAACATCTCAAAACAACATCAAAACAAACAAATCCACATAAACAAACAGGATAATTACTAGGCAATTCGAGGTCGACGAAAGAGGACGTGTTCTCCGGACACGATTGGGGGAGCGAGTACCGCGCGATGGACTGCGACGAGAGGCCATTGGTGGTGCCGCATAGGGCGCAGTCCCAGGACCACTGGTCCTGCTCGCAGTAGGAGTTGTAATACGCCCAACAATTCTCGCATCGCGGCAACAAATCGCCGCCGGATCCGTACACCGGCGGGACGCCGTTCTCGTCCTCCGCCGCGAACGGCGTCAGCGTGACGCCCCACGGCACCCCGCACTCCTCCTGCTCCCTAGGGTCGGCCGGGAACCGGACCATCGAAGGCCGAACCGCCATTTCTGGATCCGAATTTGTAGAATTTGATTGAATTGGGGTTGAAAATTGAGAGTGGGTTTAATCGAGGTTTTTTACTGGTGGGATTTGATTTCTGTTGAATGAACAATAGGGGTGGTTAAACGACCCGACCCGAATGAAGCTTTGCTGCGTAACAAGATCCAATTATATATTGCCACGTTGGCTCTTTTTGGATCATGTATTGTAAATGATTATTGTATTTACCTCTGCACATGACAAGTGTTCAAAATTCAAATCACTTAAAAAATTAATATGACAAGCTAGAATTAGCTTAAGATTTAAGCTCCGACTTTCTCGGAAGGCTTGGAGAAACCCTAAGCGGTCGTATCTACTGTTTTCTCGCCGTGAGACCGCCGCCACGGCCATGGACGGGCCGGACACCGGCCAGCCACCACCTATGGTGGTTACACCTAACAAGAATACGAAAAAACTAAATCGAAACTATGTCGGGGCAGATTCACTCGACAATCCGAATACTACAAAATCTCACAATGAAACATTCGACGGAGCAGCACATACCGAGAACGTATGGAACGCGACAAACTTGAAGGAAGTTTTGAACCGAAGGCCAGCCGCCATGGAATACTACACTGGAGAAGGTGAAACAGACCTCCTGGACTCCTATCAAGACTCGGCTGAACCCGGCAAGGATATAGAGGAGAACATCCCGGAATACATTATCCCCGATGAAGAAATCCGCGTTATGGCTACCCCTTACCGTCGAGCCTTGGTGATCAAAATTCTTGGACGTAAAGTTGGATACTCCGTGTTGCGTCAACGCATCAAATCTATGTGGAAAATTCCCTATGAGTTGAATCCGGTTAACATAGGGAATGAATACTATTTGGTAAGATTTCGGACGAAAGAGGACTATGATAGAGTATTGAAGGAGGGACCATGGATGATATTGGGACACTACCTCACTATTCATAAATGGGAGCCTACTTTTGACCCGAAAACTGAAACAATCCCCTCTACGTTGGTTTGGGTCCGTTTTCCAGATTTACCCATTCATCTCTTCAATGAAAAAGCACTGAAGGGAATGGGAAGTCTCATTGGCAAGGTTATTAGCATTGATAAACACATGAAGCAGTCTCTACGGGGTAGATACGCAAGGGTTTGTGCGGAGCTGAACTTGAAAAAGCCATTGATATTTGGTCTACAAAATGCACAATGAGTCAACAACGAGACTCGAGATGGAGTAAGGTTGGCCAAAGATATGGAGTAACTATCCATATCGCCCGAATGAAAACATCCGAGACAAAAAAACTAACACCATGCCAGGTCTTCACATGGAACACTCATTATTTACACAATCGAGATCTATCTATTAATTAATCCAAAATTGGAGGCTTTGTTGGACTAGGGTTGCAACTCGAGTCGAGCCGACTTGCGAACCTAACGAGCTAGCTCAAATCGAGCCTAATTGTCTATGTGGGCTTGCGAATCGTCTCACAAGCTTCTCAGTTTTTAGTATATATTTTATTTTATATTATTAATTAGGAAAAATTAGTAAAATTCCCTTATGACAAAATTTATATCCAAAAAAAATTAATGATATATTTATCAATCCAAAAACACTTAGGCTTTATTTATTTGTATTTTTTAGTTCAAATCCTAAAAAAAAATCGTGGAGTGCGCATTATGGGTATTCGTGTGAATTTTATGTGATGTCTTGGTGTTTGTTTATGTTTTAAGAATATAGTTGGAATTTGTAAAATGTATCAAATCAATAATGATTAGTTGATGTATGATAGATTAAATGATTGAGTTAATTATTTTTGAAATGATTTATGAATAAATAAATAATAAAATAAGAGAGATGAAAATGTTAATTTACTATTTAAAAAATAATAAAAATATGAAATTATAATTAATAAATAAAAAATAAGAAGTAAAATAAATAAATACTTTTGACAAATATGCCTTAACCCCCCTAGTTTCTAGCAGTCCGACAGTGGTCCAACAAACATCTGACATTGATCCAACGATTGTGCCAACGGTGGTCGGGCGGTGTTCCAATGAACGCACAACAGTGTTCTGTTGGTGGTCCTGCCAATGTCCGACAGTGGTCCTCAGTGGTGTCGGCCAGCTTTTGCTATTTTATTTTATTTATTACTTTTTTTAATCATATTTGTTTTATTAATTATTTATTTAATGAAATATAAATTAACAATTATAAAGTATAAAAGAGGAATAGAAAATAATTATTGGAGTAAATGAGTATTAATGGATGTAGTGATCGATGTATAGCTATATTGGGGAATGAGAAAGTGAATTTGAAAAAATGTGTATTAGATTAAAAATAATTTGTAGTGTGAGTTTTGTAATCCATAATACTGAAAACATGATTTGAAAACATAAACAAACAAGACTTCAACATTTAAGGTTAATAAATTTAGGAAAAATTACTAAAAAACCCCTAAAATAAATTTTTATATCCAAAAAACCCTTGATAAAATTTTTCAATCCAAAAAATCCATCCCATCAACTTTTCATTCCAAAAAACCCAAGATTTAGGGTTAATAAATTTATGAACTTAATTGCCCTTAGCATTCTAGACTAAAAATTTAATTACCGTATTTTTGTATAGAGATTTATTAATTTAAAAATTTTATATTGATTATTGACTAAATATAATTTTATTTTTAAAATTTTCAGATTTTTATTCTTTTTAAAAATATTTATAAATATATTTTTTTAGATGATTATCATAGTAAAATAAAAAAATAAATTATATAAAAGTATTGAAAATATTTAATACTAAAAATAAAAATCTGTATTATTCAACTTATCGATTTGAAAATTTTAAAACAAAAAAAAATCGAGAAAAAAAATTAATCGTTCAATTCTTAACTTAATAAATGAAAGATAATTTAGTCAAAAAAATTCTTAATCTTAACTTTTGGGATTTTTTGAATGAAAAGTTTGTAGAGCGGGTTTTTGAGATTGAAAAATATTTTCATGAGTTTTTTGGATATAAAAATTTATTTTAAGGGGTTTTAGTAATTTTCCCATAAATTTATGAACTTAGTTGTTATTTACATTATAGATTAAGAATTAATCGATTGTACTTTTGAATAATATTGAGAATTTAGTTATTTAAAATGTTTATATTGATAACTGATATTAATTATGATTTTAACTTCAAAGTTTCGGATTTTCAACCTTCTTAAAAATTTAAAAAGTAATTTTAGATAATTACCATATTAAAGTAGAAAACAAATTCCATAAAATTATCTAATATTTAAAAAGAATTTGTACTTTATAAATATCAATTTAAAAAATTTAAACAATACTATTTTGATACAAAAATCATTTGATTAATTCTTAAATTATGAAATGAATGACCATCTATTCCAAGAAGTTATTAACCTTTATTTTGATTTTTTAAAATAAAAACTTTGTAGAATGAGTTTTCGAAATTGAAAATATTTTCACTGAATTTTCGGGTATTGAAAATTATCTTCAGGGAATTTTAGTAATTTTTTTCTTATTAATTATTAATAAAATAATAAAAAATATAAACAAAATTGGACTAATTTGTCTTCACTCTCAGTCTTCTCTCCCGTGAGTATAATACCCAAAAATCCCAAAATTGAAATTGAATCTCTACCTTACTGCCACCCTGCATCCACCTCTCACCCTCCCCCAATCCGCCGCGCCGGATAACCACCACCACCGCCGCCGTGAGACTGGTATCTTTCTGTTTAGTTCTTTTTTTTTCCAGAAAATGTTTTCCTTCAATTTTGTTTTAATTAGGCTTTGGTGTTCTAAAATTAATCCGTTACTGTGTTACAGTATTACTGATTTGATTCAGTCTTTGTATAAATTCATAAGAATGGTAAAAATAGGTTATTTACTACAACAAAATTATACTATTATAATAAAAAAGACAAATATGTTGATACAAACAAAATATATTCTGTAAGCTGTGAATGTAATATGTATACATTTCTCACACAAAAACTGTAATTCAAACTGAGCAATGACAAAGTATGTATGATGTTATGTGCTGAATTATTAATTTAACACCCAATTAGGGTTTCAGGAGGCCCTCCCAACCTTCGAAAACTATGAATCGTCTCAAATCCGATTGCGCCTGCAATTTTTGATACCGGTGAGGCTCAAACAGGATTCCCGAATGCCTTTAGAATGCAATTTGTTTTCGTTCACTAAATTGCGTTTTCGTTTATGATGGGTCTGCCTAATTTTTGCTGTTGAATGTATGTTATAATTAAAAAAGAAAAAGAGTGACAAGTTTTGATGGTTTGCCTTATGCTACTAGATATACTCGTCTGAACATTTATGTGCAATTGCAAGTTTTGAAGTTTTGTGGGCGATTGTCAATTGAGTTTGATTCATATATGTACTTTCCAGGCTGCTATTTTGCTAATCCCCTTGACAGGCAGAAGTCATGAGAACACCGGGAAAATGTTTTTATGCATTTATGCGAGGAAGGGGATACATAATTAAACTAAGTATCCGGGCAAGAAATTGCTAGCCCTGATTTACTGCTATTGCAAAAAGATCCCAAATATTTTGCTGGCATTCAATCAATCTGTTGCAGAGAAATGAACATTATCTCTATCCGTTCCTCATTCTTGTCAAAAGCCAGAATATTTTCCTTTTCATACTGTTCAGCGCCCCTTAATCATCATCATCAACAAGAACATGATGAAAAATATAGAAAAAAGAACCAAGAGCCTTCTATTGGCTCTACAGCTCGAATACAAAAGCTTATAGCCTCTCAATCAGACGCACTCCTTGCAAAAGAAATATTTGACTTAGCCGCCCGTCAGCCCAATTTTCGCCATTCATACGCCACCTTCCACACACTTATCCTCAAACTTGGTCGTTCTAACCAATTCTCTCTCATGAATGCCCTTCTCTCAAGCCTCAAGTTCCATGACTATTCCATTTCCCCCTCTCTCTTTACTCACATCATTCAAATCTACGGTGATGCAACACTTCCCGATAAAGCCCTCAAAACTTTCTATACAATTCTTGAATTCAACATCAAACCCCTTACGAAACACCTCAACTGCATCCTCGAAATCCTTGTTGCTAACCGTAACTTCCTCCGGCCTGCATTTGACCTCTTCAGATCAGCCCATAAATATGGAGTCTCTCCCAACACCAAGTCCTACAATATTTTGATGAGAGCTTTTTGTCTGGACGACAACTTAAGCATCGCATACACTTTATTCAATCAAATGTTTAAGCGGGACGTTCTTCCTGACGTGGAGTCGTATAGAATTCTAATGCAAGGTTTATGTAGGAAGAGTCAGGTTAATAAGGCTGTTTATTTGCTGGAGGATATGTTGAACAAAGGGTTTGTTCCAGACACATTAAGTTATACCACTCTGTTGAATAGCTTGTGTAGGAAAAAGAAGCTTAAAGAGGCTTATAAGCTTCTTTGTAGAATGAAAGTCAAGGGGTGTAACCCTGATATTGTACATTACAATACAGTGATTTCGGGGTATTGTAAGATGGGCCGAGCTGCTGATGCTTGTAAGGTTCTCGAAGACATGCCTTCGAATGGGTGCTTGCCAAATTTGTCGTCGTATCAGAATATTGTTGGGGGCTTATGCAATCAGGCCATGTATGATGAGGCAAAGAGTTATATCAAGGTGATGATGTCGAAGGGATTTTCTCCACACTTCTCAGTTGTTCACCTGTTAATTAAAGGTTTTTGTAAAACTGGTAAAACTGACGATGCTTTTGAAGTGTTGTTTGAGTTGTTGAGGCATGGGAACAGTCCACACGCTGACACATGGGCCGAAATTTTACCCAGGATCTGTGAGGCACAGGAGGAAGATGCCATTAGAGATGTTTTAAAACGGGTTTTGAAAGTGGAGATAAGATCAGACAGTAGAATAGTGGATGTTGGAGCTGGATTGGAGGAATACTTGATAAAAAAGATAAAAACTAGATCGAGGACAAGTTAATTATTCATGTAAGTTGCTTTTGTGATTGAATCTCGCTGCATGGAATTAATCAAGGATGAGTGTTATCAAAATCTTCAAAATGGTGTTCAGCTCTGCATATGCTGCTGACTAGCCCTCATCCCAATTTTTTTTTTTTTTTTGGGGTGGGGGGTGGGACACACGAGGCCGTAAGAGGACTAGAAGTAAAGAGAGCAGCAGATGCTCCACTAAGCCAGAAGACTGTGATTCTAGAAACTTGTTTCAGAGCATGTGGAAGATAGGACTGCAAGCTTCTTCAACTGCTTGTACAAAGTAAATACTCTTAGGTTTGCATCATAACACTTTCAGCTCAAATCTAATATGTGGAGTGATTTTTAAAGAGTTTTAGTTGAAAATGAAATAATGTACTCATCTAGCATCTTGGTTTAGTCGTTTAGAGCATCTTAGGCCCATAGTTTGTTCCTTTCCTAAAAATTCCACTTTATCCAATGCAAAGACAGCTGCGTTTCTGTTTGGGTAATTTCTGTCTGTTAACTGTTCATTGTAATTCTCTGCTCGCCATTAATGGCTAAAGAGTAGCCCATGCCCTTATATCTTACCTTGAAATCGCAGCCCTACTCTCTTTTTCTGGTATTTCTGGTAAGTTCATTTCTTTTCTTTTGGCGCTTTATGTATTTCTTTTGTGCTTCACTTTACTAACTTTTGAAGTTTGAACTGTTCGTGTATGGTAATCTTTTTGCTTGATTTTTTTTGGGCATTTCTTTTCTGTAAGAATGGATGACTGTTGCGCAAAGGATGACCAAGATTTGTTTTGGGTCATAAACAAAAATGTGTTTTTTATGTTTATAATAGGAAAATGGTGTTTTGGTGATTGCTATAAAAAGACTGAAAGAGTGCTCAAATATTTAATTTCTTTTTTCTTGCCTCAAGGAAGGGAAATTCTTGAAGCCAAACTCAGAACTGTAAATTTTCAGTTTTAAAAGCTCAGCCGAAATTGGAATGTCGTGCCTCACTCGAAATCTTTGTTTGAGTTAATCTTCTTGTACAAATTAACTTGTCACACCAGTGAGCTCTACTTGCAGCTCGCGAGCTATCTTGTTCTTGATATTTCGTGATGCGACCTTCATATATGATATTTTACACACAAACATTTATAAAGTCATTTGTTGAATTCAATTTTGTATAATATCTTTCTCTCTATCTATGTACAATGACTTGTCTTTGCTGCATTCTTACATATTAAATTTTATTTTTTTCTAGTTAACTCAGTCTCTGATAAAAGAAAGAGAAAAGGCTGATTAAAATGGAAGTTGCTCAAGATGAAATTGATTTTATTACTGTATATCAATCTGATCATTTCATAACACGTCCAATCCCGGCACTCCACCTGCTCTGGCATCGTCTGCGAAGAAGCGGAAGAGGAAGGGAAAGGTCAAAAATCAAGTTTACTAGAGAAAACTACATCTCCAAGTAATAGCACATATTTTTTCAACATTAATAATAAGCAGAAGGTTACATTTTGGATTTTCTATTAATTTTTTTTTTTTTTGTATTGTAGATTAAGTTCACAATTTTTGATAGCTTAGCCTTATAGTTTTGCCTAGCTTATGCTACTTAGATTTGTCTCGTTGACTGAAAATGCCCTACGAATTAATAGTCTTAGGTTTATGCATATATGAAGTCATATGCGTTTATAAAAAGATGGCTGAAGGAGGATGCAATCACATACGTCTAATTTAATGTAATTTGGAGTACTTGTGCTGTTCTTAATGCTTTATCTGGATTTACAAATGTTATTTCCTCATTTAACTGGTAAATATTGATCCTAAGTTGGAGTTTTTCTCTTTAGCTTATTTTTGTTCGCTTCGCTCGACTTCTTTGAATTTTTTTATTTTGTTCGCTAAAGTAATTATTGCTACATGTCAGGTGTCCCGAACTGCTATGTCTTCAAGAGTCGCTTGCAAGAGTATGCTCAGATCCCGGTTAGTTATGTACTCTCTACCATTGGTAATTAACTTTAACGTAGTTTGTTATGTATTCTCTCCGACTCTCCTCCCACGAAAGATGTCCTGTTTGACCTTTATTAGGAATTATCAAAATTAAACTGTGTACCATTTGAAACCCTTTTTCGGTAAATAAACGTATTTACATATTGAAACTATTGTTGGTATGAAAAGAAAACAAAAGAATTTATTTACTTTTCAAAACGTAAACGTATGTCATGATTTTAGTTTAATGTGTACTAATGTCTGTTATTCATATATAAAATTTTCTTTCATGAATATGGTTACCGTTTTTTGCAAAAATAATATAGATCAATATTTCTCTATAAAATAGAAGGTTAATATAGTCTAATTTTACAATATATACTTACTTTTGAGGGACAAATGAAACTTTTGTGGGTCGGAGGGTGTATCTTAGTTTCGAGAATTAGGTATAATATTTTTGGCATAATATCATGATCAGCTTATACACTAACTTTTGAAAATATATTTCAGCATGAAACGTGCTTTTCTTAAAATAATATTCAAATGATCTGAAATTTACACACACAACTTGTGTATATAAAATAAAATATGTTATAAAATACCATTTTGATGGGGTGTGATGAATAATAATTAGCAGAAACAATTTATCTATACTATTAATTTATTTATACTATTAATAAAGAAAAGAGGTCTTAGAGTAACTATCTTTGGTCTGCTCATTTTTTGGTATGACATGTTGCACCCACTAAAACTTTGACAAGTATCAAAGTTAATTTTCGCCACTCTCATTTTCTCTTCTTCACCTTGTTTCCCTTCTCTCTATCTTCTCTTTCTTTATGTTTTTCTCCTTGATTCTCTCTATATATTCTTTTTCTATTTTTTTATGTATTTTTTCTCTTTCACTAATTTCTAACTACTTAAAAAATTGACATAAAATTATACATAAAATTTATGCTCACAAGCTTTCAAGCAACATATTTGGTATTGAGAAATTTTTATTACAAAATAATTTATTTATAATTCTTAAATAATTAAGCACATGCATCGAATGTGCCACCGCGACTAGTTATTACTATGGTTGCAAAGGCGATCAGAGAAATAAATAAGGATCACATAGTTTGTATGACTAAATTGGGGTGTGTTGAAATTGAAATTCAAAGTACAGAAAAAATACAAGAAAAGGTAAAATATATGGTATACCCCCACCACTACGACTCTTTATTTTCAGTTTTTCCAAATAAATTACCTATCTAATCCAATTTTATCTATGTCTATAAGTATAAAATTCAACTATTCCACTATAGCGTATAGGTAAATTGTATAGCAAAGCCTCTACCTGCAAAAAAAAAAGAGAATAAAAAATGAAGTGAGATTAGTCATAAATATGATATCCAAATATAGAAAGTGTAGACACAGATCAAATCTTTTATTCCAATTAAGTGTTTCAGATTGCGTAATGTTTTATACATAAACACACTTTTTAAACATAAGACTCGTCAATGATTATGTACAACATAATTAGTGTGGACCATGGAGTAAAAGATATTTAATCTACGAATTTTACGGTATCTTTACCCCACCCAACCAACGCCAATAGAATGCTCTCGGTCTATCCAAGAATTTCAACTACCGTAATCCTGTTTCAACATTTAAAGCGACGTCTTACCAAACGCGGCAAACCTTAGTGCATCTTTAATCATCATGTTTCCTTAATAATCACAACATGATTTTCTCCTTAGATCAACTAACTAATGATGTCCTAAACCATGTTCAAATTGAGCTATCATGACTCACTTTGTTACTAAACTTTGAGTAATCCTGCCTACTTAGGTTGAAATTAGGTGTAATTAGGGGTAATTCTATGGTGGACCGGGAGTGTTGCTCCTGGCCAATCACTTAGGTTGAAAACCACCCCACTCAAATTGTGTGGTGTAAAATAGTCCACCTTAGTGTAATTAGCTAGCCAGACAAACTTTGTGCTCATATCATACAAAAGGGAATAGTCTATCTATCTACCTTGTCCTACTTGAGCACTGATGTAAGATCATGGTGGGCGACATGATATTGAAGCCCACAAGACAACTTTTGTTGTTCAAGCATCATATTGATGTTACATCTCCACAATAGGCAACCAAACCACAATAATTTTTGTATACGCTAGATTTTATGTGGGCCCCACCAATTCCCGAACCTCGTGATTATTATCTTAAACTATTCGAGAAATCCTAGTAAAAAATTAAAGCAGCCCAAATCTAGAAAATTTACTTCAATCCATCAAACTCAGTTGTATTCCAAATCAAACTATAACCACAATAATTCGTGTATGTACTAGATTTTGTGTGGGCCCTCGCTACATGGACTGAATCATGAAACTTCCAAGTATGATCATAAAATTTTCAAGAAATCCCAATACAAAAGTATCCCAGAGGAAGAGAATTTACTTCAATGCATCAAACCCAGGGGGAACCAAATCATACCAAAAAGGTAACAATTTCAAGCTCGAAAAATCAAGAATGACATACGCAAGTGGCAAAATGACGCAATATATTTCCACTTGATTAAAAGAGAAGAAGAAATAAAGACGAAAAATCTTTCGCCATCGCGGATAGAGGCCTCTCTCAAGAAGAGACAAAAAGAGGGGAAAAAAAGAAAAAAAACGAGATTTCAAATTTGGCGGTTTATTAAACAAATAAGAGGTGCTAAAACTTGGACCGTGAAGGAGGCTTATCGATGATGGAAGCCGAAATGGACTTTTGTGTTGAAGAAGATAGGAATCCCTTTCACAAATGAGAGATTCATATTGCATTATTCCAAGTGGAGATTAGGCCGATGGTGATAGAGACTCTTTACCATTCTTCAGTAAACAATAACGGCAGAAGGTATCCTAGTATAAGTTGGTTAAACAGTTGACCAGTATTCTAAAAATGCCCCTTCGCTTCTACAAACACGACTTGGTCGAAATTTACGGCCCGTTTTGACTTCTAAACTTCAAATGAGATCTTCTAATGCAGCTTCCTATTGCGTCTCTTATTCCAAGACATATATTAAGTGACATGCAATAGATAGTTTCTTATTCCTCCATTAGAAAACTTCATCAATCTGTAACGTGTCACTTATAATTGTCTTACAATAGGAGATGCAATAGAAAACTGCAATAGGAGATCTCGTTTGCTAGACTTGAGTTGATTATTTGTAGGTTATAAATCCAACTGGGAATTTAGTTTGTTTTTAACAAATGGCTATAACCGACTCCAAGGTAATTTAAAACGGTCATGAACTTAGAAACTCACAAGTCCAATCATCCAAAATTTATCGGTATTATCCCACCAAAATATACCCATTCACTAGTAAGGATATGACATCACTAACTCCCGAGACAATAATGTAAAGATACACAAAATTTTCATTTCTTCAACTATCATCGAAAGGCAAAAATGGAAACGTAAATATGGGACGGAGCCAAAATTGTAAGTAATGCTATTATATGTGGAGGAAATATCTTTATATGCAAAAGTCACGGAGTACCTACCTTAAAAATTTCCCCGAGAAAGAACTAAGTTTTAACTGTGAAGAAACTTCACGAATTAGTCTTCTATCCATCCTTCTCACCAATGAGATGTATATTCAGCTAAAAGAACATATCTGATATCAATAGAACTATCTGAAGAAGCAACAAATTAAAGAAATATATGACCTGAAAAAGCAAGAAAAAGATATAGATTAATCCCAACATATCAACTCTATCATCATAAAACGAACACGGTAAATTTACACACGTCCTTACGTTTTTCTGCGAAGCAGAGTAATCCATGCGTGGAAGATAACCCTGCAACCCAATATTATACACAGGACTACCATCAGGATAATATAATCCATAGTTCCTCTCAGATACTGGGCCGGGCTTTAAATTCTCGTTAAATAGTGCAAAAAAGAATATGTCGACTGGCACGGACGGTCTAGCTGGCGTCCCTTCATTTTGCGCTATACGATTTAGCAAATTCCCGTTATACAATCTTGCGTTCTCCGGTGTGGCCCCCACCTCATTCGGGTCGCCTCTCGAAGGCCAACCCGTCTCAGAAACCTTAACTAGTATATCATTATGGCCTAACGCTCTTATTGCTGAATAAACGGAATCAATTTGCGCATATAACATGTTATCATAATGCAAGTTTGTGACTGGATCAACCATCCCGGGATTAGGTTGGAAAAGGACATAGCTCAAAGATACCTCTCCCGAATTATCCTTATATGCGAAAAACGGATAAGCGTTTATAAGGAAAGGCGAGCCTGTCTGAGAATGGAAACTGAGTATACCTTGGATATATTCATTAAGATCTTGTCGGAATGTTCCGGAAGAAGGAGGAAATGAGTTGCTTAATATTTGGAACGAATGAGCCGTCGTGACGTATATTTCCTTGCTTAACCCTAGACTCACGAGGGCCGAGTTAATGGTTTGCATGGCGGGGAGCAAATATGACATTAGTTGAGTGTTGTTGCCCGAGAGGATTTCGTTACCAACAGTTATACATTTGATCTTCGTTTGGGCAATGTAGGGTTGGACGTGTTGTTGGATCCAATTTCGGGCTTGAGCCGGATCCATCATTTGTTGGAGATACTCGTTTCCTAGCCCGATGACGAATTCAACCTCAGAATTCGCGAATGCCGATAGGACAATGGGGTCCGCGTCGTAAAGTTTGACTCGGGTTATGTTGAGAGATCCGAGGAGGGAGGCGACGCGTGATGGCGATGGGAGATTGTTGGCGATTTGACCGTAGTTAATTCCAACCCCGAGGCTCCGGATACTAATGAATGAATCTGAAGAAAGGTAAGAGAGTTCAAAACAAGTGTTGATTGTAAATTGAAAGATTTAAAATGAATGGAATTTGTAAGATTTAGAGGAATTTCTTGCTAATTTGAGTAAATTCACAAATATTAGTCAAACTTAGCAATAAACTAATAACACCAACATTCGCTTGAAAACAGAGAGAAAAAATGAATGAAAATAGTGAAATTCAAAGAAATTTCTTGCTAATTTGGGGAAATTCATCATAATTAGTCAAACTTAGAAGCAATAAACTAATAACACCAACATAGAACAGAAATATTTTAACAAATATTAGTGATCTACTGATCAAGTTCTTCTTTTTTCCTTTTCTTAAGCGCGTCGCGTCGCATCGAGTGTGCTCCACCGACTAATTATAAATCAGTCAAATCATCGTCAATCATCAATACAGAAAAATGCAAATAAATTCGCATTCTTTGTAATCATTTCAAGGAATTCCATAAAAGAATTATATTTTCACAGATTTAAATAACAAAAAAACTCCATAAATTTCTGAATCTAACAACAAAATCAAGAAAAGAGGAAAACAAATAAATCCCATTTAAACAGAGCACAGAAACTTCATCACAAAAAAAAATAAAAATAAAATCAAAATCATTTCATAAAAACTACAAAAAAAAAAACCATTTCTAATCTTCAATGCTAAATAAAAAAAAGATGCAAATAAAAAAATGGCCCTTTAAATTACATGCACACTCTCAGCAAACAAAAGTAAATAAATTTTATTCCATTTTCGTAAAATTCTTTTCTTGAAATTGCAAAACAAAAATAAAATTAAGAAAGTAAAAGAAGAAGAACCTGTAAAGATAAGTAGAAGGAGAAGAAGATGAAGCCCAGGAGTGGCAGCCATCGCAAATTGCCAGCTCTCTTAAATCTCACCCACGATGCTGCCTTTAATGCCTCATGTATCTATATATATATATGTATACGCGTATATATATATATATGTACGCGTACAGTTTTTTTCGTATTTAATATTGACACGCTAGATTGAGAGGTTTTCAATGCGAAATGAGTTGGCTGTACTGTACATTTTATTTTTTATTTTTTGTGTGTGAATATAGATGATAATATAAAGCCGCCATTAATGTACTGTGGTGAGATTTTTTGTTGATCTATTTTCCACGTAATGACTTTTTGGGTAAAATCCGATTCCTTTTGTTTTCACCTTTTTGGGGTGTCTTAATCAGACTACTTGAGTTCTTCAAAAAAAGAAAAAATCAGACTATTTGAGGCTTCCAAGTTTACAGTTAGGAAGAACGAAATTACCGACATGCGGTGTATATTTCCGGAAATACCCTCGTCATTGCTCGTAAAGAGAGAGGCCAAGGGCTTAATTGGATGACTACCTCTACCCTGAAAATATATTTTTTGGAGATTTTTTTTCTGAAAAACGTGTTTGGTTGGCACATCATAAGAGTTTTTTAGAAAAAAATTCAAAATTTCTATTAAAAATTCTTGCAAAAAAAGAGGAAAAAAAAAATAAATTTTTACTATTCATGATTTGACAGTTCACCTATCAATTAAAAAAATTTATTTCGACTATTGCTCAACATCAAGAGTCAAATTAATCACATTTTCTAATGTAAAGTAACGCAACGTGTAAAATAAGATCTATTTTGCCTTTTTTGATGTCTAAAATTGATGAGTTTGACTAAGATATATTTACGAAAAATTATATCTAAATATCAATCCAAACAAAATTCTCATAACAAAATACATATCACATCGACCATAATCATTACTTATTTTTCTCTAAAAAATACTCATCCAAACACACTTTTAATACCACATTTCTTATTCGTGAAAATAAAATTTCTCACTTTTGTTATGAAAAAAACAAATTTCGAGACAGATATACCAACCAATTTAACCCTAATAATATGAGTGTTACGATTCGCCTGAACGGGAAAATTCTAAATCCGAGTTTGGCCGATTCCTAAGTCTAATTTTGTTAGAGTGAATAATGCTTTGTATATGTGATTCTTCACTCGTATGTATTTGGATATGAGATTTTTTTAAGAGTGATTTTGGAAATACCCTCGTTTTGTTTTATAAGTGATAAATGTAATTAAAAATATTTGAGTAGCATGTATTTGGATATGTGATTTTAGGAGA
The DNA here is from genome assembly GCA_019426215.1 of Buddleja alternifolia. Taxonomy (NCBI): domain Eukaryota; kingdom Viridiplantae; phylum Streptophyta; class Magnoliopsida; order Lamiales; family Scrophulariaceae; genus Buddleja; species Buddleja alternifolia. The sequence goes on from CM033402.1 coordinate 8,094,760, forward strand.
AAATGTGTAATATGTCTTTGTCTACAAATTCTTTACATTCTACTGCAAATCGTAGGCTTAGTTATTATTATTATTAGTTGGTAACTGCACATCTATGCGTGTACAAAAATATAAAGAATTTTTTTAACAAAATTTCTAAGTTTAAATAAAAGATGAGAAAAGAGAATAAAAAATAGCAAAAGAAAGAGGTGGAGAATAAATTTAATGTGATTAAAGAAAAGAATAGAGCGATAAATATAGGGAGTAACGTATAAAAGTTGAAAACTATGGATAATTATCCGCTACACTTGTTCTCATAGACCATGTAATTATTATTATGACACATCACCAAAACAAAGAGGTGGGACTATAATTATCCATGATGCATGAACACCCAAGTCACATAATAATTCTTCATAGATTTTACCAAAATTGTTGTTAGTCCAAAGAACGATCACTCTAAGCCCTCATGCTTTCTTACATAGGATTGATTATTATTATTATTATATATATTTTTCGTTAGTGAAAATTTAAAAAGAAAAACATTACATGAAAAAGAAAAGGAGAAAAAGAGCCTCCAATAACACGTTTAGTTAAAAATATTTTGGAGATAATTTTTTCTAGATGTTTTTTTTTTTTTACATAGAACCGGTGATTATATTAACACGATGCTAAGTCAGCATCAAGCAAAGCAACAACATAGTTAGGAGGATTAATACCCTCTACAAAACCAAGTTCAAAAGCAGACCTAGCTCAACGATGAGCGACATAGTTTGTCAACCGTTTAACCTGACTCAACAAGAAATTAAAATTTAACAAAGCAACCTTAATATCATAATATATAAGACTAAGCCTAGAAAAATCTAAAACCAATTTTCCAATAGTTGACACCACAATTTCACTATCACCTTCCACAACTATATTACTCCAGCCCCTATGTTTAGCAAAATCAATGGCGTCCCGAGCAGCAAAAACTTTAGCCAATTCCTTGCGCCCCATCCAATGCAAGACCCCTCAGAATCCCGCACAACAAAATCCGTCCACCATCAAAATTAACTTTGACCCAACCCAAAGGTGGCGGTGTCCAGGAAACAGGCAATGGAGAACATAAAAGTAGGGGTGAATGCATAGGACGAATCTTTGTAACAGCAGCCCTGAAATTCCTTGCAAATTTGACCGTTCCCCACGGAGAAAGTTGAAACTTGTCCCATAGCATCTTATTCCTAGCCCACCAAATAGACTAGCAAGTGATAAGAAATAAAGATAAATCAGTTTGTTGTAAAACAGAAGCCACACCTCGTAACCAATCTTCCGGTGAATCATACCAACGAGGAATAACTCACCATGCAAATGGTGACAGACCCACACTTGACGTGCGAAGTGACAATCCAAGAAGACATGTTTCAATGTTTCCCCTTCAGAACCACACGCCGGACATACGCAATCCACACAACAGCGTTTGGATACCAAATTCATACCCGTAGGTAAGACGTTACGAGCTAAACGCCATGCAAACACCTTTACTTTATTCGGTGTTTTCGCATGCCAAATGAAACGCCAATTATCCGCCTCACAAGAACTAGACCCACCATATATTAGCTCCCTTTTTTGATTACCAATTTCAACCGCTAAATGGTATGCACTCCAAACCGAGAGATGCCCATCTTTAGAGAAATGCCAAATACGCACATCCTTCTCAACCTCCCGACCTAGTGGTATAGACCGAATAAGATCAATGTCCGGTTCCCAAAATACAGCATGAATTCGGTCCCAATTCCATGAGCGATTATCACTGTCAATCAATTCTGCCACAACAACCCCTTCATTCACCAAATTACGCGGAGTAGTAGGCTTAAAAGCAAAGGGACGAGGCAACCAATGATCCTGCCAAATCCGAATATTCTCGCCACTACCCACCCGCCATCTACTACCCCACTCGATAAGCTCCTTCGTCTTATAGATAATACGCCATGTAAATGAAGGTCGACTCCCGAATTCAGCATGAAAGAAATCGCCATGAGGAAAGTAGCGAGCTCAATAAAGCCGAGTTATTAGCGAGTTAGGATTGGTAAGAATACACCAAGCCTGTTTCGCAAGAAGGGCTTTATTAAACTCAAGTAGATGTCTAAATCCCATACCCCCCACTTCCTTTTGTTTACAAAGAGCGTTTCATGCAACCCAGTGGATCTTCCGATCATCCGTATGGCCCCACCAGAAAGAAGCAATAAGAGACTCGATTTCTTGAATTAATTTCATTGGTAACCCAAAGCAATTCATAACATAGGTAGGTATCGCTTGAAGAACCGCTTTGATTAAAACCTCCCGCCCAACTTGAGATAAAAACTTCCCTTTCCAACCAATAATCCTACTCTAAATACGATCTTTTATGTACTTAAAAATCTCGCACTTTGTCTTGCTCACCACTGCCGGTAAACCCAAATAACGTTCTGGTCGCTCCTCAATACGAACACCTAAAACCTCGGCCACACTAACTTGATCCTCTGCCCCAATATTATGACTAAAGGACACCGTGGATTTCTGGAAATTAATAACTTGACCCGAGGCAGACGCGTACATCGCCAAGATCTCCCTTATACACCGCATAGCAGCCCGAGTCTCCTGACAAAAGATAAGAGTATCATCTGCAAAAAGTAAATGGGAAACAGATGGTACTTCTCAGCAGATTTTGACACCCATCAGATCACCCCTATCCTCCGCCGCCTGAATCAATCCACCAAACGCCTCTGTGCACACTAAAAACAAATAAGGTGAAAGAGGGTCCCCTTGACGGAGACCCCGCGAAGGAGAGAGATAGCCAAATTGTTCACCATTAAGCATAAACGAGTAAGAAACACTCGACACACACATCATGATAAGAGAGACAAAATGCTCATGAAAACCTAACTTTAAAAGCATGCATTTCAGAAAGACCCACTCGACTCTATCATAAGCCTTACTCATATCCAGCTTCAGTGCTGCTTGAGCATCCAAACCCCAATTTTTTATTTTCAGAAAATGAATTACTTCGAAAGCTACGAGGACATTATCAGTGATAAGACGACCGGGAACAAAAGCAGATTGAGTAGGTGATATAATGACATCTAATAAAGGCTTAAGACGATTAGCTAGAGTTTTAGAAGCTAATTTAAAGATAATATTACACAAACTAATAGGGCGGAATTGAGTCATATTTTCAGGATCACTACATTTTGGAATCAACGCAATATGGGTGAAGTTAAATTTATGCAAGAGACGACGGTTATTAAGAAAATACAGAACGACTACACAAATATCTGGCCCAATGACATTCCAATACTTATGGTAAAAAATCGGGGACATACCCTCTGGCCCCGGAGATTTGAGAGGGGCCATTTGGGACAGTGACAAAGACACTTCTTCAGCGGTAAATGGAGTCAAAAGGTATTGATTCATAGCTTGAGTCACATGGGAATTAACAGTATCTAGAACATGATCAAGCGCTTCCTCAGATGGACGATCCGAAGTGAATATATTCGCAAAGTAAGAACTAATCACCTCTCTGAGATCCTGTGTACGGGTATGCAAAACCCCATTTCCATCTTTCAGTTTTGTGATCAGATTTTTCTGCTTTCGATTTGAAGCTCTAACATGGAAAAACTTTGTATTACGATCCCCTTCGGCTAACCAATTAACTTTACTTCTTTGTTTCCATTTTAAGTCTTCTGATGCCAATAATTCCTCTAATTCCGCCGTAAGTTCTGTAACTTTCTGTCTAGAAGCCACGGTAATAGTCTCATTACGCAATGAAACGATATCATCCTCTAGTTGCTGAATTTTTTTCCTAATGTTCCCAAACTTACAGTCACTCCAATGCAATAAACCCAAGCGACAATCTTTGATATTATTCCACACACGCAGATTAGGATCCTGAGACGAACCAAAATTCCAAGATATGCGTATGACTTTCTCACACTCAGAAGACCGAACCCACCATGCTTCAAATTTAGTACGACGTTTAACTCGAGGCCTTGGAGCACGTTGGAATCCATCACGTCTCACAAGCAACATTGCATGATCAGAATATCGGTTCGATAAATTTTGTACAATTGTGCCTTTGAATTTTGAACTCCAAGCCGAATTACAACACGCACGATCCAAACGAGCCCTCATCGTTGCCGGAAACTCCCTGCCATTACTCCAAGTGAATTTATCCCCTATAAAACCTAGATCAAACAAATTACTTTCCAAAAGACATTGACGAAAGTTTGTAATCTGCCATTGAGCCCGGGGACGTAACCCACTACTACAAAAATGACCTATTACAGCGATTTTAAAAAAACAGCTGAACGGAGGGGCCTATTACAGCTGTAAAAGGGTTGACTGGTACCCTATCACAACGGTTCTTTTAAGAACCGCTATTATAGGTCCATTACTTAAAAAAAAAAATTAATGGACCTATTATAGAGGTTCTTCAAAGAACCGCTATAATAGGTCCATTAATTTAAAAAAAAAATCAAAGACCGGACCTATTACAGCGGTTCTTCAAAGAACCACTATAATAGGTCCATTAATTTAAAAAAAAATCAAAGACCTATTATAGCGGTTCTTTGAAGAACCGCTATAATAGGCAAAAAAAAAAATCAAAGACCTATTACAGCGGTTCTTTGAAGAACCGCTATAATAGGCAAAGACCTATTACAGCGGTTCTTCAAAGAACCGCTGTAATAGGTCAAAATATTTTTAAAAAATTCCCTCCCCATTTTTCCCCCCAAAATTTTTCGGACCTATTACAGAGGTTCTGAGAAGAATCGCTATAATAGGCTTTGGCCGAAAATAAAAATCCTCTCTATATCTCTCACTCCTCTTTCTCTTCTTCATTTGAAATTTCAAATTTCATCTTCTTCGTTTCCTCTCTCTTTCTCTCTTACACTCCTCTCTCTCTCTCACAAACTCCGCCGACACTACCACCGTCGACACTACCACCTCCACCAACGCCACCGACACTACCACCGTCGACACTACCACCTCCACCAACGCCGCCGACACTACCACCACCACAACCGCCACCACCACCACAAATGAGGTTTTGATCCGAAATCATCTCGGATTTCTTGTAGAATATTTGTATTTTTAGTTTGTTGAATGTTGATATTTGCTTTATTTTTCATATTTTCGGTGTGTTGGCAATGGCATAGATCTAGATCTCGTGTTGATTATTTTGTGTGTTCGATTTTTCGTAATATGTAAAAGTACGAAAATACCCTTAAAACTAATAAAATACAAATTTGAAGTCTTAAACAATCTCAGATGGCTAAAATCACGAGACCGTATTGCAAAGCAATACGTCTTGTTCAGAACACTGTTTCGCTATGACCGTGCGAATTTCATGTCATTCTAACACAATAGACTTTTTTCCCGTGTTTTCGCCAAAATCTGTAAATATTGTTCGGATAGCCAAAAAAAGATAATTTAACCCCTATTACAGTGGTTTTAAAAATAGCCACTGTAATTGGGCACCCTATTACAGCGGTTATTTTCATAACCGCTGTAATAGGTTATTAAAAAAAAAAATTACCCCCTATTACAGCGATTATAAAAATAGCCGCTGTATTAGGTACCTATTACAACGGTTTTTAATCGCTATAATAAGTCCTTAACCTATTACAGTGGTTAAAACCGCTATAATAAGTCTAAAAAAACTGTTGTAATAGGTCATTTCTGTAGTAGTGACCTTTCTTTTTCATGCTGAAATAATATCTCATTAAAATCACCCATACAAAGCCAAGGTTTTGTAGACAGTCGACTAAGTCGTGTTAGAATCCGCCATGCATGACAATGGTTTGAGGGCTCCGGTTCCCCATAAAAACCAGTAAATCTCCATGCTTTATCCCCGAAGCCTGAATTAACCATAACATCAACATGATTCCGTGAGTAGCTTAATAGCAAGACATCTAAATCCTTATGCCACAACAAGAGAAGACCACCACTAAACCCAACTGAATCAACACCAAAACCAAAAAAGCCCAAACTATTTTTCAGAAAATCACATTGCTACTTATTATACTACACACAATTTCTCAGAAAAAAATCTCAAATTTTTTTGAAAAATTGATTTACTTGACATTTCTCTCAAATTTTTCTCAGAAAATCAGAATTGTACTATTCATATTAGACAATTTACCCAATAATTAAAAGTATTTATCTGTCAATATCTTGATATAATCATCAAAATAATCACATATCTTTATTTGAAATGATGTAAGCTACGAAATAAGATCCATTTTATATATTTTTGGATGTCTTAATCGATGAGTTCAACTTAAATATGTTAAATATTCTTACAAAAACAAAACTTATCCATACCAATTTCCCACAAAAAAAGATTTTTTCTTACAAAAAAAACATATCACATCACACTTAATCATTAAACTTTTTTCTATCAAAAAAACTCATTCAAACATATTTTCTCTTTCATATCTCTATTTCCTTAAATATAATTTCTCTTACTTTATCTATGAAAATGGAGAAATTGAAAATAGACGTTCATCCAATCTGACCCTTATTGTTTAAGTAAGAAGTCATGTGTTTAAATCATTGTGTATATATGTCGGATTTGTTTTTGAGAGATACCGCAATAACGTCTAGCAATATCTCGGGAGATGGTTTGGGGCCATCAGGCTCAGACACACCTTGAGAAACTAGAAAGAGAAAGAACCAACAACATAAGGAAAATTTTGTAAACGTGATGTTAAATATTCCAAAAGGGTTCAAATTATATTAAATTAGCACGATATATATCATTAATATCGATGCCTGACTTAAACTCTATAAAATTCAACATTAGGCCTCTGAAAAGATTTTCTATACATTAATATTTATTTTAAATCGAATGAAAATTTTGAATTACCATAAATTGGAAAGTTTCAACTTTCATTTCATTTCAACCGAGTCATTCTTTACTGGGATTCAAAGTCTATTGACAAAAACAGCTATATATCTACTCAAGGCCATATGAATGGTTGTGGTGCGTCTACTTAATGCGAACGGTTTTAAAATATATTTTGAGTTACTTTCCAACTCTCTAAGAATCACTTTTTATCTATTCTATTGATTCCGGATAAATAATGTTGGAGATAGGCGGAAGTGTGGTGAGTTTTAATTAATAAGGTTGATGTTTGTTTGTAGAAATTGATAGAAGATTGATAGTAGAAATTATGTTAGTGCACGGCTGGAATGGAGAAGATTACTTAAGCTGCTGCTCTAAGTTTATTATTAGTAGAAATTTTGTTTTTTTTACTTTTTGCTTGCTTACTTACAACAATGTATGGTACATCTATTTATACAAGTCCATAGATAAATCTAGATACCTTTACATCATTTTTAATAAGGTAATTCTAGATACTAGATGATGCTTCTAGACATATCTTAAAAATTACAAATTAACTTTCAACAAATAAGTGAAGTTGGTGGAAAATAGTAAAATGAAATTTACGTCTCACTCTAACTCATGGTTTTGCCCTCAAGTGTTGATTAGAAAATAATTAATAAAAGTGGAGGTCATTGATTAAAGAAATAATTGATGGATGCTTTTCACTTAAGAAACTTTGACATAATGCATGGGACGTTATGATCAAAGCCATTTACTTGCCTTAAATTTTCACTTTCATTATTATTTGAGTTGAAATATTTTATCACCCTACATAAAATTGAGCAAAGAAGGCAGCGTTCATTTTGATTGAAGGGTTAGCTACAATTATTTCCTCTATCATTATGGTCAAATGTCAATAATGACGATATTTTCTTATTTTGAAATTACATTTATCCCTTATAATTAAAACATTTCTATAGAACAAGATAAGATTCAACTAAAAAAAAAGAAAAAAGTAAACAATAAATTGCAATTGAATCGTTGGATGACATCATCAAATCATTTCTCAAAGGAAAACTGAAGTGAAGATGAGCAAATTTCGTTAGGTTATCTACAAAAAATAGGCGACTATTGATAATAGTTGTTTAAATATTTATATGTAACTATTATAATTATTACTTTTTTTTAAGAAAAATCAATTTTATATATTATTCAATCAAAAGTTTACAACGCCTGGAATAATACAATTCATATCGATTCAAACGATGTAGTAAGAATATTTGAAACACCAACTATCAAGTTCTTGAAGATAACAAAATCTTAAGAACTCACAAACGAACACAGAAATATTCTTGTGCAACTCCTATTCAAGGAGAGATAAAACTCTCATTCGAGAGAGAAAACAAACTATCATACGAGAGAAAAAATAAAATATTTAAAACGCTATGTAAATTTTAAAACTTAAGTATCACCCGTCTTCATCTCGTCAGATTTGTCTCTTTAGATCCATATTCGTCTCGTTAGATTTGGAGATGTGTCTTTAGATCCATATCCATCTCGTCAGATTTGAAGATGTGATGTACAACTTGAAGAAGAGTGCTCCAACCCAATCCGCTGACGATGGTGGTGGTAATAGTGGTGAAGTAGAGGACTACTTCACCAAGACATCGCCGGCGGAAAAAATAGAAGAAAAAAAGAAGACTTAGAGTTTAAAGAGAGATGAGGAGAGAAAGAGGCATTAATTATTATAATTATTACTTGGGAATTCAAAGTACCAGTTTAAGACCGTCATGCTACACCTAATTAATATACATTTGTGGCATAAACCACGCTATTGTTATATCAAACGTTTGGACAATATTAGTAGGGAATATTATTAAAAGACTCCTAAAATAAATTTTTATATCTAAAAATCCTTGATAAAATATTACAATCCAAAAAACCCATCCCACCAAATTTTTATTCCAAAAAGCCCAAGAACCAGGTTTAATAAATTTATGAACTTAATTGCCCTTAGTCTTTTAGATTAAAATTTAATTGATTATAGTTTTGTATAAACATTTATTTATTTAGAAATTTTATATTGATAATTGACAAAATATAATTTTATTGTTAAATATTTCAAATTTTTGATCTTCATAAAAAATTAAAAAAAAATACATTTTTAGATAATTATCATTGTAAAATAAAAAATAAATTGTTTAAAAGTATTAAAAATATTAATACTAAAAATAAAAATGTGTATTATTCAACTTATCAATTTGAAAATTTTAAAACAAAAAAAATTGATAAAAAAAGTCAGTTGATCAATTCTTAACTTAATAAATGAAGAGTAGTTTAGTAAAAAAAGTTCTTAATCTTGACTTTTGGAGTTTTTTGAATGAAAAGTTTGTAGAGTGGGTTATTGAGATTGAAAAATAATTTCATAGGTTTTTTGGATATAAAAATTTATTTTAGGGGGGTTTTAGTAATTTTTCATATTAGTATTGAGGTTTACTGAAGGTTAAAAAGCTTAGTTTAATGATGGTGGAGAATACAAGTAATTTTATGTTAGATCGAATCTATTGATCCGATTGTGTATTTTGTGTCTATATCTTTCACACAAGTATGTGGAAAGTGTGGACCACACAATATACCTTACTGTGTGAGAGAGGTAGACACTAGGATCATTGAACTTGATCTAGCTAGCATAGATTTTTCTGGAGAATTCATCACGTATGTGTCAAACTGCTAGATTGCGAGTTTTTTTCAAAGTAATTTTAGAGGCTCGACATAATAACTATCATTTATATTGTAAAATTATGTGGATTATATCATACACGAATTGTGTAATTATCCTCACATTTGAAACTACGGATTTTCCTAAAAGGACTACACAAGTCAAGAATAAGAAATCTTCGGGAGCGATTGGACGACGTTTCGTCCCATCTCATCTCGCTTCGTTTCCTAGAGAAAAAGTGGGGGAAAAAAACGGGTTCCAAAGATTTAATTTTTTTTCCCAATGTTTGTTTAGATGTGAAAATTTAATTAGAGAAAACGTAATAATTAGGGTTTATGTGATGTTTCTTTTTGATAAAATTTGTTCGGTTGTGAGTTGATTTGTGAAAATTTGAAAGCCCATTTTACACTTTTGTCGGGGACCGACTCAAAAAATCATGTCAAAATTGATATTATTTTGTACCTTTTTCGTTCAGAATAAGAAAACATAATCAAAGAAATTTAAAAGTTTAAAGAGTTGCCAAAAAATGCCACGAGAGAATTTGGAGAAGTTACCATATCATTTCTATGGAGAAATTGCTTTCTCTTGGATTCTTAAAAAAGTTGAGGAAAAAAGATAATTTATTATTTGGGATAATATTTTAAAATCTCACATCGAAACATGTTTTTCTTAAGAAAAATGTTAATGAGATAAAATTTTCTTACAAAAGTGAGGAAAGTTTTATATAGTAATAATATAGACGTACTCTTTTGAACAAAAAGAAATGATATATATATATATATATATCTATAAATAGTAGTACAAGTACACGTAGGAAAAAGATAAACATAAAAGACAACTACAGGTTGATAAAACAAGAAAAAAGAAATATAAAAAGATAAAATATAGAGAAAAAGAAATGGAGCTGACTCAAATCTGAGTAGTACACGTGTTTGACAATATGCGGCCACGGTTCACGCGATCTACCTCGAAACTCACGCTCCCTGTAAAGGTCGGTGGACACATCACCACTTTCACGTTACGTCTAATCCTCATCACTGAAATGACATTTATACCCCACCTACATCTACAATATTTATTTTATTGGAAAATTCACACCAATAGTCCCCATGTGGACACATTGGGGAAAATTAAATTATTAATACAAAAACAAATAGAAAATCAGAAAATACCTCCAAAAGTGGGGTAATCAGATAATAGTATGATACGACATAGGCTATGTCGTCTCAGCTAAGAGACGACATAACCTATGTCGTCTCTTACTTTTTCTTTTTTTATTATTATTAAATTAAAGTGAGACGACATTGGTTATGTCGTCTCACTTTAATTTTATATATATATATATATATATATATATATATATTTAAATTGTTATCACGGCTTTTGCCGAGATAACATATATTTTCTTTGTTTGCCGTATTTTTTTATCCGAATATCGAAATGAGTTTATTTTTATATGGTTACAAAGTTTATATGAAAGTCTACAAATTTTATGTTCAGGTCAAGATCCAAAAATGAACGAAAAAGGGAGAAAAATGATTCGAAAACAAGGAAACAATATTATTTTCTTAAAAAAATTGCTCTAGTGCTGCTTTTTTGCTTGCCGCATTCCTTTATCCAAACATCGAAATGAGTCCATTTTTATGTGTTTACAAAGTTTATATGAAAGTCTACAAATTATATGTTCGGGTCGAAACTCAAAAATGCACAAAATAGGGAGAAAAATGGCAAGGAAAAAAATCATTATTTTCTTAAAAAAATTGCTCTAGTGCTGCTTGTTTGCTTGCCGTATCCTTTTATCCGGGTGTCGAAATGAGTCCATTTTTATGTGATTACAAAGTTTATATGAAAATTTACAAATTATATGTTAGGGTCGAAACCCAAAAATGCACAAAAAAAGGAGAAAAGTAAGTTGGAAACAAGGGGAAAAAAATGCTCTAATACTGTTTTTTTGCTTGCCGCATTCCTTTATCCGGGCATCAAAATGAGTCCATTTTTGTGTGGTTATAAAGTTTATATGAAATTTTACAAATTATATGTTCAGGTCGAAATTCAAAAATGCACGAAAAATAGAGAAAAATGAGCTGAAAACAAGGAAAAAAAAAGCAGCATTCGAGCAATTTTTTTCCTTGTTTCCAACTCATTTTTCTCTATTTTTCGTGCATTTTTGCATTTTGACCTGAATATATAATTTGTAGAATTTCATATAAGCTTTGTAACCACACAAAAATAGACTTATTTCGATGCCCGGATAAAGGAATGCGGCAAGCAAAAAAGTAGCATTAGAGCAATTTTTTTCTTGTTTCTAGCTCATTTTTCTCCCTTTTTCGTTCATTTTTGGGTCTCGACCCGAACATAAAATTTGTAAACTTTCATATAAACTTTGTAACTACATAAAAATGAACTCATTTCGATACCCGGATAAAATAATACGGCAAGCAAAAAAGCAGTACTAGAGCAATTTTTTTTAAAAAAATAATGATTTTTTTCCTTGTCATTTTTCTCCCTATTTCGTGCATTTTTGGGTTTCGACCCGAACATATAATTTGTAGACTTTCATATAAACTTTGTAACCACATAAAAATAGACTCATTTCGATGTCTGGATAAAGGAATGCGGCAAGCAAAAAAGCAGCACTAGAGCAATTTTTTTAAGAAAATAATATTTTTTCCTTGTTATCGGCTCATTTTTCTCCCTTTTTCGTTCATTTTTGGGTCTCGACCCGAACATAAAATTTGTAAACTTTCATATAAACTTTGTAACCACACAAAAATGAACTCATTTCGATATTCGGATAAAAAAATACGACAAACAAAAAAAAAAATATGTTATCACGGCAAAAACCGTGATAACAATTTAAATATATATATATATATATATAAAATTAAAGTGAGACGACATAACCAATGTCATCTCACTTTAATTTAATAATAAAAAAAAAGAAAAAGTAAGAGACGACATAGGTTATGTCGTTTCTTAGCTGAGACGACATAGCCTATGTCGTATTATATTATTATCTGATTACCCCACTTGTGGGGGTATTTTCTGATTTTCTATTTATTTTTGTATTAATAATTTAATTTTCCCGGACACATTGTGTCACTTTAGTCTCTCATGTCAAAAAATTAGCACTTTCGTCCCTCATGTCATTAAATTGTATCATGTTGGTCCCTCTTTTCAATTTTCTCCACAATTGCAGGGTTATTTTCGTCACTTTAGTGCCTCATGTTGCTCCCTCTTTTCAATTTCATTTAGCTAACTTTGAATATAAAATTGATTTGTTCTAGACGTCTCCTAATTATGTCTGATATATGTATGCATAGACCTATGTGTCTAGTTTCATGGGAAGAAAACGATTCATGAATCCGAACTTTTTACAATGAGTTACGAATTTTCTCGTGAAGACGCGCACAATTATCTGCACAACTAACAGATTTTTAGCTAACTTTGAATACAAAACTGCATTGTTCCAGAGTTCTCCTGATTATTTGGGATATACGCGTGAATATTCCTATGTATCTAGTTTCATGGGAATAAAACGGTTCATGAATCCGAGCTTTCTACAATGAGTTATGAATTTTCTCGTGAAGACGCGCACAGCTGTCTGCACAGCCGACAGATTTTTAGCTAATTTTGAATACAAACCTGCTTTGTTATAGAGTTCTCATGACTATGTGGGATATACGAGTGGATAGGCCTATGTGTCTAGTTTCATAGGAATAAAATGGTTCATGAATCCGAACTTTCGACAATGAGTTATGAATTTTCTCATGAAGACGCGCACAGCTGTCTGCACAGCCGACAGATTTTTAGCTAATTTTGAATACAAACCTGCTTTGTTCTAGAGTTCTCCTAATTATGTGGGATATATGCGTGGATAGACCTATGTGTCTAGTTTCATGGAAATAAAACGATTCATGAATCTGAGCTTTCTACAATTAGTTATGATTTTTCTCGTGAAGACGCGCACAGCTGCCTGTACAACCGATAGATTTTTATCTAATTTTGAATACAAACCTGTTTTGTTCTAAACTTCTCCTGATTATGTGAGATATACGTGTGGATTGACCTATGTGTCTAGTTTCATGGGAATAAAACGGTTCATGAATCCGAGCTTTCTACAATGAGTTATGAATTTTCTCGTGAAAACGCGCACAACTAAGTTATAAAGTGACACAATTTGAGTGAATATCTCAAAAATAAAGGTTAAAAGACGAAAATGCCCCTGAATTTGTGGAGAAAATTGAAAAGAGGGACCAACATGATACAATTTAATGACATGAGGGACGAAAGTGCTAATTTTTTGACATGAAGGACTAAAGTGACACAATATGTTCATATGAGGGACCATTGGTGTGAATTTCCCTATTTTATTTCTCAATTTGCTATTGTCAAATCTGTTTGGGTGGGCCAGAGGAATAGTGACCTTTATTCTTTTTTCTATAAAATGAAAAAGAATAAACCCCATTAAGTTCTTTGGGCTTTTCCCTTTATATCCATATTTGGACATTTTGGAAAGGCCACTTTTAGGCTTTTATCAAAAGTTGCAACAACAATTTTGGCGAGGGCACTAACACGATTCAAACTATTTGATATTTGATTTGAGGTCTATCGTTAGCTCTATTCCTTAACATATTAAAGTAAATCTGATTATGTTTTTGAGTTTGATAAGGTTTGAAGCTCAAATTGATTAGTAAAGAATGATAAAATATATACAAAAAAATCAAATTACTCGAGCTCGATTTATGTTCGGTTCAATTATAGTTCGGTTGAGCTCGGCTCGATCGACAATCAAACCAAACTTAAACACAAAATTTTAAGCTCGATAATAATTCAAACAAGTTTGGATAACAACTCGTCGGCTCGATTCGACTAGTATGCATGCCTAATTCTAGCTCAGCTTTGGTTTGGTTAAACCCAATAATTAATAATGTGATTGAGTTATACTTGTCGTATTATTATTTATATGACTAGTGAATAACACTTAGGGTGTGTTTGGATTGAAGGAATTGAAAACCATGAATTTCATATTTATCAACAATTCCCTTGAACTTTATTTAGGTGATTTCAACTTACAACGAATTTCAAACCTCTTGGAACTTATTTTGAGCATTTTTTTCAATCATCACGGAGGATGTCAAATGACACCAATTTGATATCATTTGAAATTTTTCCTCCAAATCTATTCCTCAAATTCGAATCCATCAATCCAACCACACCTTTTAGATTCGACAAAAATATGTCCGAGCTAAAATTTAAAACAATTTCCAAGTTTTCTTATCTTTTTGTTTCATTAATTGTTATTTGTTTGGCTTGGTTCTAATTTGGAGTTTTCTAACCTTCTTACTGAGCTGGGCTGCATTGGGCTTTCTTTCTTTTCTGAGCTGGGCTCGAGTTCGGCCCTATGCAAACTCACACATTTATTGATTATATAGTCAATTGGGCCAATTTGAGTAACCATTATAAAACCCAAGGTAGATCCACATGACAGACATGACATATTCAAGGTGAAAATAAAATGCTGTTTCACAGCTATTGTCCAATTCCGAATAGAGTGTGTAAATTGTAATTCAATTGCATTGGGCCGAAACCCAAACCTCTTAATATAGTGGTATCCACCTCACACTTTATGTGAGACAGTGAGAGGTCCTGAGTTCGAATCCAGACTGCCACAAGTTGTGACTTTTCCCTCCCTTATGGAGTTAGATAGAGTCTTTATGGCTCAAAATTATGACTATCAACCCGCGTTTGTCAGGCTAGATATTTAGGGTATCCACCTTCGTTTTGAATTTAAACAACAACAACAACAAAAAATTCCGTTGGGCTGAACAAAGTATTATTCAAGTTTCTTTGAATTTCTTTATCAAACTCCAAAATTATATCTGAGCTTGATTTAGTTGATAATCAAGAAAAACTCAAATAAACTTTAACTAAGTCGAACTCGAGTAACTTAATATTTACACAATATAATTTTTTAAACTAATCAAGTCAAGTTCGAGACTTCGAGTAGATAACGTATTTTATCAATTTTCTTAACTAATCTAGTAGACCTCGAGCTTAGCTTCAAACGTTTAAAACGTATATATATTTTCAAATTTCTTTATTATATTAAACGAATCGAGCTCTAACAAACTTTTAAGAATCGATTTCAAATTGAGTTTCAAGTAACGTAATTTGTTTCCAACCTTAAATTCAATAGCATAGGATATAAATGCTATGATCATTTTTGTGATCTTATATTTTAGATACATTCTCTCCAGGAAAAAGTAATTATAGGGCTTAATTGGTTGGCATATCCATTTCGGAGAATTTTTTTTCACAATAAAAGTGAGAAAAATTGTTTTTAGAGATAAAAAATGTGGTGTTAAAAGTGTGTTTGGGGGAGTTTTTTTAAGAGAAAAACATGTAATGATTATGGTTGATGTGATATGTTTTTTGTTGTGAAAAATTTGTTAAAATTTGTTTTAGATATAATATTTCATATACGAATTTTAGTCAAATTCATCGATGTAGACATCAAAAAATAGGCAAAATGGATCTTATTTTGCATTAGAATATGTGATTAATTTTTCATTCGGAGTCGGATAAAACCTTTTTAATCGATGAGAAACTGTCAAATCATGAATAGTCTAAAGCTACTTTTTCTCTTTTTCTTGAATTTTTTTTTAAAAAAGTAGACATAATTTTTTTTCAAAGAAAATTTGGTAACACACCAACCAACCACATTTTTTGGAGTTTTTTACTGTGAAAATTGATTTTTGGGATAGAGATAGCCAACCAATTAGGCCCTATTATCTCTCGACTACAAGAAATTCTTAGGAAGTCAAAGACTCCTCGGAGTTGGAATCCCGTAAGATGCGTTTGGATTGAGGAGTTTGAAATCTGTTAATTTAAAATTCATCAATAAATTCATTGTTTGTAATACCAAAAAATAAAATTTCTTAAATAAATTTATAGTTAAAACTAGCCTTTTCTCTTAGTAAAATATACTACTTCAGAACTACTTGCTTTGGTGTAATTTCGAGGGTCAAAGACATAAAAAAACTAGTGTATAAGCAATGTGGGACAAAAAGAAACATGAAGGAGAAAGCTTTGCAGTGCACGAACTCGAGCTTCTCTGATAAGAAGAAGACTTTGCAATTGTGGTGTTTTCCACCGGCTAGTTCCAATCTTTGAAGGAATGTTATTTTTCTTAATTTTAACTAGTATTTTTTATAGTTATGTAATTTTTAGTCTTTAATCAAATTATTTAATTAATTAGTCTTTATATTGCTAGCTATAGATAAATAATAGTTTTTAAAGTGTTTAATTAATTATTTTGGCCATGAACGACTTATTTATTTTTCATTGTCATGCATGTACACAATAGAGCTAGGTTCTTGATTTAATTCCGCTGCGTACAATTTTGAGGTTATTTTCAAAGCAATTTCCCAACAACGGTTATCAAACAACTTGAGTGATTTCAAGTTACCATGAATTTATAACCCTTGAAACTCATTTTGAGTTATTCTTTCAATCATCACGGTAAATTTCAAATGACTCCAATTTGGAGTCATTTGAAATCATTTCTCGAAATTCACTTCTCAAATCCAAATCCATCAATCCAAACACACCCCTTATAATTATTATCATATTTGTATGGTTGACCCTATACAATTCTAACCATATGAATGGATGTCACGGCTTTGAATCAAGGTTTTTCAAAAGAAAAAGACCTTCCATTACCAACCTTAGCCAAAATTTTGGGAGCACATAGTATTCTTTATCCTAAAATTACGTTTAATCTCGCATGTCATTTGATATGGATACGTTACATGTAAAATTCAGACCACATATATACTTTAGGAAAAAAATTACACAAATAATGTGCATACGCCAAGGGGTACAGAGGATAAACACTATACAATAGAACACATAATATTTTATCTGTTTGCGAGACACTACCAGAAAATTTTACCATAAATGATCCATAGCATGATGAGTAATTCTATATCAGATCGAGTTTAATGGTTCGAGTGTGTATTCTGTGTCTATCTCTTTCATACAATTGTGTGTGGGACTGCACACGATACACTTCACACAGACACTAAGATCATTGGACTCGGTCTAAAGTAAAATTTACTATAGCATGATATGACATTGACGTCACTGTCGTAGATTGCTTGGTTATCTATTGTAAAATTTTCAAGAATCTCAAGTTTTATACTAAATGAAAGATAACAACCACTGAGGGCGACTACTCAACGGACCCCGAGAAAGCCAACGTCTAGAGGCTACCGTCCACGTAAGCCCCGGTTGCAAAGCGTGATGGAATGTTATGATCTTAGTTTCAATTTTATGGAGACTTAGATCCCATATTGTAATTAAGATATTAATGTGGGATCCTAACTTTTGAGGTTGGATTCTCACAGAGTTAATATTTAGATGAAATTGGATACTAATAGTATGAGTTATTTGACTTCTATTTGGGGGATAGTAATTGCAACTGCAAGAGCACATTTTTAGCTGTTATTTCTGTCTTCAAGTAGCTCAGCATGCTACACGGATGGCAGAAAGAGATACAAAAAGGAATTTGAGAAACTTGTAGTGCAAAGTGAAGATAAAAATTCTTTTGTTAAAAAATCCCCAGAAAAAAGAAAAAAAATGAGATAAAGATTTTAGATATTAAAGAAATTTGGACCATTTCTCGATTTGTGCGTGTCATCCTTGCGCAGGGGCCATGCTAATCTTCTCTGTATCGTTCCAATTTTATCGGATGTCCCCGAAGGGACATACTTCTATGGAGTTGCTATGTTATATAAAGCGGACACAGTGAGTCGTGGAAACGATGTGGGATAGAATGTTTTGAGAATCTCGATCAATAAAGTATTGGGCTTTCGTACGTGGGTTAAAAGTTGTATAGTTATTTTAAGCCCGAAATGATGTTAATTGATGGGCTGGCGTTAATTTACATCTACATATAGATCGATTTTTAAATGGTTCAACAAAATCAGGAACCTTATTAAAAAAAAAAAAAAAAAAAAACAAGTACTTCTTTTTCTCAAAATTTATGCTCGTTCAATATATATACTAGTTCACGGGGGCCGCACGATGCTTGGTGACGGTGCCCAGTACTCACCGTCCAGTAACAATTCATTTTATATGTGTGATGTAATTTTGATTGATGAAATATTAATCTCGTATATAAATTAAATGAACTCGATCCATTCAAGATTATTTAAATTTCAAACATAACCAACACTTAATAATGACATTATCAACCGACATGTAATCTTTCTTAACCTGAAAAAATGGTTGATCATAAACAATTAATTCAGCTCATGGACATGTATTTCCAAATCATACACCAAAATTAAATCTATTCACTGTAAAACTACATTCATTGTCTTCAACTATACACAGGGACGGATTTACGGGGGGGCCTGGGGGGCCAAGATTTAAAATCTTTTCCATAGGGTACGTGTAATTTTATGATATCGCCCCCCCAAGAATACATAATTTACCTTGTATATGTAAAACTAAAAACAGACTTGGTGAAGTTGGTGAAGGGCTAGGGTATAAGTCATTGTTGAGAAAAAATGGGGAGGGAGTGGCTTCGAATCCCAGTGCTTTTTCGCCCCCCCAACAACTCATTCCTGGATCCGTTATATTTTTTCATATCAAAAGTCCAGCCTACGATAGCGTATCTACTTTATAAAAACGTTAACATGTAACATAATGAGCAACTTTAGATTCAAGCAACTTCCTCTAGTGAAAAGAAGCAATCTTTCACTCATTTCTCTCAAAAAACACCAGCCAAAAAGTTTCACCTTTGCCTATCTATAATTCCTTGAGTAAGTTGTTCTTCTAAATACAAAAGACAGGGGTATCTGCAATCAACAAACGTACAATTATTTCCTAAATAACCTTTCCACAAGATCCATAAAAAGAGGCTGACTGCAGTAGTTAGTGAGATAAAAAAATCGTATCAATAAGATTAAGAAGCCAAGCATCAAAATCAGTAAAAGTTCATCATAAAATGAGGACTAACGAGCTTGACTTCATTTAGAAAGTCTAAATCATCTACAAAGCTCAGGCTATTGTATGACTATATTAACCGACCTGCAATATTTCCTAAACAGGGTGAATGGTGATGAGACGACAGTGAATTTAGTTCATGAACACATATTTTGAAACTGTACACCAAAATCGATACTATTTACTGTGAATCTACATTCGCTTTCTTCAATTATACATTAATGGAGAGGTACGATTTTTTGTATAAAAAGTTCACCTCACGTTATCATGTCTAGTTTACAAAAACATCTAACAGTGGTCACCTAAACACAATACCAAAAATTCACATCATCATCTTATACAAAGATTAGTGCATACAAACCAAAGGATAAAAGGTTAAAAACCCTCTACTTCTACATCCCACCCTAACTCAAAAACAGTGATAACACCACCATCATTTATAATTCATTGACCTTTTAAATAACTTGCAACAAAAAAAACAAAAATATGGATGTTCATTGTGTTATCGACCCCAGATTTCCTATTGCAAGCAAAAATAAGATCAATTACAAAATACAAATACTGATAGCAATTATAGATTCAAACAATTGGACAGCAATGCATTGCTTTATGTATGGTACAACACTCATTTAATCTTGTTTCACATAAATATTAAACATCACTCTGACATTTTATAAGATTAACAACAAACATTTCATCCATATTCTGTTAAGTTGTATTCTAAAACAAGCTAAAAGCAAATATTAGCAATTTTATACCGTTTGACCTACAACCACCCAAAAAATGAATTCTCCTGATTTCAGATTTGTGAGAACAAATTCTGACCTAAGTTTATTGTGTGTACGAAATTCATATGTTCATAATCACAAGAAATTCTTTCATCTTCAATGGATTCTTCATCACTCAAGTCCCCCGAAATGCAGCAAACTCTCAATCAAGGAAAACAAAAGGCTATGGTTAATGAAATGATAGGAAAGCTTACAACTACATGCTAGGACAAATGCATCACGGTACTCCCGGAAGCAAGTTCAATTCAAGTGAAGCTAATTATCTCACCAATTGTGCTCCGTGCTACATGGATATGTCTTTTCTCATGATGAAACGACTCAGCAATGAAGTTCAGACCAATCATTCGTTTCGAGATTGAAGAAGAGTTTGAGGTTTGATATCAACATCAAGAGTGAAGTTAGGTTACTCGTTCATTGCATTATGAGTGGAAGTATTCCAACAAGTATCCAAATGAAATTTTATATTGCCAAGGCAATCGTGGATATAAACCAACATACCAATGTCAAATCTGCCTCAAATGGCATAGTAATTACCACAAAACTTACGAAATGCACAAAGCAAACTCACGATATGCACAAAGAAATATTTACAATCGAATATATATGAGTAAATTTGGTTTTTGTCACTTTCATA
Source organism: Buddleja alternifolia (assembly GCA_019426215.1). NCBI lineage: Eukaryota > Viridiplantae > Streptophyta > Magnoliopsida > Lamiales > Scrophulariaceae > Buddleja > Buddleja alternifolia. Next base: position 8,115,744 of record CM033402.1, read on the forward strand.
GTTCACACAAAGTCTTGATGTGTTATTTCTTAATTATACACTTGTTCCGAGTTTAGCAACTGTATTTACAGTTTCGCTCATCTTAACACCTTGGTAATAGCTTTTGTTCAGCTAATATTTGTCCATATGGCATAAATAATTGATTCTAGTTCGATTTAGTCCTCTGTTAGCCATCGCTATTGTCGTTAGGAAGGAGACGAGGCATGTTCGACACTTGAGAAAAAAAAATCTTGTCGAGTACAACTTGATAGTCAGCTAGACGTGTACCAAACTTGCTCAATATTCAATTTTTTTTTTGGTTACAACTTGATAAAAAAGATGAAAACAGAAAGCTAAAACAACATAAAACAAAAAGGACCAAACTAAGGGGTACTCATCCCCTCTTCCTGCATGATCTCAAGCAATCCAGCAGGAGGCTCAACCCAAGTAATTGACCTCTCTTTCTGATAATGGCCAAGCTAAGCCATGAAATCCGCACTCTTGTTCCCTTCGCGACGTGCATGCTGAAAACACGTCTCCCATGGCCCTCTTAAAAGCCTCCGACAGTCCTCGATTATGCATCCCAAAGGGTGGCTTGACGTATCACCTTTTCGAACTAGGTTCCAAATCACCTCAGAATCAGTTTCTATGATTAAGAGTGGGCATCTCCTTTCCCAGGCAATACGGAGACCCTCACGTAGCCCCAGCAGTTCCGCCATATTAATGGACATATTTCCAAGAAAGCTTGTAAAGCCAACTATCCAATGTCCCCATTCATCTCTGATTATACCACCCGCTGCCGCTGAATTCTGATCACTGAAAAAACTCCCGTCCGTATTCAATTTAAGCCAATTCATAGGGGGGGGGGGGCTTCCAAGTATCTCCCGGAACTCGAGTTTTGGTACTCTTGTCAGACCCGAAAGCTTTGATGAGATCGATTGCTAACATTTTAATGGAGAAAACAATATCCTTGAGACATTCCGGTTTATTCTTGAAAATGAAATTATTACGAGAAATCCAAATGGACCAAATGGTGGCAAGAAATATAAGTTTCCAATCACAAGAAGGGATAAGAACGTTGTGGAAATTAGTGTTGAAAAGTTTAGAAAGCCACTGATCATTTTGGAGAGACATAAATAGTGCAAATTCAGTGGGTGTCACAATGAATTCCCAAACACTTTTTGCCTTAGGACAACCCATGAGAGCATGAAACACATCCTCTCTCGCACCATGACAACGATTACACACATCTGAATGTGCAAAATTCCTATCAAATCTAAGAGCATTAGTTAACAATTTGTTATGTTCACAAAGCCAAAAGAAAAGCTTAAACTTTTGAGGACCATTGATTTTCCAGAACCATTTCCAATCTTTATGGGGCGCAGGTGCACAAGACGTATTAACAAGAGAATTATAGGCTGATTTGCAGGTAAAGACACCATTAGGACTACCCCCCCAAGACAAGATTATCATTGCAGTCTCTATGGATAGGGATTGGCATGCTTAGGATTCGACTTTTGATATCATTCGGAAGGTGGGTTTTAAGAGTATTGAGGTTCCACGATCCATCCTCATTGATGAGATCCGAAACATGAAGAAAGAGGTCTGCACTATCGATCTCTAGATCAATAAGATCACAGAGGGGTTTGGAATCAAGCCATCTATCAAACCACACCGAGATGTTCAAACCATTACCGATTCGCCAAAGAATATTGTCACTAACAGCTTTTGTGCTTCTCACTAGACCTTTCCAAAGGCTAGAAGAGAAAGGTTTCGGGGTGTGGTCAAGAATAGAATCTTCTTGGTGAAGATATTTCTTTCGAAAAATATTATTCCAAATGGCGTTGTCGTTGTTGAGCACCCGCCACCCCGTTTTAGCAAGCATAGCAATATTTGCTTTCCGAGTTTCCCTAATGCCTAACCCTCCTTGACCCTTAGTTTTAATGACTTTGTCCCATCCCACCAAGTGAACTTTCCTTTGTTATCATCTGAGCCCCAAAGAAAATTCCTATTGATCTTATCAAGTTGGTTACAAATTTTTTGGGGGAGCCAATTCGCGTGCATAGTGTAAGTAGGGAAAGCGGAGGTAACCGATTGGATAAGGGTGGTACGAGCCGCTAGATTCAAGTTTTTGGCTTTCCAACTTGTGAGACGAGTTTGAACCTTTTCAATCAAGTCCCGGAAGTTGGCACTAGTATTTCTAGTGTGCCTTACTGAAATTCCAAGATATTTACCAAGATTTAAGGTAGGAGAGACCCCAAGGATATCCACCATGGCTTTTTGAAACTCACTCCCCATTTTAGGGGCAAAGAAGACTTTTGACTTATCGAGGCTAACCCGAAGCCCCGAGGCTTGACAAAACTTTTCAAGAATTCTTTTGATGGAAGAAGCACTTTTAACATTTGCTTTCGCCGCTAGAATGATGTCATCGGCGAAAAACATGTGAGAAAACTTAGGGCCATTCCTACCGAAAGCAATAGGGTCCCAATTTTTTTCATGAACTTGTTCATCAATCATGAAGGAGAGTCTCTCCATACAAAGAACAAAGAGATATGGGGATAGCGGGTCACCTTGTCGAAGTCAACAACATGGTTGAAAAGGATCTAAGGGTTCTCCATTCCAAAGAATACTAAGTTTGGCCGACTCAACACAACTCATAACAAGCTTGATAAGCCTATCTGGGAGATGAAAAAAGCAAAGGGTTTCTTTGAGAAAAGCCCAATTAATTTTGTCATAGGCTTTCTCAAGATCAAGTTTAATGATCATGCTTCCCTTTTTACTGCGAGAGATAGCGAGAGAGTGAGCAAGCTCCTGTATAACAAGAATGTTGTCATGAGTGCTCCTTCCCGGGATAAAACTAAACTGAGTTGGGCTAACCAATTTGGCGATAAACGGCTTGAGGTGAAGGACAACAGTTTTGGTGACCATTTTAAACAGCACATTACAGAGAGCTATAGGTCTGAATTGGGTGATAGCCTCTGGGTTCTCCGTTTTAGGAATTAGCGCAACAAAGGAGTGGCCAAGCGGGGTTGGGATTCACCCTTGAGTAAAAGACTCATCTATAAACTCAGTGACGAGATCGCCAACGCTTTTCCAAAACTGTTGATAGAAAAAAAGCTTGACACCCATCGGGGCCCGGAGCTTTATACGGGCTCATGCTTGACACCACCGATAAAACCTCTTTTTTGCTAACCCTTGAAGAAAGTTGCCTCACGGCTTCCTCTTCTAAGGTACGCTGGAACGGGCTAATCGGAAGGGCAAGACCAACATGGTTCCCATCACCCCCAAAAACAGAAGTAAAATGGTTTCTAACATGATTTTTAAGGTAATCAGCCCCAACATGCCAATTTCCGTTCACTTTCAAAGCAAGGACCTTATTTTTACGTCTACGACAAATGGTTGAAAGATGAAAAAATCTAGTATTTTTATCTCCAAACTTTAACCAATTGATTCGGGAATTTTGGAACCAAAGCATCTCCTCTTGTGAGAGAATCGCATTGTATTCTTTTATCAAAACATTTTCGAGATGAAGCATTGCTATACTGTCAACATTTGAAAGACTTTTTTGGACCCCTAAAATACGAGCAAGGAGGTGTCTTTTATTAGCAAAAATATTACCAAAAGTTTTTTTATTCCATTCCCTCATGGTCTTAGGCAAAATGTGAAGAGCTTCAAGTGCACTTGAACAATTAGACCAAAAACCGTTAATGATGGATTCACACTCGGGGTGGGTTGTCCATGCAAGTTCAAAGCAAAAAGGTTTGAGCTTAGGAATAGAGGTTATACTGTGACAATAGGTTTGAATTGGATGGTGGTCCGAATGGGTGCGGGGGAGGTGAACAACTGTGCCTTCCGGATATTGCAGTCTCCATTTCTCATTAGCAAGGGCCCGATCAAGTCTCTCTTGAACGACAATAGACCCGGCTCGAGTACGCTTCCAAGTGAATTTTGGGCCTGAAAATCCTAAATCCAGCAAACTACATCTCTCAATGGCCTCAGTGAACCTCATACACCGATTCCAATCTGCCATAGTGCCTCATTTTTTCTCGTTGATGCTAGCGATATCATTAAAGTCCCCGGTAAGAAGCCAAGGGCGATCCAACTGCACGCTCATGCTTGCTAAACCAGCCCAAAGATCATCTTTCTTTTGTTGGTTCGGTTGTGCATAAACTCCCGAACAAATCCATCCGTCTTCAAGGCGCGGACCAATTAAAGCATGTATGACTTGAGGAAGGACCCCCAAAATTTTTACTTGGATTCTTTGGGGGTCCCAAAGTAACCAAATACCACCTTCACGACCGATAGTAGGCGCACGACACACGCCCCCAAACCCCAAATTCGTCGAAATAATCGCCGCTCGCTCTTCCGAAACTTTGGTTTCTAACAAAAAAACAACATCCGGCTGGTGTTCATGCACCAAGGACCGAAAATGAGTTCTAAAACTCCTACCACCGGCACCACGACAATTCCAGCTGAGAATCTTCATGGGAAGGCTATGAAGATGAGACGTACTTAGAGGGCATTCAAGCCGACTCCCTGCCATTTCCCAAAGTAATTGGGTTACCAAAATCTGTGTCAATTGACATTGTCTCACCATCTTGTCCAGACTCAGTGATACCGACATCATGCAATCCAGACATTCCTGTTGTTCTTGCTCCAAGTATTTCACCATGACATGCACTTGCCAAAATAGCGGGTTGATGGTGAGCATTCGAACAAAGTGAAATCTCATGTCGAAAAGTGTCGTCAGTGACCAAGATAACATCTCTTCCTCCAAAAGCAGGTAACCCATCCTCGAGCGGGTAAGGTGAATGTGAGGTGGGTTCATGGTGGTTCGGCTGAGGGGAGGAAGATGAAGTAGAAAGGCCAGGGTAGTTGCTATCAGGTTTTGAAAGATTTTGACTGCTTATTTTTGTTTTTTCTTTAAGTGCAAATTTCTTAGAGGGAATATTTTCTGATTTATTAATGCTATTACTTTTCCAGATTTTTTCTCTTGTCCCGCAATAAATATTTGGGATTTGTCAGTATTTGAAAGGGATACATTATGCTTTAGAGGGGCTGCAGTTGTTTGGGACTTGTCACTAGGGATGAGGCGTGTTGGTACCGAGGGGACAGGGTGTGGGACCAACTTTTGGCTGATTTGGTTAGAAGTATTTTGGTTGTTTGTGAGGGGTGGTCTCCTAAGCAAAGTCTTAGGTTGCATGTTGGCAGATGGGTTAGTAGAAAAAGGTTTAGGGCTAGGGATATTAGCTTTTAAGTATAGGTTACCTGTTTCTTCAAAAGAATTGCTAGCCTCTGCCACTTCAAACACATTTGAATTGTCCTCTTGTAACAAGTCAAACCGATTTGAAGAGCTATTAGGATTAGCTTGCTTTTTTGCTTTCTGATTATTTGACCCCACTTTTCCTTTTTTAACTAACATCCAATCTCCAAATTTTTTCTCAGCTAGGGTTTGGGCAAAGGAGACACCGGGTTCAGCCGTAGGAGTAGAGATACTGTTCGGGGGATCCGCGACCCGGTTTGCAAGAGGACATGCAGAACTCCGATGCCCGACCCGGCCACATTCGAAACAAATAACGGGTAAGTTCTCGTAAACCACCAGAAAGATCATGTCGTTGACACACACCGCACTTCTCAAAGGCTTTTCAAGATCAATTTGTACGCAAATACGGGCAAACTTGCTTCTTGAAGCCCAATATGTGTTATGGTCGACTTTTATTGGGACCCCAAGACTCTTGGCTATCATGAAGATGACATCCTCTGTGTAGTATTCCACCGAAAGCTCCGGAACTCTTATCCAAGCCACCGCCGTGGAGACTTTATCAGTAGACGGTTGAAAGTTGGGAAACCATTTACGTACTACCAGGTAGTGATTCATAACCGTCCATGGCCCGTCAACAAGAATGGATTCGGCTTTTTCCTTGTCATTCAGTTTCAGTATGAAACAACTATGTCCGAGATCAATGAGGTCATAATCGCCTTGAAGATGCCACATATGGTTGATTTTGGCAGAAAGCAGATTGTAGTTGATCGATTTGCCAAGCATCCTGAGGATGAGGGTACCCTCCCAAGCTCTTCGTATTTCCTTTTCATAATCTTCATCCAGAACTATTCTTGGGTAAGGGTGAGCTGCATCAGGCTCCAAAATATGAACTTTACCAATGTTCAGCAAACTTCCTTGGTTAAAAGTTAGAGCATTATCTTTCTTGTTTGAACCCACTAGCGATTGCAGATAGGACACTTTCTTAGTATTACCCATCCCTTTACCTTTCTCCGGCTGTTCCTTAGTCATACCAGTCTTAGTTTGCTCAGTGGTTTCCATATCTTGCTCAAACATTGTCGGTGTCTCCGTATCTTCCATACTTTGCTCACTCGCCGCTTCCGAACCGATGGTCTCACTATCTTCCATGGTGGAGTCGTCTTCCACTAGACCCATCTTGACCTTTTTTGTGCTGCGTTCCATCAGGTCGTGTTCTTCAGTAGAAGAGGGATGGTGGTAAACTTTCAGATTTTCTTTTAGGGTTTCGCTTGTTTCTTTTGACATGGAGAGATTTTTCTAGAGAGAGAATTTTGCATTCCATGTATTTTATGCACAACTCTTTTTGCTCAATATTCAATCTTGGTGCATATATAAGTTAATGAAACACGTAACGAATCTAAAGCGATTTTATATCTAGTTTACTAATCGCACCAATAAATCCTAAACATATAATGTGATTAGTTAAATACTATAATCATCAAATTTGATTTTAATTAATGAAATTGGTATTGTGATGATTCAGTAGTGGCCCTATTATTATAAAAATTATGTGGTCAACCATTCTTGTCTAAATAAAACTATCCGATGCTTACCAAATCAGAAACGTGTCTTTCTAAAAGCACCTCTTGCTGTTCAGACTTGCTTTAATTTGATACATAATTATTTGTTGGCTAATTTAAGGAGTGGTTTATTTTGTTATTATTTTTATTTTTGAAGGAGGAAAACGAGTGGTCCCAACAAGAAATATTGTGCACGGTACATACGTTTGCATAATTGCATTTAGAGAAAATTATTGTTTTAGTCCGTTAACTTGGTTTTTCTTGTATTTTAGTCTTTTAAGTTGACGTATTGCAAAATTAGTCCGTTATCTTTGTACTTTTTGTAATTTTAGTCCTTTTGTACTAATAAAATTGGTAAATTTAGTCCGTGGCATAGTCTCCATAAATAAATTAGGCCCAACATGCTTTCAAAATAAAATTTGACTTTCATAAATTCATATCTTTGTCCCTACACTCCTCTCCATGTCTTCTCTCTCTTCTCTCTCCTCTCTAACAGACAAAAGTTTCGTGATTTGACTGTTACAGTAACTTCCCTTTGGAAACAAAATCAAACATTATCTCACAAAAAAAAAAAACCCAAAAATCAACTCCCAAAATAAAACCAAACACAATCTCATCAAACACGCACGTGTCCCCATAAATTTCTCACCAATAATTCTCACCAAAATACCATCCCAAAACATAACCAAACATAGCCTTAATTTTTCAAATAGTAATAGTTTATTAATTAATAATTTATTTGGTTATTTGATCAAGTTTTGGATATATAATACCTTCAAGTTGAACAAAATGTCAATATCTATGAATTATTTAAACGAAATCATATGATTCACGTGCAACGCACGTGTTGTTTACTAGTTTATATGGGGAAAAAATGTACATACTTTTTCAATTTATCAAAAATCCAATTTAGCCTAGCATCCTATTCTGACACACGAACCATGTTTGGTAGGGCTAATTGCATTTTTCGTCCGTTATCTTTACCACTTTTGGATTTTGGTCCTTTTTTTTTCGATTTGCAAAGAAGTCTGGTAACTACCAAAATTTTGGCAATTTTAGCCCAATTTTGACCCGGGCGACCAATTTGGCTGAAATTGCCATGTGTCAGACACGTGGTGCTGACATGGATAAAAAATTGGGGGATTTTCCAATTATCCTGCCAAAATGGACACTGACTAGGACAAAATTAATGAGGTGGCATGCCTCCTCATCAATTTTGTCCTAGTCAACATCTATTTGGCATGCATCACATCAATTTTGTCCGGTCAACATCACACGTGGCAAATTCCGGCCAAATTGGTCAAAGTCGGACTAAAATTGCCAAACGTTTGATAATTACCAGATGACTTTGCAAATTGAAAAAAAAGGGACCAAAATCTAAAAATGGTAAGGATACAGAACGAAAAATGCAATTAACCCATGTTTGGTGTGATTTTACCGAACAGTGATCCCTAGTTGCTTCGTTAAATTCCTTTAAATTATCTTACATTTGCATAAATTACAATTTTTTACACCATTAAAATGTCAATAAGATGTGACAAACTCATATATTTCCAGTTTATAAAATTATGTCAATCATGTCTTCACTTAATTCTAAAACTTGAAGTCCAATGATTTAGAAGTTATGGATTCAATCGCACCAGATGTATAAATAATTATCTATTTATATAGTAGCTCATTGATTCTAAATGTATTGATGATTGGTGATAGTTAATTTGATATTTGATAAAATGACACAACCGTTTTATCAAAATAAAATAAAATTACATCCTTATTGTTATGAATAACTACATTCACCCCTGGGAAAATTTTTGTCACGAAAACACAGTTGACAGATGGAAAGCTCAAAATAGGATATTTGCTTCATATTCCTTCATCATCAACAAATCATGTTAGTTTTCAATGAAAGGAACAATCATAGAGTTTTATTATAAGAGGAGGATGTCTGTTATGATATAAACTCAAAATAAGGGATTTGAACTGTAATTACACTAAATAAGAGGTAATTAGTGTATTTAACCATAAAATTAATCACCTTGTTCAGCTTGAATTATCTGAGGTTGTGTTTGGATTGATGGATTTGAGTCTAGGGATTTCAAATCCCCAACTCAAACTCATTCTTTGCTGTTTGGCTTGAATTCTGAATGAATGGATTTCAAATCCATTTTTAGGATGAGTGGATTTGAAGCCCATTTTCTAATGAATTTCAAATTCACTCCCACACCCTATCATTTGAAATCCACTCCAACTAAAATGAACACACTTTTTGCACACACTTCACACCATCTACACACTTTATATTTTTACACACACTGCACACATTTTCACACACAATGCACACTTTTTATACACATCGCACACATTTACACATACAGAGCACATATTTCATACAAAATGCACACTTCTTATACACACTACACATTCTTTACATACACAACACACTTTTTACACATACTGCACACATTTTCACACACAATCCGCACTTTTTACACACAATGAACACATTTTCACATACAATGCACACTTTTTATATACTATACACATTTTTACACACACAACACACTCTTTACATACACAACACACTTTTTACACACACAATACACTTTTTACACACTGCACATATTTTCACATACAATGCATATTTTTTACACACATTGCACATATTTTCACACACAATGCACATTTTTTACACTCAATGCACACATTTTCAGACACAATGCACACTTTTATACACACAAAACACTTTTTACATACACTGCACATATTTCCACACACAATGCACACATATTTCATACAAAATGCACACTTCTTATACACACTAAAAATTCTTTACATACACAACACACTTTTTACACACACTGCACACATTTCCACACACAATCCACACTTTTTACATGACACGACAAAATCCTAGCAAGAGAACTAGGTCGCGTAAGTAGTAAAGTGGATTTCTAAGTCCGGGGTTATCGTATCCGCAGGGACAACTATAATCTAAGTACCGAGACTACTATGTTACTCAATTCTAAGTTAAATCGGCCGATAGAAAGGTTGATTAACTAATTAATAAATACTAGAAAATAAACTAAGGCAACGTCACACCAAATAAAGGGAGGAAACAATAGAGAGAAGCGATCAAGGCACATGGTTCAACCAATTATGCATTTCGATTGTGATTTAGGTTCTATTGGATTATTAGATTGATTTAGCTAAGGCGAAATTCCCTAACGTACGTACCACCCAATCTCTTGGCATAGCAACCCTACCCTTGGTAACGATTTCCTATATATCTCTATATGAAAACCCGATTAACGAGGATGCATTAAAGGTCTAGGAATTCCCCACGTGAATGGAAAGCCACCTAAAGAAACCGAGTCTATCTCTAGTCGGTTTAACTATAGGGTAATTCCTAGGTTTATATCTCTCGATCTCTAACCTAGGCAGTTTTCAAACACTGGTGTCAAGCAAATGTAGCATTGAGATCAAATATTGAATACATAGCTAAAACCAAAATTAATCCAATAAACACCAACAAATCAACAATCAAAATAACATAAATGGCCTACCCTGGCCTTAATCAAACAAGTTTAACTCATATTCATGTCAAAAGTGCAATTATAAATCATACAAACCATAAGAGGTTTGAACAAATTAAAGAAATAAAGATGTAAAAACTCCCTAATTCTTGTAGAGATGTGGATTCCTTGTTGAATTCTCCATGTTTTGACCTTCAATCTTCTCTCCCAAGCTTTCTCTCTCTCTCTCTATTTTCGTGTGGCAGCTGCTATCCAAAGTGAGTTAGGGTAAAAAATGGCTAAAAGGGGTATTTATAGACCAACCCGCTGCCTCGAACGCTGCGGCGTTCTCTTGTTGAACGCCGCGGTGGTCACCATTCTGTCTCGAACGCCGCGGCGTTCAATTTCTGCCTCTGACCAGTTTTGGTAAATTTCGCATAACTTTCTCTACCGATGTCGGAATTCACTGATTCAAGTTGCTGTAGAATCCTAAAACAAAGATATACAACTCTCCAGAAGACACTAGGGCCGAAATCAAACGTTAAAGATGACAAAATTGTCTCACAAGTCACTGAATGAGAAAACTCCATCGTAAGACGTCTCTTCCGATGACGTTTTCACCTCCTTCCCTACATATCTGATCTTTGTCTTCAACATAAGAAATGTACCTTTGCCTCTTATTTCCATTGGTAAATCAAGTGTGTAATTTGGACATGTAGAGAACTCTATTCAATAACTCTATCACTGCGCAGACAGTTTGTATCTTTATGCATGATTTACCTTCAATCTTGTTCTTTTCCTCCCAATGTTATGTATTCTATAGAAATATGAGAAGACAAGGATCAAAGCATCATATGTGATCAAATTATCAAGAAACAATCAAAACTAGTCGAGATAAACGGGGAAAACCTAGTGTAAAAATAACATATACAACTACCCCCAAACTTAGCTTGATCGTCCTCGATCAAATACAATCAAACACACATAAAGATTGAAAATTTCATTTGCCAATTCATACACATAAGAGCAAGCATTATACCTTCAAAACGATTATGAAAAGCTACACGATGCTTTGAACATTCAACAATTTGAAAACCTCACAAAATCTTAGTTTCCATCCCTATATCATGAACTCCCACATCCATATTCAGTCAAGAGCACTTTAGAAAAGATTTGCAAATCAATTGGAAGGTAAAGACATTGAAACAATTCAATATTCGTTAACTCATCGGTGTGTATAAAGTGCAAAAGTCACAATCAAAAGGTCTTTCGGTTGTAATGTAAGGCTAGGTGATGGCTAGAACCGGAAGATATGGATAAAGTGACTAAGTCAAGAGAGCCTATGACTCTAAAATCATCGAGCTAATTCTCATATAAACCATATAAACTTTCACAACTTACACACTTATCCCTTTTCATTCCTATTTTGGCTTTCAACTTACAACCTCCAACTTTGTTTCTTTTCATATTGGGTTGTACACAGATTTCCAAGCCAATGATCCAATTGAGTGCCAAGATCAAAGCCTAGTCAAGAGCACATTTTTTTTCTTTTTCTTTTTTCATATATATCTCTCTCTCGACTATTTAGCTCATTGCTCATTTTTCATTTCATCCCCTTTTTTTACATAATACTTCAAAAC